>CM041536.1:29141183-29333790 GCA_023238725.1 Scortum barcoo
TGTTTTGAAGATGGGATGGCTGACGTGCGCCCTCCCACACAGCATTGTAAAAGCAAGTGCAGTTCGGATTGTTCACCTGAACCCTTTCACAACAATGAAACTAGCTAGCATTAGCAGTAAAGCTAACAAACAAGTAGCTCCCCAGGCAGACACTGCTTTATCTTAGGGTGTTTATTTGTATTTGAATCCAGCACTCACTTGAGCCCCAGGTTCTTACTGTTGTTCTTCTCCAGTTTTTTTTCCTTTCTCTTCTGAACATTTCTTCTCCAGTTACCAGTCGATATATATACAGAGAGTAATTACCTCTGTACCTCTACAGGTCACTGCTGCAGACAGGTTGAGAAGCAAGAACGAAGATAAATCCACTTTTTAATCCCCAAAGTTTAAAACTTTAATTCTGAGCTTTGTAGCAGAGGGGAATCCAGTGTGACTCTGTGTGTTTATTCCTTCATAAGCCCTCTCTCCTTCAAAGCTTCCCTTTGCAGAGCAGACCACTGGGCACACGCTGGACACATTCTATGGCGTCATTTAGCTGTCATAATCATGAGAGCGCAAATACAAATTAAACGGAGCACAGGATCAGGAATTGAGGGCGTAAAAACATAAAAACTGAGAGGTTAAAAATAATCTTGTGGCGAATAAAGTTTTTGTCTCGAGCGTATAAATCGTGACAGAGCGCAGATATGGAAGCTGCAGCGCTGCTCGCTCTCACTTCAAACTTGCTCGATCTCTGTTTGAAACTTTTCCTCGCTCTAGATATTTTTCCCAACCGGAAATACGTCATGCTAGGGTGTAAGGCTCGACAAGACGATTGCCGATCGAAGTGGCCTGTGCATAGAAGCTGCTGCTACTTAACCCTCAGGCATCAGTTTAGTTTACTACCCTCTTAAGTCATTAAGGACACAAATGTCCACTTCCAGAAAACTGCTTATAAAAACTTAACAGATTACTACCTCTCTTAACTCTACCCTCCTGTGCTCGCTCGTTTAATTTGTATTTGCGCTCTCATGATTATGACAGTTAATGACGCCATAACATTCCTCTTCACACAAGAATCTGTAAAGCCCTGTAACACGCACACAATTTGAATGTTTACTTTATTAATATTTATTTAGTTAGTTAGTTTTGTTCTTTGAATTCTTTGAATGAAGTGTGTCTCAGATGCTGTGCTCTGGTGACATGCTTACTGATATTGAATGACCTGCATTTTACCTTTTAAGTCTGGGGAAAATTTAATTTCAAGGCCTGCAACTGGATCTGTTGCAAGTACCTTTGGTCATAGATCAGTATGAACTCCGTCTTCTCTAATCTGCTCCCATGTACAACATTATATTGTTAATACTGTTTTCACATGACGAAATTGGTATTGGTGACTTCCAGCTTTAAATGTAAATATAGTAAAAAGAATAAGTAGTAGTAGTAGTGATGATGATGATGATGATGAAAAAAAATAATATTATGTACACACTGAAGTCCAAAGTTATTGTGCAACATTTGCAGGACCATGTGAAAAATTCTCTGACATGCATGTTTCCTGTACAGCATATATTTCATTACCTTAGCCCTAGCATTACAGCAAGTTACAATTTTAGACTTCATACAAAAGACAAATATATGAATGTACACCATGGGTAGAATACACTGACACAAAATAAATTAATGGAAAAAAGCAAGAACATGCCTATTTAAAAAGGTAATTAAAAACCTGCATGACATGCACATTAAAGAAGACTATGTTTAAAAGAGTAAAATAAATGTGAAGGTGCTTAAGATAGACGCGTGTTAATCATTACATCCCAGACTGTGCGATGATAATGGACTTGTCTATGTTTCTCTGCAGGTTAATGTAAGGACGGTTGCCATGGCCACTCTGCAGGCCTGGGTTGAGCAGACTGGGATGAAGGAGTGGCTGGAAGGAGAAGATCTGTCAGAGGAGCTGAAGAGAGAGAACCCCTTTCTTAGACAGGAGGTACACACAGATACAGTCTCTGTTTGGGAAGGAAAATCCTGTATTTCACTTACTTAGATGAGAGAATTTCTTGTACCTTCTGGAGACTAAAATTTCAGACTCACATATTCCCAAGCAAAAGCATAGTACTCATAATGCTGATCCAAAAACATGTTTTGCCACAAAACTCTTATCACCCAGGTGCTAGGCTGGTTGGCAGAGAAGCTACCCACCATGAGGACAGTACCCGGAGATCTGATGCTCTGTGTCCCACATCTCTATACCTGTCTGGAGGACAGAAATGGAGATGTAAGGAAGAAAGCTCAGGATGCCCTGCCGACCTTCATGATGCATCTGGGCTACGACAAGATGGCCAAGGCTACTGGGAGACTCAAAGTACCCAACCAACTAACAAATAACTACACACATTTTCATAGACCGTTTCTGTGCCTAATCCAGGCAGTGATACATAGTTGTCTTGTCTGTAGTTATCAATAGCTCTCTGCCCTCATCTTCCTGCAGCCTGCCTCTAAGGATCAATTGGTAGCCATGTTGGAAAAGGCCAGAGCAGTTGTGCCAACTAAACCTGCTGCCCCAGCCAAAACAGGAGGGGGAAAAGGCTCTGCAGAGCCAAGCAGAGCTGCCTCTGGTTTGTACAACAATTTTTAGACCCATTACAACTACAGTGTTGCATTAAGACAAATAGTCAGTGTAAATCGTAAGTGCTACTTTGTGGTAGTTTGACACATGTAAATGTACATTTAAAGTAGGCTTGGGTTGTGATTGCTGAAATATTAAATAAATCAGCACCCCATTGCAAAATAACTTTGCTGAACTTAATCGCAAACCCATCCTTTGAACATTGCTTTAAAAAAAAGAGCAAAGTTAAATAAAAGTACAAAACATTCAGGTAACATACATCCGATTTCCACCTGCCATTGACTGTCGCTTTTACTTGTTGATAAATGTCACAATCAATGCTTTGTGTCAGCTATAGTAAATGCCTTAGTGATTGAAATTAAATTTACACATTGATCAGACTGGTACCTGTAGTAGGTACCCCAACGTTACTCCAGCAAAAGCCCGTACTGGAAACTTGCAGAAATGTATTTCTTTACTCTAACTTATCTCACTCTTATCTATCTTTTCTAACTTTTCTTTTTTTTTCCTTAAACGTAGTCTGAGCAATATGTTTTCACCACATCCATTAGACTCACAATATACTACTTTATTTTACCTTAATTCAGTTGATTGTTCCCAAACCTACACATTTAGTCCTGAAGTGTCTTCTCCTCAGTGACCCATTGCTCAGTTACATTATCATCATTTTAAATTACACAGAGATAATTTAAAATGTCGTATTGACACTTGAGAATTTGACCTATACCTCTCCTCTGCAGCTTCCAGATCTCAGCCAGTTAGTGAGGACTTTGACAGTAAACCTGAAGTTAAGAAGGTCCGAGGAGGAGGGGCTCCTAAGAAGGTATGTCTGCCTGGATCAACTCCTGGTTTTGTTTTTCAGTGTACACAAGGGAACAGAGACTTAACATGTTGTTACCCTTTCTGCTGCCTAATCTTAAGGCTGTCTAGCCAAAGTTGAATTTTATTTGTGATCAGACCAGATTTTGCTCCTGATAAATTTCCGTAATGAAAGGCAAGATATGTATTCAGTTCTGGTACAAATCAAGTGTGAGCCCACCAATTTTATGCTTGAAATTTTGAAAAACTTAACAGGAGATCTGTACCTTTTGTAAATATTCACCCACCATTTGTGTGTCAGTCCTCAGTGGCTGTGCATATCAGGCTTGTACAGTTACAGTTTCCTTTTTTTGTTTATGCACACAAGTTGACTTATATCAAGTCATCTCATGAATGTGAAGTGTAAACATTGTGGTTTTTCTACTCACCCAGCCTCTCTCCCATCCTGAGGAACCTGTCCCTCCCCCCTCCTCCAAGGACAAGGACAGTAATGCTAGTAAAAAGCCCCCCAGCAAAGGCAAGGCTGCTGCTGGCAGTCAACAGGTAGATGTGTCACAAGTGTCCCTGTCATGAAATGCAGTCCAGAATGTCCTTAATCTTCTTTTACAGACAGGTGACTAATTAAGGGGGAAAAAAATATTAGGAATTCTTTGTTTCTTTTTCTCAGATTTTCCTTTAATTTACCAGACACAATCAGCGCTTTGTACATGGCTGACTTAAGTCAGCTGTTAGTTCTAGTGCACATCAGCAACAGATCTGTGCAGAGTTTCTCAGTGGACACTTGTTAGCTTGCCAGATATTAACTCCTGTCTAGTATCTCTCTGCCTTGACCTAGTCGGGTCTTGTTTCAGTGTAATTCTGTCTCTGTAATCACTAATATTGCTCTATATGCTCTATAATCACACATGGACACGTGGTTGTGAAATGAGATGACCAGACATCAGTGTTTAACAGTGTTCAAGATTTTAACTTGCAACAATGTGGTGACATGAGAAAAATCCAAAAAAGTGCAGTATTTACATGCTTGCAGAAATGAAGCACAAACTGAGAAACCTCATGTCACTTTATGGTTTTTGGTCACTCCACTGCATGAATGTGCCTTTTGAATGCGTATGATGTTGTGCAATAATATCACTTCAGTTTTAGCACTCTATTTATATGTTAACATACATTGAGCTCTTTTCAGTATAACATTCCTGTCTCCTGTTTATATTCCGTCACCTGTTTACACTTTTTATGTTATCCAAACCACACAAGAAAAGCCCACGTGGAAACAGGATGGAGCCCATAGATTCACTCACTCTGCTTCACACTGTGGTGTTGCCTCCTTCTCAGGGTGCAGCTGGAAAGAAGCCTGCAGCCAAAAGCCTGAAGGATGATGATGATAAGTCTGGGCCAATCTTCATCCTTATTGCCAACGCAAAGGAACAGAGGATCAAAGAGGAGAAACAACTGAAGGTACCTGACTTGATGAAAGACGTGTCATGATCTAGTGGCTAAATACAGCAGCATTTACATACTGTGTATTTATGAAACATTATTAAACTGGAGGAGGCCTCATTTGGACCTTTTAGGTTATGGCAGGTTTAATTGAAAGCGGAGTAAAAATAACCGTGGCACTATTAGGAAAACAATAATATATAGTTAAGTAAAATACAAATTAAAAAATAAAACCAAACAAAAGTGTTTTTTGACTGAGCCTTGTAAAGTGAAAGCATGGTAATATAAGCAAAGACATTGTTTTCCAAATATGCACTGAAAAATACAATATTGTGCTCACAAGTAAAATAAGAATAAAGCCTTTGTCCTGACAGTCAGTGTAATTTTGGGGGACTGTTGAATTGTAATGTTAGACTTATCTACATTGTGCATTATTTTGTGCCCATTTCTTCAAAATTCAGTCTGGTTTTTATAAACCCTGGGTATCCCCACTATAAAAGGTCTTTTGGAGCTTTGTCAGCGTTTGGTGAGCAGGGTTAGGGTTAGTTTGTACTGATAAATGGACTTTAGCTAGAATTTTTCTTGTCTTCCAACCACTCAAAGGGCTTCAAACTACATACAATTCACTCACACATTTTATATGCTGATACAGAACTGCCATTCAAGGTGTCTTTTTGGTCATCAGGATTTAATCATTCACACCCACACAAACACACACCATTTAACAATGGAAGCAATAGCTGACATGCTCTACCTCCAGACCTACAGCCAGCCCAAAGTGACTCAGAAACAGATAATTGTTGTTCAAGAGGAATCTAAACAATTGTACAGACAGTTGTATTGTATTGTTGAAGGATCAGCTCAATGAAATTATAAGCATCACCACTACAGTGGATACAAGCATTGTGTACATTTAAAGAGCACAATATACTGTAGCCTACTGAATGTCAGCCTAAGCAACCGAACTGTGATTAGTCTTTGTCGCTGTGGAAAGAATGACTTGCCATTTAGTCTCTTTCTGTCTCATTTCACTGATCATACATTAAAGTGATATAATAAATGGCATCCACAGCCACACTATTCAGCTCTGCACTAATAACTTCGGTATTGTAAATCTACTGTATATATCAAATGATGATCCTCCAGCTTCGGTGTCATTTGTGTTTGCAACTTTGAGGCAGCATTACACACAAGCTTGACTAACTGGGCCAAGCCAACTAGCTTGCTGGAGCTGATAAACAGACAATAACAGGAGCACTGGCAAAACTTTGTGGGTAAAAATCACACTTTGCTAAAGGAGCATCTGCAATGAGACTCTGTCTGTTTGGAGACAAACACACATTCCATTACACCAATATTAACATAATTGTTGTCTGTGTTCAATGAGGTTTTTTTTTTGTTTTTTGTCATGGGTGGGGAAAACATGGAGCAGGAAATTGTTGTAACCCATCTCTACATTCTACATCTGCACCAGATTTCACAGACTTTGTAAGAATCCAGGTCTTAAGAGTTCTACATGCGATATTGTATCATAGTTATAGTGCCAACGTGGAAAAAACAGGACATAATTTGTGGCTGTTTTCTAGTGCAACAGAGTGGACACAGGAAATTAAATTTATCTTCAGTCAGTGCCCAACAATGCTGAAAATTTAAAACCACGTCCGGGCATCTCTGTGTTAACTGCTCTGATACTCTCAGCTCTGGTGCTGAATGTTAGCAAAGTTGGCTAAACTAATTTCACACCGGACACTGGTACAATTTCCTCTACTGTCGTCCAGTGTTATTGACTCTTCAGCTGACAGTGTTCTCAGTCAGGCAGAAGAAACACTCAGTGACAAAGATTTTGTGCATTTGATGATGACTGATCAGAAATATTGTTGACTGCAGTTTAACTTGATGTTTCTTTTGTAGACTTTGAAGTGGAACTTCATGACTCCTCGAGATGAATATGTGGAGCAGTTGAAAACTCAGATGTCCACCTGCTTTGCTAAGTGGCTTCAGGAGGAGCTCTTTCACTTTGACTTCCAACGACACGTAAAGGCTATAGGAGTAATGATTGAGGTAGTTGTTGATCTTATTCCTACAAGGGGTTGCACATACGGAGTAGGCTATTTTTGATAAAAAAGTCTGTATGTATGCTTTGAAATTGACAGAGGTTGGAGAGTGAGAGCGAAGCAACCATCAGCTGTCTAGACCTAATTCTGAAGTGGTTCACCCTGCGGTTCTTTGACACTAACACCACAGTCCTGATGAAGGTGCTGGAATATCTAAAGTTGTTGTTTGCCATGCTGAACAGAGAAAACTATCACCTGACTGAGTATGAAGCAAACTCCTTCATCCCATACCTCATACTCAAGGTGAGCATATCACACTGAGAATGCTAAAACAAGCAACTGTAAAGTTGTTGGGGTTTTTTGTTTGGTTTTTTTTTTTGTTTTTTTTTTTTTTTTTCAATTTCTTGATTTCCTCTCCTCCTTCAGGTTGGAGAGTCTAAGGATGTGGTTCGGAAAGATGTTCGTGCTATACTGACCATGCTGTGTAAGGTTTACCCAGCATCCAAGGTCTTCCCTTTCCTCATGGATGGAACTAAGTCCAAGAACTCCAAACAGAGAGCTGGTAGGCCTGAAATGACTGAAAGCTAACTGGTTAAAGCTGAACAAAACCTGTTCTCTTCCATTGTATGCCTTTTTGATAGAGAACAATTGGAAGAAAAAAATATTCTAAGTATTAACAACTACTACTACAAGTACTAACAACGTTGTTTATGTGGTTTCTTCTTTATCCTCAGAATGTCTAGAGGAGTTGGGTTGTTTGATAGAAGGTTATGGAATGAATGTATGTCAGCCAACTCCAGCCAAGTCTTTGAAGGAGATTGCTGTTCACATTGGTGATAGAGACACATCTGTCCGCAATGCTGCCCTGAACACTGTGGTGGCTGTCTACAACGTCTGTGGGGACCAAGTGTACAAGCTAATAGGAAATGTAAGACGGACATGATGCCACTGTCTACTCCTACTGCTACTTTGCAGGGTAGACCCAACCCCAGAGCCTACTTTATGAACTGCTGTAATTTTACATTATTCTTTCTCACCTTCTTTTCAGTTGTCAGAGAAAGACATGAGCATGCTGGAGGAGAGAATAAAGCGTTCAGCCAAGAAGACTCCTGCACCTCCTAACAAGCAGAATGCTACAGAGAGGTCTCAGAGAGAGCATCCAGCTAATCCCAACGCCACTTTCCTTCGCAAGACTGCACAAGAAGATCCCAACAAACTGAAGTAGGTAACCTCTGACTCAGGGCTGCATACGAACTGTTGGCATATTTTGGCTCTTTTGACCGTAAAAACTGTATGCACACTAATGACTTTGGCATTGTGCAGACAGATATCTTGTAAATATCTCACATTGTCATCAGTTTTTATTCCAAATGAACACAAGATGATATAACCCTTTATTGGTCCCACAAGGAGAAATTTGGGTGTTACTATAACACAGAAAAGAATGGGCAGAAAAACAGACTGCACAAAGTTCTGTGGTCTCCACTGCTGCTGTTGTAGGGTCTGTGGGCATAGGTGTGTGCTCCATCTTGTGCCTAGATGGGATGATCTGGTGGCCAATTGAGTTGCTTATCTACCACAGCTCGTCATGTAGGGATGATTGCATTATCCAGTATGGCTTTAATGTTGTCCTTGATGTTCTTGTTCTCATACAAACAGCTAAAAATAGGTAAAGCTATGTGGTGGTAGTCTAGGTCCCTGTGTAATCCAGAAGCAGACTTGTCATATATTCCATTTCATTGTACACCTCTTTCACACTGGTTGGCCTAATTTTAGCTTCTTTGTTTCCTCTTTTCTTCCTTTTGGACAGTCCAGAATTCCTTGTGATACCTTGCTATGTAGGACCTCTTAAGAAGACCCTTTTATGTCTTTATCCATGGTTTATTGTTCTTTTGAAGGGTACAATGGAGTTCCACAGAAACGGCTTTAGTCTGTTACAAAGTGAAAGAGACCCTTAATGTCATTCCCCAGTCCTCCTGGCATAGGTTTGATTTTCCGAGTGAGGGGAGATCTGGATGACCCCTTCACATTTAGATACAGACTCTCTTATCTCCTGTTGCAAATTACACATTGTTTAAAGTTGGTCAGAGAGGGAGGCATGGTTAAAATCTCCACTGATCATTATGAGGCCATTGGGATGTTGAGTCTGAGGTCCCCTGGTGACTGTGTGGATGATGCAAGTTGTTTCCTGCTGCAGCAGAGGGATAAAATCAACCAAAACAACAGCGCAGCAGTTGGTACACTCCGACTGCCATCATTTCAATTTCAGGAGTGCAAATGCTTGCATGCAGAGTTGCATGGTCCAGTATTAAGGCTAACACAACTGCAAGGTTTCTCTCTCTTTTATTACTGTTTTCATCCATCTATAAATACTAGTGTCAAATTGGTAAATTCACTGAGGCTGCCCAGTATATTCCCATTGAGTAATGTCTCTGTGAGGCAAACTGCATTCTCTTTAAGCAAGCTGGCTGTTTATTCACCTTGTTGCCAAGTGACTTCACGTTCTCCCATATATTCAGTAGAAGGAAAGGTTTAAACTGCCCGTCCTCCCTGATCCTCTGTCTGACTTTCACACAGGTACTCTTGCTGCAGCGACAGCATCTGCTGATCTTACACTGTGTACTGAAAGAACTCAAGCTCCGTGATGTTGGTAAAGGAATTTGTCACAGGTGTAAACAACCTTAACCTCAAACTGTAAACTACCAGAAATTGTATAACTAATGTGTTGCATTGTCGCAAACAAGCTAATTAAGAAAGTAGACAAAATTCCCAAACAAAACATAGACAAGAGCATTGCTGCAACTGTGTAGGCTGGCGAGTGCTGAACGCCCAGAAATACTTTGGTCAAAATAAAAGCAGGTTGTTTGTTTAGATTGAACTGCCTAAAGTGAGGTGCACATTATTTTGAGCTGACATAACTGCATTGCACAAATGAATCCTATTATATACCTTGTCTTAATGCTAAACAAGAAATTATGAATAAATGATCATTTGGGGTGGCTGTGGAAAGCTCAATTTATAGAACAATCAGAATTCAAATTTTAACACACAGCACTGCTTTACAAAACTTCTATCCATCTGCTAAAGTGAAGAAAATGACTTGATCTGCAGTCTGTTTCATTTCAAAAGACCTGTGTCTGTGCAGCATGATAGATTATGAGGCATATCTTTGGTGGCGGTGGAATGTAATCTCTTATGGGGAGAAGGCTAGCATGCTTTCATTTTGAAGCAAATTTCTCCAGCTGTTTCTCTTGAGCATGTTATCCATTGTATCAACCAACCACTTCTTTGATCTGTCAGATCCATAACAAACTTCCATTTGCTGTGACCTGTTGTGACATCACTATAGTGAGATTCATTACATACATGGTCCTGTTTTAATGAGTCATTGCATGTTGGGTTGCTCTTAAAGATCCTTGTTTTGTTAAAAGAAAACTAAAAGACGAAATTCTATCCCATGTCCCTGAAACCAACCTCAGTGTGTAGGTGTCTTTGGCTGGCTGGTGTGCCAGCTGCCTGTCTTGTTGCCTGTCTGTCTCTTAACCTTCATATTTCTTCTGTGATTTCCTTCTCTCTGCTCTGCCTGCATTCCGTTCTGGAGCAGAATAATGTATCGCACATATAGGATGTGAGTACCTCTTCCTCCTCACCCCACTTTTCTGCATAATGCTATTTGTGAACGCCACCTGAATCCAATCTAACACTCATCATTCCTAAAAATAATTACCAGAGACGTTTGCTGTGACATTTGAGTTTTAGTTGTTCTTATTGACATGGTAGGTAATACTCTAAACTTCTTCCTCACTTTCACGTGATAGGTAAAGCACCAGATTGATGTTCAAAATATCCTGCTGTTACTTTTAAATATGATTCATTCTTCTTTCCCAACCCTTTTCTCAGTTTCTCACATTCCTGTAGATTTGTTTTACATCTAAATCTAATCTGTGTTATTTAGGTTGTCTTAGTATCAGTATGCTCAAAATCTGGTTCAGTGATCAAGTATAAAAACCCCAGTTCTGTTAGAATTTTAGCTTGTCAAAAATTGTTCTGATACAAGTATCAAGCCTGTCCTGTCAAAGTCCTAAATTTAGGTGTGCTGAAATACCGATCTTTAAACAAAACTAAACCTTAAACTAAAACTTAAACTATAAACCATGGTTAAACTTTCTAATGGTAACAGCATCACCACGTTTTCTGTGTACTCTTAGAAAGTTGTTTTCTAAAGTGTCTGACCAGAGTGCAGTCCAAGATGGGAGAATGTTTCCATGTTGTCCTAATGGAAGTGTGATGAAAATATTTGTCTCTAAAGCCCATTGCACATGTTTAGCAGGTTTTCTGTTTGCTAGTCACTTTTTTTTGTATATTTTATATAGGGTAATTTGTGTTTTTATTAATTGCTACTTAGAAGTCCTCTGGAGAGAGAAATGGTTAGGTCAGTGTTACAGCTAGTTGCTGTCATGTCGTTATCCGAGCATCACAAAAGTTTGTATGGCATTGTAGGTATTCCAGATACTCCTTTATCCTAACTTCATACTCCTTCATACTCTACTTGTTCAATAGTTTTTCTTTTTTTCTTTTTTCTTTTTTTTTTAAAAAAAAGGCACCTGAGTGACATGTTTTTGCAATAAGTTGCTCCAGTTATATCCATAGGCCATTGGTTGGTTTGATGGATCCATTTGAAAGTATTGTAATTGGTTTGCCAGGCAAAGTAGTACCAGAAGTTTGGAGCATCGGTAGAAATGATATAATTGCTGTATTTATGTAAGCAAGGAATTGTCTGTTCTTCGTTTCTAATGTCAGTCTGTAAAATGGTGTGGCTAGTGTGCCAGAAGTCTTGCTGGGGAACCACTAGGTTTTCTTGACATCTGCAGTCTAGGGGGACTGCTTCTTGTTACGGTAATTTTTGTAGATCCAGATTGTTTAGGAAGGACCGCATATCTGATGCGTTAGGGTTTGTATGTCAGATAACTTGCAGTAAAATGTTGAGATATATATATATATATATATATATATATATATATTTATATATTATTATTCCAAAAACATAATGCAGATAACATATAACATAATGCATATTAAATATATATATATATATATATATATATATATTTTTTTTTAATACTTACCTGACTTGTGGTTTTTCAAAATTCCCGCATTAAAATTGTTAGATTAGAAATTGTGGGTGTTTTTTTTTTTTTTTTTGTTTGTAATGTTCCAATGTTGTAGGTCATATATTTATTTGTTTGTTCATCTCCTAATCACTGCCGTACCTGTTTACCCCCATAGTACTGATGAAAGAATATCTGGGGATTCAACTCGGTGAAGGATAACTCCTTGTATGAAGTCAGGGTCTTTAAAGCTGTAGTCAGTAGGATTGACAAGAGAGTGCAATTAGTTTGAAAATTTGTACAACTCCTAGGTCACGCCTAGAATCATTTTATCTAATTATTTCAGTGGATCTTGCAAATGACCTTTGAGACAGCAGGTGGAGCCAGAGGTGCTTTTTTTATTATTTATTTATTTATTTTTTTTTTTAACCCCTTCCCCACAGATTCTGTCTCATGTAGTAATGTTAAATGGCTGCCCCCCCAAATAAGTTGCCTACTTCTGCTTTAAGCTGTGAATTAATTGAAATGCCATTATCTTCTGATAATTCAGAAGAGTTCTTAAATTTGCAGTTGTGCTTGAACAATCAATCGCAGAGTTAATTATTATATTACACTCCCTGATAATATTAGGGTTTTTCTTGTAATGTCGAAAATGCTGTATGAAGTCTGTTTTTAGGATTCGAATATCTGATTTACTTGGTTGTGTGACAGAAAAAGCTTACGTCAGTCACTTTAATAAGCTATTATCTGCATTATGTTTTTTGGAAGCATAATGATAAATAATATATTCATCATTCAATGTGGTCACAGTGCTTGAAATATTTTTTATTCTTACTGTCAGGATAGTCAGAACTGAAAACCTGTCAGATTTTCAGTTTTGGGGGGATTATTTTGTTTTTGTCCTCCAAAAGATATAGACCGCATAATGCTGATATTTAAATCTGCTGATCAGCTCTGATTCTGACAGTTAAGACTGCACAGTAAATAATTTCAGCTTCAACGCTGCAATGTTTGCATGTGCAATCGTCATATTGCAGGACGTGTGAGGTCAGGAAAGTCAAGTGATGCAACCACTTTTTTTCCCCCTGCTTTGATCAAAAGGAAAACTCGGAAGGTTCTCATTTTCTATGACTAATCTACAAGAAAAGTCCATGGCCAGAAAAATACAGTAAACAAATCACTGAGCATGCAGATCCTGTGTTTTACCTGTGGGTAAACATGCACACAGTGTGGCTGGATGCGAGAGATAGGCATTCAGTGAGGAAAGGCAGCTTTGAGCATGTGTACACTCAAGTATTCCCAGTGGCACCCTATCAGGGTGCTGATTTAAAGTTAAAATTACTGACTTGCTGGCCCATGCCCTAATGTCAGATCTTGATACTGTACATTTGGTGTGTGTTAAATGTTTCTATCTGTTCTTGATTCTTGTGTGCTGTTGTATAGATAAATCTGTTAGTTGCTTGAGTTTGATAGTTTTACCATCCTCAGTTGCACTGGGGGGCTGTTTGTCATCCACGACACAGACTGAACATACATTTAAAAGTTAGAAATGGTAATTACATGTAAATAACACAACTGTTACACAAGTCCAGATGAGATTTGTAAAGTTTATTAAGAAATGTGTTTTTCTTGAAAACCTCTGCACTTGTCTGAATCTGAGGTGGAGGAATTTAGCTGATTTCTGGCCAGGGGGCTGAAACAAGTGTGGTTATGGTAGGATGGGGGTAGGGGTACAGGTTTAGGATGAGAGAAGACTTTTAAAGTAATCAAATGATGAAAATTATGATTAGGCTATTCACACACAACAGTTGAATATTAGCTTTTTCAAAATGGATCATCATTACACTCAGGGATGAAAAGGGGGGTTTACCCTTTGAACCCATGTTGGACTATTTTTAAGACATTTGGAACTAAACTTAATTGGGCAATTTATTAAAGCTTTTTTGTGTTGTTGTTTTCGCCACATAAGGATCATTGATCATTAGTCAAACCTTTTTACTGGGTACATTCTAAGACTGGAGCTAAGAGGCATTGATCAATAAGTCACTGGTCTAAATATATCAAACCCCACCACCTCCCTTTTATCCTCCTTTCTCCATCCATTCATCCATCCAGCCAAGCCCGCCAGAATGCCCAGCACAGTGAGCCCTCCCACCCGTCCATCCCCAAGGAGTTCCAGTTAGATCTAGATATGATCGAGATGGACCAGAGCAGAGTGAGCGAACTGCCAGACCTTGTCCAACACAAACTGGACGAACTGCTGGAGCCCATCATGATTCCTGAACCCAAGTAAACACACTCAGAACACAGCCAGAAATCAACACAGAAATGAACAGAAACGAATTTTTTTTTGTGATTAATATTGCATGTGGTTTGTGTTCAAAGGATGCGTTCAGTCTCTCCACACTTTGATGACCTCCACAATAGCACCGCTTCCACTATCAACTTTGTCATCTCCCAGGTGGCTAGTGGTGACATTAACACCAGTATACAGGCACTGGCACAGGTATAAAACACACACATAAAATGTTTAAGACCAAACCAAAGTATTTAATTAAGTTATACTTGCTCCTGTAAAATGTTTCTACTGTAAATTGTATTACAACATATCACATATTACAGAATTATTACCATGGTATTTGCTCACTCAGACATGATGATATTAATATCTTTAGAATGTACAAAAATACATGAAAATGGCAACAATTAAATTATACAGTATACAGGGATGATTTGGCGCCTGGCTTTGCATTTACAGTCATTACAGAAAACCACATTGGTTGGGGAAAAAAAAGTTGTGGATCAGCTTAATAAGGTGAAACTCACTAAAGCTGAAGGGAGCTGCAGAATCTAGTGATAACTTTCTGTGAATCAGGTTTCCTATAGTGATGAACCTATATCATATTGTTTTCACATTGTCATGATACATTATAATAAAAATATCCATTAAAGCCACTTTAAGGTAAGCTCAAAAGTGTGGGTTATCCCTGCAGATCGACGAAGTGTTGCGGCAGGAGGACAAAGCAGAAGTCATGTCAGGACACATTGATCAGTTCCTCATCGCTACCTTTATGCAGCTGAGGCTCATCTACAGTACACACATGGCTGATGACCGACTGGACAAAAAGGACATCATCAAACTGTATAGCTGTATTATAGGAAACATGCTGTCTGTGAGTAACTGACTTCTGGTCCTCTGGTACGCACACCAACGTAATGTCAGACTTAGACAGACTTTCATTCAGATATACAAGTATATACAGAACGAAATGTCTAACACTGACTACATTGGTGAGGTTAATAAAAAACCTGAGATACGAAGTGAGACTGAGGAGACAGTAATATACTATAAATTTCCTCTTATTCCTTTCTGTCAGTTATTCTCTATGGAGTCCTTGGCGAGAGAGGCATCAATGGGCGTGTTGAAGGATCTGATGCACGGTCTGATAACACTGATGTTGGATGGCAGAGTGGAGGACATAGAAGATGGACAGCAGCTCATCAGATCTGTCAATCTACTGGTAATCAGAGTTCTGGAGAAGTCTGACCAAACCAACATGATCAGGTTAGTATGAACAGTTGATATCAAAACTGAATTTCACTTTTTTCCCCAATTTCAGTTGAATTTCTGATTACTGTTATATTGTGTTTTTGGAATATGTTGTATGACTGTTCTGAATAGTTACTATATTCAGCATATTTCTTTATTACTGCTTGTTATTTGCAGGCAACTTTATCCTTTAACCAGCGTTACTCACCAAAAAGCAGTGTATATCATTATGCTGTAACAACTGTGATAAATGCATTACATTTGTCATAACATTTGCAATGTTTTTTTCCCAAGAATTAACTTATGTATTGTTTACATCCAAATTAAAAAGAGGTCTTCACCTCTGCTTTTGTTGGCATATCATCATACATGCTTATTACATATATATTGCTGTATATCTTGTGCAGCAGTGCATTACAGCAACCTATGTCAGTGAAATGGTGTAAAGCCAGAAGCAGTCCTGCTGGCGTTCCCAGACAGTCAAGAGATATAATCCCTCCAAGCGTGTCCTGTGGTCTGCCCCAGGGTCTCCTCCCGGATGGACATGCCCAAAACACCTCCACAGGGAGGCGTCTGGGAGGCATCCTTGCGAGATGCCCGAACCACCTCAACTGGCTGTCCAAGCTCCTCACCCTATCTCTAAGGCTAAGCCCAGACACCCTACGAAGAAAACTCATTTCCGCTTTCGCTTGTATCCGCAATCTCATTCTTTCTGTCACTACCCAGAGTTAATGATCATAGGTGAGCGTTAAAACGTAGATGGACCAGTAAATCGAGAGCTTTGCCTTCTGGCTTAGCTCCCTCTTCACCACTACGGACCGCATCAACGTCCGCAACACTGCAGACGCTGCACCGATCTGTCTGTCCATCTCTTGCTCCATTTTTCCCTCACTCATGAACAAGACCCCAAGATACTTAAACTCCACCACTTGGGGCAGGAACTCCTCCCCGACCCGCAGTGGGCAATCCACCCTTTTCCGACTGAGAACCATGGCCTCAGACTTAGAGGTGCTGATCCTCATCCCAGCTGCTTCACACTTGGCTGCGAACCGTCCCAGTGAGAACTGGAGGTCACTACACGATGAGGCCAAAAGGACCACATCATCCGCAAAAAGCACAGATGGCATCCTCAGGTCACCAAATCTGACTCCCTTTCCCACCATGCTGTGCCTAGAAATCTTGTCCATAAATATTATGAACAGGACCAGGTGACAAAGGGCAGCCCTGGCGGAGTCCTACTCCCACCAGGAATGAGTCCGACCTACTGCTGGCAATCAATGCGAACCAAACTCACACTCCTACAATACACAGGGATTGAATGGCCCTTAATAAGGGGCCATCCACCCCATATTCTTGGAGTGCCCCCCACAGAGTGCCTCTGGGCACACGGACTTAGGCCTTCTCCAGATCTACAAAACACATGTAAACTGGTTGGGCAAACTCCCATGCCCCTTCTAGCACCCTGCCAAGGGTAAAGAGCTGGTCCACTGTTCCATGACCAGGATGAAAACCACATTGTTCCTCTTGAATCTGAGGTTCGACTATCGGTCGGACTCTCCTCTCCAGTACCCTGGCGTAGACCTTCCCAGGGAGGCTGAGTTGTGTGATTCCCCCTATAGTTGGAACACACCCTCTGGTCCCCTTTCTTGAAGATGGGGACCACTACCCCAGTTTGCCACTCCAGAGGTACTGCCCCCGATCTCCACGCAATGTTTTAGTATATACCGATGTATACAATACTTCTTTTTTATATACTGTGCACTGCAGGAAAAAATCTGTACAGACATGATATGCCAACATGAATTTTAATGTGAATGTAAAATACAAATTGACACTGATTTGTGCTTTGTTTTGTTTGCACTGTTTATACTCTATTTATAACCGAAAATACTTTTTTGTTTGTTTTGTGTGTGTCTTGACAGGCCTTGCACCACACTGTGTGATAGACAGCCTGACACTGAGAAGAATGACAATAGTTGTAGAAGAAACTAGAAAATATTACATAAAACATAACCTGACTCCTTCCCCTTCTGCCTTCCTACAGTGCTCTGTTGGTTTTGCTTCAGGACAGTCTTATTACAACAGCTGGTCCACCCATGTTCTCTGAGTTGGTCATGAAGGTAAGAAGTGTCACTGCTGAGGGCTGTACACATCTTACTAGTCCTGACCCTACAGCCTATTAAAATGCTGTATCATACATTTCAAATGGACTCTCCTGTCTTTGCATATGTTCAGTGTCTGTGGAGGATGATCCGCTTTCTCCCAGAAACCATCAACAACATTAACTTGGATCGAATCTTGCTAGATGTCCACAACTTCATGAGGGTTTTCCCCAAAGAGAAACTCAAGCAGCTCAAGAGTGACGTTCCACACAGAACCCTCAAGACTCTGTTGCATACACTCTGCAAGCTCACCGGGGCCAAGGTAACACAAAATGTATTTAATCATATTCTCAGCCACATTTAGCTATTTTTCTGGATTACTTGTTTAGAGTCATTTTCTGCAGGGTTACGAGTTTTTCCTTTCTTCTTTTCTTTCTTTTTGAGTGACTGTATTGAGTTTTGATTATTTCTAATATTAATGCACTCATCAACAGATCCTGGATCACCTGTCAATGATAGAAAATCGTAATGAGTCAGAATTGGAAGCCCACCTGAGGCGGGTGGTCAAACACTCAGGAAATCTGTCAGGACTCAAGAGTGACCGTGGCAACGAGAAGACTGGTTTACGCACGGTGAGCAGCGCATACTAAAAACACTAACACACACTTTAGCTGCCATTGTATTTTGTTCTTGTTAAGGAAAAGTGAAGAATTTGCACAAATTCAATAGAGGTTTATCTGAATTAATTCTGTTGTGTAATTGGGATAATAGATGTAACATGAATTTGTCCCTATTATGTTTGTGCCTAGGAGGATCGGATGTCAAAGGCAAAGGTCAGTGACATCCTGTCTGAAATCTTTAAGAAGATTGGCTCCAAGGAGAACACTAAAGAGGTTAGCCCAACTCCACTCTTAAAATCAACCTTAGTTCAACTGTTTGCTGGCAGTTTAAAACGTCAAAGATGTTTTTGAATGACAATTTTATTGAATTTTATAACTTGAGAAAACAAAAGATTTATTGTATAAATGGCCTGGAAAACATTAACATCAATAATGTGTCCAATATCCTTTCAGGGTTTGACAGAGTTGTATGAGTACAAACAGAAGTACTCAGATGCAGACCTAGAGCCCTTCCTCAAAAACACATCCCAGTTCTTCCAGAGTTATGTGGAGCGAGGCCTTCGTATGATTGAGTCTGAGAGAGAGGGAAAGGCTCGCATCCAGACCTCAGCAGGTACAACTGGAAGCTGTCATGCGCACTTCTTTCAGGGTGAAGTCAGGAGATTATAGTAACACTGGTGTGTGTCCATGCATTTCTCTACAGTGATCCCTCAGCAAGGTGTGGAATCCAGTCTGAGCAGTAACAATGAAGAGTTGAAACCAGCTGTTTATTATGAGAGACTCAAGATCCTCAGACAGAGACAAGGCCTGGAAAACACCTCCAGGGTTAGTTTACACACACACATGCGCACGTCAGGTTTTCAGGTTAGCATTACATTGACTTAAAGGTTAAGTGTTGCTTTTTTGGACTTAACAGTCCCTATGTATAATTTGTGTACCAATCTGGCTACCCACATTAGAGCCAGTATGACAGTGTTGACTGCTTGCTTTGTAGTGGATTTACGAGATACAAAAACAGTCCCTACTAGTGGAGCGCTGAATAGGATAGTTTTCTTTGCACCCGCGGTCAACAGGGTGTTTAAATAAAACCTATTTACATGTGGTACCAACAAAAAGTTGGTATTGCATTCTCCCCTTGAGTGATGGGCCTCAGATGGCAGATTTTGGGACAATGACACTTTGCAATATTCCAGACATCTTGGGCAGTTTTGGGTTATTGCAGCCAACGGTTAAACCTCCAGACTATAACTTGAACCCTGTAAAGTGTCATTACTCACCTGGGCTAAGAGAGGACGGGATGCAAATATTCGCAGGTAATAAAATATACCAAGCTAAGATGAAATAACAGGAATGCATTACTCAGCAGATAATTTTTTTTTAACATTTAACAGCTATAAAAGTTTACCCCTTAACACTATGCAACTACTCTTTAAATCGAACTCTGCACTTTGACTTTACAGTCAACATTATTTTGTCTGCATTGAAAAATCCCAGTTTATTCATTTTAGAACAACCGTTTATTACTGTCCAAAATAAAACACATTGAAAACACATTACCAGAGTTCACCCTCAGTAATTCTGAGTGGTAAATCAAGGAAACCTTGTAAATTTCAGACCCATTGTATGAAAAACACTCTATAAAACACTACACTAAACACTAACTAAACTACACTTCAGATCACTTATCTTCATGATGAACCCCACAAAGATTATAATATAATTTTTAACAGTACTTTGCCTTAAAAATCATTTAAAATGTTTGTTAGTTTTCACTTTAAGCATCTCTACGTGAGCTTGGCAAACCTTACTAACTAGCATGGTATAGCTAATAACCAACAACTGGTGCACTGACAAAACAAAACCCACTTTCTTTCTACTCCTAAAAATATGCAAGTTAAAGACATGAATAGACTATTCTTACAGTAGTTGTTAAAGCCACAAGGTTCATAACAACTGTACGTACTGTTAAATCCCTATTAAACGGTGATGTGGCATAGGCTCTCTTTGAACAATTTGTCTCTCTTTTGTACCAGAATTGCACCTTGACAGTGAAATTTAAAATGGCAGGGGTCGCTGTTTATAAGTCCCATAATTTACAGTGCCTCAGTAACCTGTAGCAAGTCAAATTGTAAACTGCTGACTGTGGTTTCACCAGTAAGAACAAGTATTCCTGGTAAATGTTAACTTGCTAGTGAGACATCAATATCAGTCCAATATCAATAAATGTCCGCCTTAATTTTATTAGCTTGTCATTATTATCTAAACTGGCCAACTATGTAGCTGTTAATCAAAATAGTATAACACTGTCAGTGATTTTAACCCTAAGAGAGGCTTTATTAGAAAACACAATTTAACCTTTTTTAAAGTCAAAAGCTTGGTTTTGATTTGCAGTTGTCTTGCATCATAAAACTCTTTTAAGCTTTAAAGCTACAATTAGTAAGATTGAGAATTGAGTGGACTTGAAGTGAACTTTCAGGTCCCTTTTCCTTAGCTTATAATTAGTAGTAGTAATAGTAGTAGCTATTCGCTTGCTTTTCTTCATTGGTCTTCTTCTGTTTACTTATCTTTGTCATGTAAGCTGCTGTTGCCAAAGATAGCTGAGCGCAGCCTGTGTGGAGCTTTTTTTTCTTTCTTTCTTTTTTTTCTTTTTTTTCTATTTTTCCCCCCCTCCTGGTTTTTCTCCACAAATTATGTCTCATGTACTACTGTCAAAACATAGTGACAGTTAAAGCAAATATGAGTGAAAGTTATTGTTATACCTGTTTTTCCTTTTAATGTTTGTCCGGTTTAATATCAACATTCCTGATTTATTTATTTGTTTATTTTACTCTATGTACATACTAGAAGCTAACGCATCTCTTCATTTTCTTTCACTTTTCCCCTGCAGCAGGGTGTTGGAGGAAGTGAGGATGAGTTTCAGCAGCGACCTCCAATTTCCTCCCTACTATCTGCTAAGCCGTCGGTGGCTTCCTCCACTGACATGCTCCACAGTAAGCTGTCTCAGCTCAAGGAGTCCAGAGAGTTGTACCAGCAGGAACACAACTCACACTCCCCAACTCATGCTCACACCCGTTCATCTTCACCGGCGGCCAACCTGGACGACCTGAAGAAACGACTTGAGAGAATAAAGAGCAATCGGCAGTAAGGTGTACCATCATCATCCGCAAAGCCTGTGGAGTTCAACTGGTAGAAAATACAACATCCCCTTTTTTTTAAACTCACTTTTTGTTTTATATTCATGTTCTGGTAGGTGGAAATAGAATGCAACAGAGAAACACACCCTCAAGTTAGAACCTGACTACACCCACTGTGCCTGTAAGTTACTACAAATTAAATGCACCCTAACCTGTACAGTTGAATACATTGAGATTGAACTAGGGCTGTGACTGGGATTCTTAGCCTCCATACAAACGCATACATACATTGCAGAGACCATCCAAGTGTTTTTGCTAGTATTCAAATGTATCAGAAAGTCATACTATTTAGACATGTCATTTTTGTTCAAATGTCAACCATCAAAAAAGATGAAAAGCTGAATCCAGAGCCTAAGAGTTTTGATGTTGTGTGTACAGGATCACATAGTGAGCTGTTGGTTTTAGTCCGAACAGTTTCATCTTAATGAACAAACTGTCACACCCATCCACCCCACCCTCCAGTCTTATACCAACCTTCTCTTTCAGGGGGCCTCACCCTCCACTCTCCTCTGTATACTTTTCACTGTATTAGAATAACGAAATGGTGAACTTCGCCTCTCTGTAGTATCACAGCTCAGTGTGTTTGTACATATTTAAAGGTTATTTAAACCATTTAACTTTTATGAAGCACTTCTCTTCTGTTTGCAGGAAAAGAAAAATGTTTCTGTCTGTCTTGTTTTATCCACTGCTGCTTTAGGTGGATGGAGAAGAGCTAAAGTCAAATTTGTAGCTATGTAAATGTGGCATTTGACTGCCCTCTTGTGGCTGAACACTGTCATAGTATCAGTTTAAGTCTTAATGATTTCAACTGAGGTTCTGTTTGCACTTGGGACAACTAGTGATTCGGAATAACTGAAAGTTCACATTTATTATGTCTGCATCAGCGAAGTAAATTCTCCAAATCAGTAAGTGATTTAGCAAGTGACGCCAAATGGTTTGTTTATTAAAGTGCTTCAATCCCTATTTGTGTTATTTTAAAAGTATTAGCATTGTCACCACAGTGTCAATTTTGGACATTTTTGCTGTGTGCATATGGTCACAACAGAATTTGCATTTACACAGTAACATCAAGCCCACTGTCCATTTGAATCCCATAAAAAAATAAATAGAAAAATAAACTGAACTCTTTAAGATACACGTATGCTGACATTTAAGGATTTGTTTTAAACGTGTGATTAGTAAGGCTTACAAAGGCAATGTGTCAGTTGTATTCTTTGTGGCCTTATTTGTTTCCAGTCCTTCCATCTAATCTTTTTTCCTCCTAGCCAAACTAGAAATGATCAACTGTAGTATTTGGCTATAATCAAAATCTGTAAACCACCTTATGGTGATACAGGGTTCAAAACTACGGTTTTTATTCTGGGGAAGTGGCACAATTTAGCTCAACTGGCTCTTTCAGCCAACCAGGGCTGATAATCTGTCCTTAATAATAGTGCAGAGAGCTACATCATTAAGGAAGTTCAGACCAAGCAGAGCCATGTGTGTCTAAGTTGTGTGTTGGACTGTGTTGTGGGTTGATATTTGGCTGTAAATACTGTATGTATTGTCCCCTATTAACACCTCCCCTCAGTTATTTAACAGCAGCCACTGTGTTGTGTTTATAGGCTTAAAGAGCATGGCATGAAGTCAGTGATTGTTTTTCATTTTCTCATGTAAATAAAGTTTACATTAATAAAACGCTGTTAAGTCATTGTTTTTCTGAAAATGAAAAAGCCCCTTTAGTTATCGTTCTGTCGCCGAATGTTGGAAAAACAAATGTTTTTGTATTTAATTTAAATGTCGGCACTACTCGTACATTGTTGCTCTCCAGCTTTCCTCGTATAATCCATAGTGGAAAAAAGTGTTTGTGTTTTTTTTTTGTTGTTTTTTTTTTTATCTGAGTTTTCTGATTGATTTATTTTTGACTGATTTCAGTGCATTGAAGTTGAACCACAGATACAGCAACCTCTGGCATTTAGGTGATTTCTGAGGACAGGAATAATCTTGTGTTGCCTGGAACAAAATGTTTCTTAAACGCCATTCCTGTTTTCAACGTTAAACCATCATCGTTGAACCATCATTGAACATCTATAATGTTTAATATTTATATGATGGAGTTCAAACACTTTCATGTACATTATATAAATATGGCTAGATCATAGTTCATAGCTTATCCTGATAGGACACTGGATGCCTACAGTTACTAGTTAAGCTTAATATTAATGTGTTAATACTTTATATGCGTAGGACACTACGCATTACACTAAATGAGACTTTTCAAGATTTATTTGAGAAAATTTTAAAGAATACAGATATGGAATGAAAAAAGTGTATATAAAAGGGTTTTAAACATTTCATCTATCATCTACAAATCTCTAAAGCAGTTCAGTATACCTTATTTATTGTATATAGATATATTGAACTAAATATAAATGTAATATAAACAACACTGTATGTAAATCTGCCATAAATCCAGATCTTTTATCAAGGTCTTATGAAACTGTGATTTCTTCGCTGTCTGACTCTGAGAGTTCTGACTGTTTACTGGACTCTGAAGGTGACGGATTGTGTTGGTGGTGGTGTAGACGTGGCTTCTTGTTGTCCGCCTGTACTTGACTGGTGGGTGCAGTCTTGCGCAGTCTGTGGCAGTAGGTGCTGCCTACATCAGTGAGGTCTGGGTGGGGGTTAGTTTTGGTAGGGAGGGTCTGCTGGCGACAGCCACCTGTTGATAGCAGCTCCCTTTCCTTGGAATTCCTCCATTTCATCCTGCGGTTCTGAAACCAGATCTTCACCTTCACAGGACATAAAAACATGTCAATATTATCACCTCACCACTACTAACCTCACTCACAGTTGTACTGTGGTGTGGATAGAAAATGCCCCTACAAGTACAATGTCAGAGCAATGAGCATAAATCATCTTTGTACTTTCTCATTATATGAAGGGATTGTCTAAAATAAATGTAATAAAAATCAAACAAATAGTTTTTATTTATAGTATTAATGGATAACAGCTTCCATTTCATTATGCAACAATGTGTTGTACAGTGATGAAAAAAGGAACCCTTATATGTACCTGGGAGTCTTTAAGTCCCAGTTTACTAGCAAGTTTCTTCCTGTCTGGTTTGCTGATGTACTTCTGTTTCTGGAAAGTTCTCTCCAGCGCCTTCCTCTGAAGGTCTGAGAACACAGCCCGCCGCAGCATGCCCCTCCGAGGCTTCCCTCTTGGAACCAGGGGCCATGAAAATGTTCCTGGGATAGGAACTACAGAGGAGGCTGGAAGAGTAAAACATAAGAGTAGAGATTTAACAGCCAGCCATATTTGATCTGTTTTCAGCCCATGGAAACATCTAGACAATAATTGTTATCATACATTCTGTAACTGGCTGATGATGTAAAATAAATTATGGATATGATGGTTTGTTGTTTTCCACTTTTGAGGATACTGATTTTTCTACCACACATGTCCCAGGTAGGGCTGTCTGTGGATTTTAAGCGTACTCCAGGATTAAGTCTGAGATCCCCTGTGCACCCCCTCCATACTCTACCCCCTTCGAATACTATATATATAAGGTAACTATGTATATAAGGTAAGTATATACATAAAGTAAGCTGTAAGTAAGACCGAGTTGTCTGTTTAAAAAGGACATAGGACAAATACATAGAAAAAGGTGATTGTGTTGTAATGAATTGAGTGGAAAAGGCCGTTGACAGGCCAGTATATTACAGGCCCATTAAAGACAGGTCAGTATAAAGTAGAACTGTTAGTCCTCACTTCAGACACAGAAAGTTTATGACTGTTCACACTGGCTTGTAAGTATTATTGTAGATACTCTCTCTCAATATACAAAATATATATTTTGTGTTTTGTTCAATTGATTAATAAGCTGGTTGGTGTTGGGGAAATTTAAAATTAAATCCAGGTTCAAGCCTGTGATTTTAACAGAGATCATATGAGCATCGAATCTTTAAGGTGTGTGCGTGTGTTTGTGTGTACATGTGTGTGGTTTTGGCTCCTATTGGTCACGGTGCTGTGAGCTTTGTGGGCAGGCAGAGGGGCCTGGGGGGAAAACGACAGCGGGTGAAGAGGCACTGAGTTCCTGAGCTGGGAAGATACCCGCCTCACATTTAGATCATGTCAAATGACACTAATATATTTAGAGTGTGACAAACTGGACTAATTTGTAGATTAGGGCAACTGCTGCTAATGCCAGTGGTCAGTGCATTACCTAAATGAGCAGAGCTGATTGCGACCTGTCTGGGTTATCCCCATGCTGAATGGCTCTAAATGTCTCTAAACAGCCAACTGAGTCCTCGCTATCTACACCAGCTGGTAAACTGTTTTCACCTCTGATTTCAAAAACTCTGAAGTCTAGATATTTTAACTGAGTTTGCCAGAAGTACTTGTTCAATAGCCTTTTGATTTATTTATTTATTTGAATGCTTTCTCCCACAGAGGGGCTCTGGTGAAAAAGCCTCTTAAACATGGTGGGTATGTCTTGTCAGAGATTGATTATTTCCACCAAGAAGACATTTATCTAATTTTAACTTAAGACCAGTATTAATTAGATATGTCAACAAATTAATTATTTAATCTGTATCAGTTGCTCCTTGAATTATTGACATTTAGAATATATTGTGTGGCACACAGAAACATTTTCCTCTCCTAAATGCTTCAAATACTTCTGTTTTTGTTTTTATGAAATAAAGAATAAAGTGATTGCATATTGATTCAATTGCCTCTCAGCAGATCACATACTAGTGCCAGTTATGTTTATTATTAGTGACAGCATGAGAATTTGTGTTTGGTGAGACCAAATAGGCTGTGAAAGACAGCCATACATGCATCATTTTTAGATCTATGGATCTTCACATGGGACCAAGCTTACCTGAAACCACGCTTTGTGGCATAAAAATCCCCTATTTGCGCTTTACATTGTAAAAAGATATGGATAAGTGTGGGATGCTAAAGTCAAAATAAGGTATGTATCATCAGATTGATGTCTGACATAAATCTTTGATTTTTTTCATGATGATCTTAAGATGTAAATACATTTATGAGTAAATCATGAAAATTGGGGTTTTCTCTCTCATCAAAATCACATATAAACCAGCTAATCTAGCAGTGTCTGTCTTGGAGTTTTGAAACTAATGCCAATATGCAGTACTGGGTAGTCTACCAACCTGTGAAATAGGAAGCTCTGATGAAAGGATGGAGGCTTCCATCAAAGACAGGCAAAGGGAAGGACTTAGTCTGAACAGTCTGGACTGAGGAGCAAGCAGAAAAATAAGACATATTGACATCACACCTGTGCTATTCCAAAGCAGTTGTTTTAGTTTCAGTTTGTTTTGAGTTTTTTTTATTTTTCCTGTAGGCCAAATTAAGTCGTTATTTTTAACAACCATAGTTATTTAGGTACAATGCATGTTAGTTTAGTGACTACTGACTAATTTGTTGGGCCTACAGTTTTAAAGGTAAGTCCCTGTATTTGCTGTAGGCAATTTGGTAGTCTGACACGCTGTACTATATTTCAGTTTGTCAATAGTATGATGGTGCTTGTGCCCTCAGTGTGAACATTTGCATTGGAGATTGGAGTTCAGATTTTCAAAAGGATACATTGCCTAATAATAACACTAGTACTACTACTACTACTAATAATAATAATAATAATAATAATAATAATAATAATAATTCACATATTTTTCATACTCACTGCTCCGTGTGGATGGCGCCAGTATCGCACTGACGCCAAACTTGAGGTAGCCCGAGTCTGGGTAAGCAGTCTGTGGAGGACCAGGGCTGCTGCTGCTCAGCTGGCTGGAGCTTTGGAGTACAGAGCGCGCTGTCATGGGTCCTAACGCTCGTGGAGAGGCGCCTGGCCCCGGGGTGAGCGAGAGAATGTGCCCGGGCCTTCTGGTAGAGAAAGTCCGATGTATGAAGCCGGCAGGGTGGCTTAATCGAAGGAGATCCTCTACTAGGAAGCCTGTGGGGATTGATCGAGTGAGTGGCGAGGAGAGAGCCGCAGGGGGACGGAGTAAGCCTGGGTGGAGAGGAGGCGGCAGAGTACTGCAGGGAAACACCATGGTAGTCCGACCTGGAAAAGTTTTTAGTGTTTTAGCTAAACGCACACTCGCTCTGAGCTCTATGTGTCTCTGTGGACTCGGAGAAAATTTCTACAAGGTGTCACTCCTACACTAAAACACACACTCAGAAACACGCACAAGTTCAATGCTCACCCCATCACTTAAGTTTTTTCAATACAATGTTCAGGGCACGGGGATTGGTCAGCGACCCGCTCATTCATCTCTGATTGGGTCTGAGTCTAAACAGTTCTGCTTTTATCTAGGCCTATTTTAATGATTTTCATTATTTCACTCAGGCATGTATATTGAAGAGGATGGGGAGGGGGTATTCATGAATACTCACAGAAGGATTTACAAAAGTATTTCAGGATTTATACATGATTTTCTCCACAGAAATGTTTTTAAAATGGACAGAAATATTTATCGCTGTGGGCCTATATAATTTTAGAAATGTACAGATACAACAAAAAGAAGGTTCACAGATGTATTTCTGCACAAACATTTCTTGTTTTAAATAGATTAAGAAGTCACAAAATAAAAGACGCTCCAAAAAAATGATAATCAACAAATTCACACATGAAGCATTCTTACTTTCCCCCAACATATCACTGTCTGTGAACATTTAAATAAATGTTTGGAAAAAGTGAGCTTCAAAAACTATTTTCTTCTATTCAGTGTGTGGGGCCCTTGACTGAATAATTCTAGAGCTATTTTGACACATGCATAATAACAATAATAATAATAATATTAACCTCACTTCCAAACACGGGCATGCACAAACTTCTGATGAGAATCACCATTAGCACATAGTAACTCAAGTAGTATTAGTAATAGGTCTTACAGCTCAAGCCCTACAGCTTCAGTGAGATTAAAAAAACACTTATTTTTCCACATGAATCCAGCTTTAACTCCGCATTGCACCATCTTCGCCATAGTCTTGTAATGTCAACAGTTATCTGTAATTTAGTGTACAAGTTGGTGTGACAGGTGGATTGAAAGATGGGGAGACTTAAAGTGAGGAGCCGACTGGTTGCCTATGATCATGATGATTGCCTAAATATCCCAGATGAGCTGAATGAATGTAAAATAAGTAAAAATGCTGTAAGTATTTGCTTAGACACTGTTGACAACGTGTTAGATATTTCACCATTGACCTTTCCAAAATACAAAGCAGAATAAATTAGCATGTTTTTAATAGAGTAAGTGTGCTGCTGTGGCTGTCGGGGCCAAATATGTCATTTGGAAACAAATAGGTTATCACTGTGGTAGTGTTCTGACAACTTTACTGTTATAAACTATGGTGGATGGACTTCAGAAAGACAATGGTAGAGATCAACAAAAAGGGCTTTTAAAGATTTGGTCAGGGAATTGAAGAGAGCAAGACACGAGTCCCCAAGGGAGCAATAAGATCTGTGACGAATGGCATTTGAGCACGTGCTGCTCTTCCCCTTTGTGTTTATTTTTATGTAACCTATATTTCTCTACAACTAGCATAATTTTCTAGTGAACACTGAATATTTAGATGACAGGAATAACTCAATACCTTGACAAAGGTATTCCAGAATCTAGGGTCTTCCCTTGATTTATCCTGGGAATGATGACTCTTGATGAGCTCAGATGTGACATTTAAAAAATTCAACACCAGCTTATTTGTAACCAGTTTTCATTGGAACATATATAGAAGAAACAGTCCCCATAAAAATCTTTGAAAGAGTATTTCTATGGTTATTTAGGGAGTCAGTGCTGCTGTTTCTCAACAAACATGTGAATATAAATTTTTTACAAGACAATTCTTGAAACAATTCTTGCGTAAACAATAATACGGGGACTAAATATTCAACCCAAAGTGGAGTGGCACTCCTGCCCGGAAATACTACACCTTAACTAAAACCCCTTACCGAGAGACAAACAACAAAGAGAAATTGTTGCATTCAGTGCATTTTATTCCTTCAGAAAATCCCTCCATTGTAGTGGAGTGGAGCAGATGGTTCCCTGGGAGGGAATATGGGCATCAGCAGAACTAATTTCTCCTTGTGGTCCAACAGACAGACCAGCCTGCTGCTTGATTCTTAACCAGCAGCTGTCGGTGAATTAAACACGAGTTAAGACTCATTTTAAAGCCATTAGCCTCTTGAAATCAAACAACATGACCAAAATGAACCCACCCCACCTAATTCCCTGAATTGGTTACACATGCAATAAGGGGAAAACAACCAAGGCTAGGTCTATAGTGTGGTAATAACTAGTTAAGACTTGTGTTAAAGCTCTCTAAACATGTACCAAACCAACCATCTGACAAAATGACAACATGCATGTCATCCCACTATAATGACTCAAATTGAGTCATCATTATAGTTGAAATATTCCAGAGTAAACTAACATAGTTAATGTTCATACTAAAGCTATGACTAAGCAAAGTTACATTCTAAATTTGTTTTTGTTCAAGAAATATTATATGTTTAAAGGCAAAAAAGATGGGGAGACCTTGATCGAAAGAAAAACAAGGGAGCTGAACTAATATTTGTTTCAGCTACATAGGCTAATTACTTGTGAACTTGTAATTACTTGTAATTACTTGTAAACTCATTGTTACTTTTAAAAATCATGGAAAATAAGTTTGTCTACAGTATATTATGTATACTGCCACCATATTTTGATACTATAAAAAGTTCAAAGTTCAAGTTTCAAAAAATGCCTAACTGTTAACTGCTAATCAGTTAACATGCAATCAAGTGAAAATTTGAAAACACAAATTTACCTTTGTACCCGCTAACCTGCTACTTTAACCTGGCTTCCATATTTGGTTAGCTAGCATGCTACATGGAGCTTTGTCAAATATATGCTCCCGTATAGTATTATACAGCTACTGCTGTGAAGCATAACAGAAGTGATTGAGAAAAACACAGATTTGTGTACAAATTGATAAATAATTCTTTGAATTAGTAATTTGTATGGACAAACAAATACGTTTTGCCCTCAAACCAATACATTTTGGGATATGAATAAAATGAAAGTAAAATAAGTTTTTAAGTGGTTATTAAACAGTCTCAGTTGAACACCTACATGAGCAAATGAAAAATCACATTGTTGTCCCTTTACGCTACACACATTAGAAACACAAACAAAACAGAAAAAAAAACTATTCATTATAGTGGCCATCAGAGGACGAAGTGAGAAATCTCAGCCTGGGGAAAGAACCCTGCAAACATTTCATCAACCCCGTCTGATGGCAGTACTATGCCACAACTTCTTGCGTTAATCAGGTTGAAACTATGTCCAGGTTGCACAGAAAAATTTAGCTTACGAAAATAATTTAAATGTTACTGATTATATATTCATACCCTACCAGTGTTACAGAGTACCTTTACACAACCTGAGAGTTGTTTGCATCATAAGCAATACAAAGTGGGTAGAATTATTTCAACCTACTGTGCATGTCTTGCATAATTCAGCAATTATTTTGTGTGATGTGCTCTCTGTCCACAGGAACAATGAAGCATTCAAGATGAAGTATTCCAGCACAACAGACTTTCTGTGAGTTCGTATTTTTAATTAATTCATATGTAATCACAGGCATATTTAATTAATATATATCTTAATATAATAATTACCATATTGCAATGTCAATAGTCAATGTCAATAGTATCTTGTCTCTCTCTCACTCATCTTTGTACTCACTCTAACTCTCTCAGTGTTATCTAGCCAGTGTTTCCAGGCAGTGTGGAACAGAATGGATTAGTGAGGCCTTCAGTGATTGAGTGCAGCGACAAGCATTAAAGCCATATTAACTTTCCATTAAACATCACATTGCTCTGTCAAGGAGGAGAGAGACACACAAGCCCTGGGATAAAGAGAGATTGTGCATGTGCATGTGAGGGATGAGGTTATTAACTTGGATTATATTACCTTGATGGCATAAGTTTTTTTTACAAGAATTATTCGTCTCGAGATGTTTACATAAGGTAAATAAGGTTTACTTCTCTAATCAATAATTCTTAAATTTATAATGAATCTGACTAATAATAATAAACACAAATATATAATAATGATACTGACTGTGATACAGTCTCAAGCTTCTCATCAACCTGGTTTCCAGCAACAGGCAGTTGTTTACACCAAATAAGCTCTCATAAATCCACTGTAAACAACCTGCCAAGAATCAGAAATGTTTCTTAGGACTCAGCACTTCAAGGAGAGTGAAAACAAGATATAAGGTGATATAAGGGGATGTGGGATTAGCTTTTTCAGTTGAGTTCAGTTAGTATTTAGCTCAGTGCTGCTAGCATGTGTTTCTATTTGCCATAGTTGCTCATTTTAAACGCATTTTAGATGTCTCTTAAACAGCCAAGAACTATACAATGCAAAATTTGTAATGTGGCTGCACTGGCTGGATATGAAATTACAATTGTATCAGAAACATTATACAGAGTTACTAAGCCCAAGTTTATGTTTATTTTATTAATCAATCGTATTACAGCAGCAAGGCCTTGAATTTCTTTGAGAATATTTTTTTGTTTTAAATTTCTTTCTCAGTAAGTACAACAATTTCATCAAATCAGTGTGACAGTGTAAATACGTCCTCAGTGCACTGCAAGTAAAACCTGACTGCTAGTACGAGTAGCCTGCTATATTCCTTGCCTCAGTGTCCCCATCATAGCCTCGGGAAACTTCTGACATAGAGCATGCTCACTGAATGCTCATTAGTTGTAGATTGGTCATGGAGGCTCAGAGCAACACATCACTGTGCTAACAATCTTTCCCATTATAAAAGCTTCCATGCTTCCATTCACAGCCCATTCTACTCTAATCTTATTGGAGTCTCATAACATTCTGTTGTCCTTCAACGGGAGGCTTAAAGCACCTGGCAGGTTGTTAAGAGGGGAGCTTGTAAATGCCTGTGGTTAAAATGGGCTCTGGGGTCCAAACACAAGCCAAGCACTGCCGGGGAAGAGGGGAGGGGAGCCGATTTGGTTGTCAAATCCAGTTTACATTTTTGTCACTTTTGTCATTGGAAAGCTAAACTGACCCAGTGCTCACACCAACCTGTTGCTTTGGTTTACTTATTTCTGTTTTCTGTGTGTGTGTTTGTTTTTGCTATTTAAATGGTGCTTTGGAGTGTCATCTTGAATCCAGAGGAAACTATGGTTAGTTAGTTAGCTATGGTTAGTTAAAGTATGAGTTGAATTTGTTTTACAAAAAAATAGCTTTTTAAACTTTTTAGTTTGACCAGCCTGTCCACAGTAAAAGCAAAGGTGCTCCCTCCACTGTGACTGCCTCTCCTCTGGGGTTATCTTGGCCTGTCCAAGCTGCATGCGTTCTTCTGGCACTGTAGAGGGCATCGGCATCTGCGATGTCAAAGAAGACCCTTCCATCTGCGCTGGGGATTCCTGGATCGAAGGGAGCCTGCTGTTGGTTGGAAGAGATACAGCAGTCTTTCGCTTGATCATTAAGGCCTCTCAGGTAGGTGTTGAACAACGCAGTTTCATTCCAGCCACTGTCAGCCGCCAAGGTACAAAAGCCTATGGCATAGTCATTAATCGTCAATTTCCCTGGGATATCTTGGACAGGGCTCGAGCTGCTTCTCTTCCCAGGGCTATGTGGTCAGAAATCTTAAAAGATCTACACACCTGTGACTGCCTCGCCCACTCCACAGTAGCCCAGGCCAATTGTGTGATAGGTGAAGTGAAGCTCACACTTGATGAGCAACGGGTGACAGTTTCCTGACTCTCCGGAGAACTTAGCAGGAGAAGATCAGATCAGGGGAGCTGGAGCGGACACTTCTGGCTGTCGTGGTCGCAGCTTTACTATCATTCAGCATGCAGTTGATTTGTCCCAACATATGGTACATCTGTGTGGTAAGTGACGCCTCTCCCTTAAACTCAGAGTGTCTGACATCTGCTGCACACCTTTATTAATTGAGGACAGTTGCTCCTCCAGCTGTTTTAAGCATGTGCCCTGAGAGCAGATGGCCACTCTCAGAACCTTTGTGTAGACTGAGTCCATCTTGGCCAGATGTTACATGTTAAATGTTACAGCAGGGCTTTAGGAACTTGCATTCAAATGCACAACACAAGACAGATGTAATCAAAAAAGATGCTTTAATGTAGTAATCCACAACAAACAAGACATAGAAAAACATACATAAAACGACCAAATAGAGTCAGGACTCTAGACTCTAATACTATAGTAAACACACTGACTAGGATGCTGGAACGCTCGACACAAGTAACAAGACGCCCTGATACAGTGCAGGAGAAAATGCAACAATATATGCACCAGATAACGAGGAACAGGTGGAAACAATCGGGGCAGAAAATCACAGGAGGAAAACACATAAGGGCAGGAAGTCAAGGGACCTGAAACAAGAGGGAGAAATTCAGCACCACAATAAAACAGGAAATGACATAAGACTGCTACATTTAACAAACTTGACGAGACACCACAGTTTTTTAAAATCTGACCAAACAAATGCATATGTCTTTCTGTTTACACTGTGTTAGATTTTAATTTCCACAGACTATTATGCATCTAGTCCTTTGTCTCCAACAAGTCCTTCACTATCACATGTTGATGCCACAAACTTGGCAGAGGGACCACTGTAGCTAATCCAGATACTGCTACTTCAGTACAGCTGAACAGTGTAACCATTTTTTAGACAGCAGAGATCACAGCTAAGAATCTGAAAAGTACACATTGGAGGACACGTTGGTAGCTAGATAACATAAAAAACACATACACATGTGGACAAAATTGTTGGTATAATTTTTGTCCTGGCCAGTTTGTTTTTTTAAAATGATTTTGTTGAACCACAATTCAAAAGCAATGTCTGATTTTCATTAGTTAATTTTCAGTCATTTTTTATTCATTATTACTTTTGTCAGTGTCAAGTTATTTCAGTGACCTTTGTGGGTTTTTCTTTCTTTAACAGAAGGGTACCAACAATTTTGTCCACGTGTGTATCAAGCAGTCATGATGACATAATCATGCTGCTGCAGCATTAAAAGTTAAGGTAGTCTCTTCATATCTAATAAGGTATTAATAAATCAACCTTTGAACTTTTAAAAATGAAAAAATGTTTAAATTTCAGAAGTGCTGTGAATATGATATATTTAATGTTTTAGAAAAAATGAAAGAAATGATTAATGACAGACTGCAGTGAGTCACACATGCAAGGTTCGATGTAGAATCAGGACTTTAGTTCTATATAAAACCATTTGGAGGTCCAGCTGTCTTTATGAGATTCACTCAGACAATAAGGAGTAGCCTAATGTAATGGGGGTGAATGTATTATGAGCTATTCAAGTTCTAAATACACACAAGTTTCATAATCATAGACCTCCATTACTATATTTAACATAAATTATTTTATAATGTAATACTAGATTATCAACAATTTAAATCATCCCCACAGATTCTGCTAGCTTGGGGTCTTTGGGTAGTCCAGAGGGAATTTGGTGTAGCCTGGGGTTCTTTAGAAAATGAGAACCAGGGGAAACATGTTGTCCAAAGACCTGTATTAAGCTGGCCTGATGCATTGAGTGTAGGGTTTAGGGCAGGGACTCAGAGCTAGCTGAGTTGAAGAGACCAAGGTTAACGCTAGGCTTGAAGATGAATACGGCCAGTCTTATTTCTGAGGCAGGCTGAATACAAGGACGCCAGCGCAGCACTGCATGGCTAGCAAGTATTGAGGCGGGCCACGCCACATAATTGGATTGAACGCCAGCCATGGTATTTATGTCACTTCTCGTCTTGTCAATCCCATAACAGGCATGGCAGCGGCGTGGGGATCTCCCATGGTGACGAGACTTTGCCTTATTTAGATAGAATGGAGAGAAAAGAGCCAAGCCTCATTTAATTCACGTTTAATTCTCACTCAAAGCGTTTTAAGGGCTGATGTTATTTGCATAACAGGGAAAAGGGACTCTGGCTTTTTCAGTGTCCCTGTGTGTGTGTGTGTGTGAGAGAGAGAGAGAGAGGAACAGGAACAATGTTGTAATTGAAACTGTATAGTGGGCTTATATATGCATATGCTGCGGGACAAGCGTTCTCACACGGATCAGCAGACAGAGAGATTCTGTTGCAGTACACTCAAGCGTACCCCTGTTTCTATAAATTCAAATCACTTATGTAATAGCATTTCTACACACCGTGCCAAAGTTACATCAAAGTTATATCTGTTGATAGATCTATTGATAGATTTACACACTGAAGAAATGCAAAACTATTTTGCCACAATAACTCTTAGAAATAATGTGATATCCAATGAAAATAATTTGGCAACAGATTTGCAAATTCAAGTCTAAGTTCATCAGCTTTCACTGGAAATGCATTATTTAAAATTCAGTTTCAGAATAGAGACTGAATTTGTAATTGTTCACTGATTAATTGGGAGGCCTCATAGACACCCCCATCAACTATAACATATAATGCAATTATAATATGAACCTGTATGAGTAAAAAATGTGTGGAGACATCAAAAGCAAAGCATGCAGACCTTAAATATTGAAACAGTTAAGAGAAATAGAGTAAAACACAGTACAAAGTACATAAATACATGTAAAATGTATATTATATGACAAACATAGTTCTCATGGAAAAGCTCAGAGGAGCATCTGTACTTTTCACTTTCATGAAGGTGGGGTGGTTAACCAGACATAAATTTGCCACACCAACTACTTTGATTGAAAACACTTCCAATAATGTGTGACTTTTCAAAGACTGGTTTAAAGTGTGGCATCCTTTTGACTTTACTCAAAAACAAACTTCAAAAAGCAACGCAAAGATGACATTTATATCCAAGCCAACTTTATTTATATATAAGCTGGGTATGGGTGGGTTGGTTTCCACTGACCATACTTCTGATTACTTTTTATTTCTTCAGTAAAAACAATAGTTCCAATGAAAACTGTAGACACTGTGTGTCATGGGTATGCATTGCCTGTCTATTAATGTATCTATCAATTCACACATGTTTAAATTGAAACAAAGTCTATTTTTGTCTGATTTAGACTAAAAGGATATAACATGGCATAACATGGACTTGCACTTAACAAAAAGAAATTAAAACCTGATGCTGATTTTATGTGTCTGGTTTTAAAAATGTGATCACTTGAACAGTTTAGAAAGCTAGTACACTCTGTTTTACTGTTTTTTCTCCCATTTATCATGGGAGTAGATGCAGTAGTTGGTCAATGCTCCTGATGCTTAAAGGCGTCTTGATCCAGTCTGAATGACTTCTGTACATTAAAGCAAAACAATATGGCACCAAAGAGGGTTAGGTTGTGTACATAGTGGTCATGCTGGAGAACTACTATCGAAAAAGTGATGGAAGATGAAATATAACTAGAAAATGTCTCGAAATTTCTATGTGTGTCTGATGCTTGGTACTTCTCATCAGTTATATGATTCTGTGTGTTAGCCAAGTGGATTTGAGGGAGTACTCTATGGTAGTAACAGACATACACCAACACTCACACAGTGGTGTCACCACCATTAGTAATTCCTTTGTTGAGCTGCCTGAAAGTGTTTGATATGTCAGCTTGGAGAGGACAAGATGATTGACTGCTCAATAAGAGAGGCCAGCATAAATATCAGACTGACAGCAGAAACAGTAGAATCAGCCAATCACAGAGAGTCAAATTAATGAGCTCATCTCAATCAGCTGCACCAAAGGCTACCATGATGATGTTAACTGCCGTCTCAGGGAGTTGATTTCCCAAAGATTAAGCTGAGGCACACCTCTCCAACTTTTGCTTTTTGAGCCAAGACTGTAACTTTGGGACTATGGACTAAATTATGATACCATGGGGCTTTCCTGAGCTGGTCCCTACTGGAATGATCACTACCTTCAAACAGTTTGTAATCAGGCCTACCTATCCAGCCACACCCTTTTTAAGCCCCATTCCCCCTCTAGCACTTGCCAGATTGTCTTTTACCAAGCTTTCAAGCCAGGAATTCAGGAATTGTCGGTACTTCTGGCATTCTGCTTGACCTTTATCATTAAAGATCTTTATTGACCTCCGTGTTGTCTGCCTCTGAGTCCTCCCCCCGTGCCAGACAACCATCAAAGAGAAAAGATTCTCATGAACACACTGATGTAGATTTTATATGTGCTTTTATGTTTATGATTTTCTATTTTATGTGTTTCATATTTTGATTTAATTTTTGTGTACATAGTGATCACGCTGCAAAACTAGTAGTCCATCAAAAAAGTTTCAGAAGAAATATAGGAAGAATATACAGTATATGCTGAATAATAACAGTGTGTCTTGTGCTTAATGCCTACTAATAATAAGAGCGTATATATCATAGACTGTGTATAAAGGTGGACATGAAAGCTCTTCCAAAGTGAGGCCAAAACATCAGCAGATGGGACATGGGCCAAACTAAAAAATCAAAGTACATGCCAAATACATTTTTTTCAAAGATGGTTTCTGACATTTTACAGTGGAAATGTCCTTGTACTTTAGGAGAATTAACTAAACTAAGAACTAATTCTGCTACAGGTTACTAATTCTGTTACAGGTTGAGGTCACAGTGCCTCAAGTACCATTGTTAGTAAGAAAACAACTGAGAAAAACTGCAGCATGAATTATCAGATGTGTTATCAAGCCAGTATAAAAATGTATAAATGTTACAAGATAGTAGCAGTGAATGAAATTTGACAATGACAGACTTTCAAGATCCTTTGAGAACTGCAGTTTTCCTGCCCCACAAACAACAACAAGAACAAAAAAGAAAAAACATATTAGTTGATCAAGCAATCTAAAGAGGGACCCCTTTATGAAGACAGGAAAGTGTTGGAAAAGATAAAAGAACTTCAGTAGGACAGCCATTTTACCCAGTTTAACCTGACCTACCAGGATGCGAAGATCCAAGAATATATCAAAGTCAAGTGATGTCTGTGGTGGAATTGACGTGGTTATGTATTTGTGCTTTTATTTTGAAAGACACGTTAGAGAGGTAAACAGGAAGTTAGGGGGAAAAGAACAGCAGCTTAGGAGATTGCTATTCTTTAAGGGAAAACACGACATGGTGTCAGAAGCGGGATCGCGGTAGAAGGAGAGAAAAATAAAAAAGTTGACCAACGATGGCGGCGCGGACATGGCCATCGCACAGGCTCCCCAGCTTGCAGCTAACTCTGCTAATCCACATCCAACATTCACAATTCAACCTCCTGAAGCATTCGACTTTGCAAAACCCCAGGACTGGGAGAGATGGATCCGGAGGTTTGAGAGGTTCAGACTGGCTAGCAACCTGCATCTTAGCTCTCAAGCTAACCAGGTGAATACATTAATCTACTGCATGGGGGACGAAGCACATGATATATTGCGGGGCCTAACTTTATCGGACGCACAGAGACTACAATCCAGAGCAGTAAAAGATGCTTTTGAAACATACCTTGTGCCTAGGAAAAATGTAATTTATGAAAGGGCAAGATTCAACCAACGGGTACAACAGACTAATGAGACAGTGGACTCCTTTATCACAGCTTTGTATACCCTGGACGAAAACTGTAGCTATGGTACACTTCACGACGAGTTGATAAGAGACCACCTTGTAGTGGGAATCAGAGACACAAGTCTAGCAGAGAGGATGCAGCTGGACAGAGATTTGACCTTGGAAAAGGTGCTAAACATGGCACGGCAGTCAGAAGTGATCAAAAGACAGCAAACAGACCTCAGGGGAGAAGCCAAAGGTGAAATTGATGCAGTGATGGCTAAGCACAAGAAACAAAAGCAGCCCACACCAAAGACATCTTTATAAACATAAAAACCTGGCAACAAAGTCAAAAGCACCACCTGATCGGCAGCAATGCTACAGGCGTGGAAAAGCCCCAGCACATGGAAAATGGCAGTGCCCAGCAAAAGATGTGACATGCCACACATGTGGGAACAAGGGACATTACAGTAAAGTGTGTAAGTCTGCCAAAGCAGTACATGTAGTGGAAACAAGTACAGTTTGTAGTGATACACCTTTGTTTCTAGGAACAGTAGATGCTGGCATAGACCCCTGGTACACAGATTTGACAATCAGAAGCCAGTGAAACCAGTGAAGTTAAAGATAGAGACAGGCGCTGATGTCACAGCAATTCAAGCCCAGACATAGTACACCATTGCTGACAGAGACTCCCATTTAATGAAAACAGACAGACCACTATTGGAGAGTCTTGGAGTCATCTCAAGAGTGGAAGAGCCAACCGAATGGTGCTCAGGGATGGTTCCAGTCCTGTCAAAAAATGGCTCGGTGCGCATCTGTGTAGACACCCGCCTCAAAGAAGCAGTCTGCAGAGAGAAATATATCCTACCTTTGGTTGAGCAAACGCTTGGATCTTTCGCAGGAGCTCGACTCTTCAGCAAATTAGATGCTAATAGAGGGTTTTGGCAAATTCCATTGTCCCCAGAGTCAGCATGGTACACAACGTTCATAATTTCCTTTGGACACTTATTTTAACAGATTGCCCATCGGATGCATTTTTGTACGGACTTGGTGCTGTACTTCTGCAAAAAGAGGGAAAACAGTGGATAGACAGTTGCATATGCATCACACTCAATTACAGAGACTGGACTTGTGATATAAAAGGGATGTTGAACAAGTGGGGGAAATGGGGAAAAGTTTTGCTCTGAAGAATGCCTGATGTTAAGTATAGAGGCATAAGAGTTCGTGAGAGTTTTTTTATATAGTTATCTAGGGATATAATTTGTCTCAGTCCCGTTCTTTCTTAAAAAGGGAGATGTGGTGGAGTTGACGTGGTTATGTATTTGTGAGAGGTAAACAGAAAGTTAGGGGAAAAAGAACTGCAGCTTAGGAGATAAGCAAGGAAGTTCGATGTGATGGGTCCTGTTGAATAAAAGGAGGAAAAGGAGGAAACTCGGCAGTCTCGTCCGTTGCTATTCTAAGGGAAAACACGACAATGTCAAGTCAGTTTTATTTAAATAGTGTAAAATTACAACAAAAATCACATCTCATGACTCTTTACACATAGAGCATGTCTAGAACATACTCTTTATAATATTATTTAGGCCCAAATTCCCATTATGAAGAAGCATTTGACAACTGCAGCAAGAAAAAAATCTTCCTTTTTCAGAGACCTCAGAGAAAGACTAATGGATACAGGCGGTCCACAACAACAATCCTCAGGAACATGCTAGATGAAAAAGCACAAAAACTTCATGAAAGATACATGGTTAGTAACATGCATTAATGAGACATGAATGATGAATGTGTACAGAAGGTGTGGGGGAGAAGGAGAGATCATCTGCATATAGAAATAATTTATGAAACATTCCATTCCAGGTGATTGTCCAGACCTTTCCTTCTGATGCATTAAGATGGCTGAGGGTTTGATCGCTAGGAAGAATATGTATATCATGGTTTGTTGTTATTTATACTTTTGAATTTGAGAATTTAGGATCAAAAGGGCAGGAAGTAAAGTGCTCAACAAGTGAGAGGAGGCAAGAAATACAAAATAAAACAGGAAGTGCGTACAGCCAGACAGAAAACTGACAAGGACAAAGAACAAGAACTAACAAAGAACACACTGAGGGAGACGGACAGGGAAACAAGAAACAACTGACACAGGACACAGGGAACGAGAGACGAGAAGGACACAAGGAATTCAATGAACACAAGACAGGATAACACAATGAACACAAGACAGGATAAAACAAGGGGCACAAGAGACACAAGGCAGAATACAAGGCATAATGCAAATACAAGTGCATAATGCAAACCATAACAGTTTCTTGCGACCCTTTTGGGTATTTTCAACAAAATGTTTGATGGTTCTGTGGTGATGTCCTAATATCTTGGCAATTTCAAGAGTGCTGCATCCCTCTTTTTTTGACTTTTCAGAGTCTGTTAGATCTCTTTTCTGGGCCATTTTGCCTAAGGAAAAGAAGCTGTCTAATAATAGCACACACCTGATATAGGGTGTTGATTTCCTCCTAAGGCCACACCCTCCCTCATTACAAAAATGTACATCACCTAGTATGCTTAAATCCAATAGGCATTCAAGAATTCTCACTTGCACAATAATTGTGCACACAGTGTACAGCCCCTTTTAAAGCTGTCATCTTAAACCTGTCCTCTACCTACCACCCACCTCTCTCTTCTGAGGACTAATCCTCAACCTTTGATTTTAACTTCAGTCTTCCTCCTGAGCCTGCAGTCTTTGCAAGCTGAGAAAGGGAAAAGAGAGAGAGAGAAGGATAGAGGCACAGAAGGATAAAGTGACTAGTCAGCTTCCCGCTGCTTCTCTCTTTTTCTTCTTTGTTGGCTTTCGGCCCTTTAATCTGGCTCTTTGCTCCCTGCATGCACACACACAAATACACACGTTATGATATGCACAGTCTACACATGTATATTTGTGAGTATGGTTTCATCTGGTGTCCTAGTGAACTCTATTGTGTAAGGGCAGGAAACAGCTAATCCAGTCAGATCCAACCCAGGGATATGCGGTTCATATAATCTGACTGGCAGGAGCTCTGCTAAGGGAAATGGAAATAAATACAAATCTATCAGACCTCTAGTGGGACTGGTTTCTATTCAGGATAAGATATATGTTCTTATGCTCAAAAAAATAAAGGGAACACTTAAACAACACAATGTAACTCCAAGTCAATCACACTTCTGTGAAATCAAACTGTCCACTTAGGAAGCAACACTGATTGACAATCAATTTCACATGCTGTTGTGCAAATGGAATAGACAACAGGTGGAAATTATAGGCAATTAGCAAGACACCCCCAATAAAGGAGTGGTTCTGCAGGTGGTGACCACAGACCACTTCTCAGTTCCTATGCTTTCTGGCTGATGTTTTGGTCACTTTTGAATGCTGGCGTTGCTTTCACTCTAGTGGTAGCATGAGACGGAGTCTACAACCCACACAAGTGGCTCAGGTAGTGCAGCTCATCCAGGATGGCACATCAATGCGAGCTGTGGCAAGAAGGTTTGCTGTGTCTGTCAGCGTAGTGTCCAGAGCATGGAGGCGCTACCAGGAGACAGGCCAGTACATCAGGAGACGTGGAGGAGGCCGTAGGAGGGCAACAACCCAGCAGCAGGACCGCTACCTCCGCCTTTGTGCAAGGAGGAACAGGAGGAGCACTGCCAGAGCCCTGCAAAATGACCTCCAGCAGGCCACAAATGTGCATGTGTCTGCTCAAACGGTCAGAAACAGACTCCATGAGGGTGTTACAAGGGCCTGATGTCCACAGTTGGGCTTGCAGCCCAACACCGTGCAGGACGTTTGGCATTTGCCAGAGAACACCAAGATTGGCAAATTCGCCACTGGCGCCCTGTGCTCTACACAGATGAAAGCAGGTTCACACTGAGCACATGTGACAGACGTGACAGAGTTCTGCTGCCTGCAACATCCTCCAGCATGACCGGTTTGGCAGTGGGTCAGTAATGGTGTGGGGTGGCATTTCTTTGGGGGGCCGCACAGCCCTCCATGTGCTCGCCAGAGGTAGCCTGACTGCCATTAGGTACCGAGATGAGATCCTCAGACCCCTTGTGAGACCATATGCTGGTGCGGTTGGCCCTGGGTTCCTCCTAATGCAAGACAATGCTAGACCTCATGTGGCTGGAGTGTGTCAGCAGTTCCTGCAAGATGAAGGCATTGATGCTATGGACTGGCCCGCCCGTTCCCCAGACCTGAATCCAATTGAGCACATCTGGGACATCATGTCTCGCTCCATCCAACGCCACGTTGCACCACAGACTGTCCAGGAGTTGGTGGATGCTTTAGTCCAGGTCTGGGAGGAGATCCCTCAGGAGACCATCCACCACCTCATCAGGAGCATGCCCAGGTGTTGTAGGGAGGTCATACAGGCACGTGGAGGCCACACACACTACTGAGCCTCATTTTGACTTGTTTTAAGGACATTACATCAAAGTTGGATCAGCCTGTAGTGTGTTTTTCCACTTTAATTTTGAGTGTGACTCCAAATCCAGACCTCCATGGCTTAATAAATTTGATTTCCATTGATCATTTTTGTGTGATTTTGTTGTCAGCACATTCAACTATGTAAAGAACAAAGTATTTAATAAGAATATTTCATTCATTCAGATCTAGGATGTGTTATTTTAGTGTTCACTTTATTTTTTTGAGCAGTGTATTACTTTCCTTACGCATGTAAGACATAAGTAACATTATTATTTACATCTTAACCATGATGTTTTTACTAAACTTCACCAAGTAGTTTTCTTGACTTCACCTAACTTTACTTCACTTGACATGCCTAACACGCATAGTATTTGGATGCAAGTTCTCTCTATAGCAGAGAAAGGTAAGAACTGGTGTATCTCCTGCATGCTATTTGAAAGTGTAAAAGTTGTGTTATTTGTACGCATATTGAAGAGGCCCTGTTGGCCTGGTATATACTCACATGTATCTCCATACCCCAGTTCTTAACTTAAGTTTTCTGTTACAAATTTGTCTCCAAGAGCAAACTGAGATGACATCATCAGGGTTAGGTCCTCAATTTGAGTGAACTTCCCCAGATGGGCAGAAGACATTATACAACTGCTTTTACCAGTTGCATGGTGCTCTCCAGGATGAGTAAACAAAAATTGATATGTTAAATTGGTTATTTCCATGTCAGCTTTCAAAAATATTTTCTAAGATAGCCCTCCACAGTTACAGTATGCTACAAACATATAATGTAAACAAAATATTAAAGCCCCCCTACACTCCCTACAAATATGTATAGCTTGTCGTTCCTTCACTTGGATGTTTGAGTTTCACTGTCCAGAATAGTATGTATGTATTTAGTTTGTATAATAATGTATGTGCAGAATTTGACACTTCATAATGCACATATACTGAGAACTGAGAACCTTTAGTTAAAGTGGAGACATTTTGTGTTGAGCAGTTTTTGAAACATTTGAAACAAAGAAAATTGCATGTAGATTCTCCCTCATTGTTTTTCAGTGAGGGAGAAATAATATTAGTGTTTATTTGAAATTATGAACTTGTTCATTTAACTTTTGTTGTGGAAAAATAACATATGATAACAATGATATGTCAGACACAAACTATTATTTCAAGATTTTTTATTGTTATAGTCACTGTTTATGTCATTGCCAAGTAAACAATATAGGATATAAAAACTTGTCAGGGCCAACTGACAACGTTGAAATTAATAAATAAATTACTATTCAAAGAATTCAAACTTAACATAAAGAATAAGAACACTTTAATTTCCTGTTTAAAAGCAGTCAAACAATTCTTTCTCATACAGAGTGTGCACAGAGACACACCCATGCACACACACCAGATTATGGTCATGGTGCCCAGCATGAGTGCTATTCATCCTACTTCCTATTTCAGCTTTGTTTGATAATTTCACTCGAAGTCAGCAGCCCACGCAAAACACCCTGCATGTGCGCGTGCATACACACACCGACTACACACACACTAGAATAAAGGAACAGCCAGGAGGATATCCCCATTTCTTCCATATCAGGGATTCTGTGAAAGCTTTAAAGCTGAGCTGAATGAGTTTTCACTGAAGCCATTCTTCTCAGTGACCTGCTCTGATCTACTCACAGTCAACCATATCTGTCATACATGACTAGGTTTGAGAGCAAAGGGTGTGTGTGTGTGTGTGTGTGTGTGTGTGTGTGTGGGATTAGGGTTTGGGAGGTGGGGGGGGCATCATATAAACAGAAAGTAATAATAGCAAAACAGAAAGAACAAAAGAAAAAGACAAGAGGAGAGAGAGGGTTACTATTAGGGATTTTGCTTTACTAAAAGTATTTGATTCCAATTGCCAATTACTATATGAAGTAACCTATATTTCAAATATTGTGAAGCACAGATGAACAGCAGTGGCAGCAAGGAAGACACAGCAAAAGCAACTTAAGAAAATGCGTGCAAATAGACATAACACAAGCAAATTAAGAAAACATCTTCAAGTGGTAACACATTTAACATTTAGAAAATCCTCTGCAGATGGTTTGTTTTTATATTTGCTACACATAGTATTTTTTCTAAGATGATGGGCAGTGAGCTCTCAAGACCACTAAAGAAAACATGCTGTGACCATGATTTAACATGGTTATTTGCTTTTGCATGACAAATGAAAAAATACTGTATACTTGGGATATCAGAGGGAGGAAGAAATAAATGGCTCAGAGTTTGATGCTGACTATACTAGTCACCAGTTTACCACAAATAAAAACCACAATCCAGGTAAACCATGTTCATTTGGCAACCTGGTGCTGTGGTTGTCAGTGTTGCTGTATTATAAAGGTGTCGGTATTCTAACAGGTACTGTGCTGTTGCATCACTAAGATTGGTGTGTGTATTCACTGAAAGTGAATGCCTAGACAAAAGCATCAAAACCTTTTGTAACCATGCCTTAAATGATGACAGCAAGTACAAACACATTTTCTGCTTTGCAAGTCTGCAACACACTTACCCTCCTACCTTTATCTAAAATCAATGCTCAGTTCCTTGGCTTTACCTGGCTTTCAGCAGTAGGATGTTGTCTGTGCACCACTGTGCAGACTTGGTGTTAAGCACTAGAGTGGAGGAGGTGTGACGCCAATACAAACTGGTATCTGTTTGTGAGGAAGTCCAATACCCAGTTTCTAGAGTGTGATATTAAAGCCCGGAGTGAGATAGATGGGAACAGAGATGTTAAAATTGTCAGTAAAAAAGGAAAAGGCTTTTCTGGATCCACCTGCTGCCTCTATGGGCTTTGGAGTCAGTGTGCACAGTAAGAGGTGCAGGGAGCGGAAACAAATATTCACTCTCATTTTAAAAATAAAAGCAATTTCAACTGGTATTCAAGAATCTTCAACTGGTGTTTTAAGGGACTGTAACCAAACTTATTTGTGCAAGTGTTCAAATGCTGAGTGTGAGCATCACTACGCAGTCTTGGGATATTCTGTCACTAGGGGAGCAGCAAATGCAAAAAGTCTGTATGTTGTGACCTGCTACATGAATTTTTACGAAATTTATTTTCCACAATGATCTGGGGTCATGACTCAGTCAATGCATAACATTTATTAGTGACTGATTTAGGTGGGTGTGGCTTATTACAACAAATTTAAAATTCACATTCCAAACTAAAAAAAAAACCTTTAGATCCTACAGAGCTGAGCTGTTTGCAGCACATTCACTGATGTGTGACTTAAGTTTGTCTCATTACAACCTATGGTCAATTCAGAAGTTCGTCACTCTATATTTTTCAAAATAGGCAAATCATGAACATCTATCTTTCTACAAGTCTTCAAAATTTACACAGTCATTCTTTGGATACTAGATGCATTACTAGAGTTACTAGATATCTGTCATGCTGTTAGTCTGCAGTAATTATCTGTCAATATCTTTATGTTACTTGTACTGTATATACAACATGTTTTAATTCATGCAATTTTTAAACAAATATGTAATACTTCTGTAAATATAAAATATATATGTACCAATATATTTAAAAACACATCTGAAACCAGTGTTAGGTAAATTAGTTGATTTCCTGATGAGAAATAAACTGCTAAACCAAACCAAAAGGGTGGCTTTTTGTATTTTATCAATCAGCTGACATTGTAGAGCAAATATATTTCACCGGACAAAGGACAGTCTGCTCACCAAAGTCTTTACAGAGCACTAGTTATTTATTCTTGTTAACTTGTTGAGTTTAGACGGTGCCCCAGTGTAGACATGGAACTGGTTTTGACAAGTTTCACAAACATGAAAATACAGAAGTGGAAACTATATAATAAAAGTTCATTACAAGGTCATAATGATGTTACAGGGTACAAAGGTAAAGAAAATTGTGGTTATATTATATGAAACTATATGATAAATTCCTATAACAACCACTTGAATGAGATTTTATTGCAAACATTTTCATTGCTAGTGATAGTTTTACCTAAAAGAAATTAAATGCCTCAAGTTGTAAGAGGGTATGTGAAAAGCCTGTTTTCAAAGGATAAAAAATCTTTTAAGATCAAAAATCCAAATTATGAAATAAAAGTGATAATTATGAGTAAAAAAAATAGTAAGAATAACTCTTCAGACAGAACAATACTTAGGCAAGGTAGAACAGGTAAAATGCTCTGATTTAAAAGACTGTGCCCTCCAGTTCCCCAAAGGCTGTGCTGCAAGATTATGCTGCCCAGTGCCCCAGATACTACACTCCCTAGCTCCACAGACTCAGCTTAACAGAGCTACCACCAGTCATGTCTGGTTCCAACACCTATTCCTGGTTCTACACTAGCAGCATGGCCAACACTAGCGGCCCCTCTGAAACCTGCTCCTGGTTCTCTGTTGGTGGCCTGTCTGACTCCTGCTAGTGGCTCCTAGTCAGTGTCCCATTGGTAAATTCTACCAATTAATAACCTGCCTAGATATTGTTTACAAAGCACCTCCAAACTGGATTTTTTTTTACTGTTTGTGTGATTTGTCCAAATTATGCATTTCATTTTTAAAGGTGCAGTCAGTAAGATTGAGCAGACTCCTCTCTTTGCCTTTAACATTTGAACCAGTACAACCTTAAGGCCCTTAAGGCTCCCTGTTTGCTGCCCCCTACAGCCCCTCCCTCCCCCATCCAGGTCACCAATGTCTGCACGCAAGCGTGCAAGAGACTGGTGGCCAGGTGAACCACATGGCGGATAAAAAGGTATGAAACATGAGCTAAACTCTGTACAGAGAGATAAAACAGGCTGTTCAGTGACTTAATTGTGACTATACTTAAGCTAGACATTCGTTTTTTTACAGGTGAACAGTCGAACTTTGTGATAACCATTACAATGTTTCTGCAGTCAGCTTGTTTACATCACTAAGGCTTATTAGCATTGTTAGCTGTTAGCTTATTGTCATTATGTCATTATTTGTCACTTTGAAAAATGTGTGACATTTCTATCCATATCTATTGTTTGGTTGAGAGTTTAGATACTGAGACCACACAGCTGCCCACGGGGGGGAGACAACGACAGAGGAGAGAACTGAGATGTAACTAAGTGTGCCGTATCTGAAATTAGAGATTGAACAAGAATATGAAAACTAAATATTACAACTTTTTTATATTCCTTGCCATTCTTAAAGAGGCACGTGAAAAATAAATATATTACATAAAAATATCAACTGTCTCTGTCTAAAATAGCACTGCTCTGGATTCAACCACATATGGCCCTTTTCCACTAGTACCTACTCAGCTTGGCTCGCCTCGACTCGACTCGACTCAGTTTCGGTATTCGTTTTCCATTACAATAGAGTACCACCTCAGCGTGGGTTGGGGTTGCCGTGGTAACGCGGCCGAAACTCCAGCAACGTCATTTGTTATGCGACACAAACACGAAACGTCTACGGAGCAATGGAGGCCACCTAGACAAAGAAATGTCTGCACCTCGTCGTTGCTCCTGCGGGGTTGATTTCTGTGCAGCCATCTCTGATCGTGTTCGTTGTTGTTATTGCGTTTTAAAAATGGCGCGGTTGACTCTTATGAACGAGTCGCTCTCCCGACGCATCTAGTGACGTCAGGCCCTGGCCAATCAGTGGCCTGCCGTCTGCCGACGTCACATTTTCGGCTCGACTCAGCTCGCTTGGAACCCCGGCTGAGTAGGTAAATTTCTGAAAGAAAGTACCTGGTACCAGGTACTAAAACGTAATGGAAACGCGTACAAAACTGAGGCGAGTCAAGCCGAGGTAGGTACTAGTGGAAAAGGGGCAATAGTACAGGTGTCAGTCTTCACAGGCCTCATGATTCATCAATGATTCACCGGTCTATGAAATGATTGATTAAAAATACAATTGAGGGATAATATGCCAATGATCTGACTCTGAACAAAGGAAGGGAACCGACACGTGTACTGTGGGTGAGGGGGAAGAGGGAAGTGGACACAAGGTGAGGAGACTAACAGGGAACAGGTGAAACTAATTGGGGCAGAGCAGGTAATCAAATGGACAGGAAACACAAGGGCAGGAAGTAACGTGCTAGACAAAAGCGCGCAAGAGTCCAGGAAACAGAAGGACAGGGGCGGAGACAAAGCAAGAGCCCTCTGGTAGGCGGCCGGGTGGATGACCGCAATAACAACAACGAACACGATCAGAGATGGCTGCACAGAAAATCAACCCCGCGGAGCAACGACGAGGTGCAGACATTTCTTTGTCTGGTGGCCTCCATAGTTGTCATTTCGTGTTTGTGTTGCATAACAAATGACGTTGCTACGCTGAGACGGTACTCTATTATAATGGAATAGTTTTAATCAAACGAGAAAGTTTTTCTGAACTTTTAGTTGAAGGAGTAGCAGCTCTCTATGGAATTAGCTGGAGACAATGTTGCAGGAAATGTGCCAGGGTACTCGTTAAAGCCATCCAATGGTTAAAACGGAGAGTGCTCCTGTCAGTTCCCCTGGCGAATATCCACTCTCTGGCTAACGGGATAAAACAACTGCTGCTCCTCAACAGAAAAGCCCTGTGCTTCACTGGAACTTGGCTTGGTGAGCACGTCCCAGACAGCTCATTCTCTCTACCTGGCTTTTCCCTCATATTATGTACAGAATGCACAGAGCTATCGGAGAAAAAGCTGGGTGAGCTGGAGCAGTTTTGCTTTGACGAATAGGCAAAAATCCCAGTGGCTAGATGTGCTAAGCTTATAGAGACATACTGGAAGAGACTTGCCGCTGTAATTGCTGCAAAAAGTGCCTCTGCAAAGCACGGACTTTGGGGGATGGATAGTGGTGCACGCTCAGGTTTTCTGGGGGTTTTTTTGTCTGATTTTGTCTGAGGTACAGGATGGGCAGGTAGGCAGGCCAACACAGCAGGGCAGGAAGGCAGGGGCAGAATCACAGGGAAGAAACATGGGGAAGAACACTGAAAAGAACAAAGACAAACTGACAAATGAAACAAAGGAAAAGCACCTGTATGTCTACAGAGACAGGTGAGGAGGCTAACAGGGAATCTAATGGCACTTTTCCATTACACAGTTCTAGCACTACTTGACTCAGCTCCACTCAACTAGACTCAGTTTCAGTCATTTTCCATTTCCATAGAGTACCACTTCAGTGTGGGTGGGGTCGTCAAACTCCAGCGACGTCATTTGTTATGTGACACAAACACATGAAACAACTATGGAGGCCACCAGATGATGAAGAAATGTCTGCACCTCCTCATTGCTCCACGGGGGTTGATTTCTGTGCAGCCATCTCTTGTGTTTGCTGTGTTATTGCATTTTAAAAATGGCAGGGTTGACTCTTATGAACGAGTCACTCTCTCGACTCATCTAGTGACGTTACGCTCCTGGCCAATCAGTGGCCTGCCGACTGCCGACGTCACATTTTTGGCTCGAAACTCAACTCACTTTGAACCCCGGCCGAGTAGATATACTAGAAAAGTACCTGGTGCCAGGTACTACCACGTAATGGAAAAGCCTAAAAACCGAGTCAAGTCGAGCTGAGTAGGTGCTAGTGGAAAAGGGCCATAAAGGGGTGGGAAACACAAAAGGACAGGAAGTGGCAGACATGTGAGGAAAGAATACATAAAATAAAACAGGAAGTGCGCAACAACTGGAAACAGACAAATACAAGGAGAGGGAGATGATAAAACAACAAACACAGGACACTAGGAAAGAGAGACAAGAGACAGAACAGAAGAGAAGAAACACAAGGCAGGATCATGATAATGACAGCATACTGGCCTTTTGATTGTGGCTGTGGAGAGTGTTCCAGAGGGTGGGGGCAGCAATAATGAAGGCCCTTTTGCACCCGGTCTGGTGCTTAGTCATGATGGTTTGGAGTAGATCAACACCTGCAGATCTGAGGACACGGAGGGGGGTATGGTGGTAGAGGAGACGACAGAAACGAAGAAATCCTGGGTGGAGCGGATGAGGGAGTTTGTGTTGATGATGATGTTTTTAGATTGGTCACAGCTGAGTTTGAGAAAGTTATTTTACATCCGTGTTTTAATGTCTGTGAGGCAGGGGGTGAGGGTAGAATGGGTGGTTGTAGAAATAGCCTCTGGGAAGTAGAGGTAGGATATAGATGATAAAAAGTACAGAGTCCTGGGGGACACTATGGGTGATTTAGGCAGTGGAGAATTTGGAGTTGCTGATAAAAATGAATTGATGTCTATTGGAGAGACATTATTTTAACCAGGAGGAGGTGGTTCTGGTTATGCCAATGGAAAACTGAAGGCGAGAGATGGGGATGGATTGACGGTTGACTATGGTCAAGGAGGATGATGATGGAGAGTGGGGAAAGGGCAGACAGGAGAATGTCATTGATTGGTTTCAGATTTGCATCCGATAGGCATCCAGTTTTGAGATGAGGGCTGAATCCCTAGATACTACCTTAGCTATTTTCCACTCATTGGCTGGAGGGCAACTAGCTAGCAGCTAGTTATGGAGACAGCGATCACAGCCAGCAAAAGCTAACTGCACTGGGACAGCTGAGAGGCTATCCAGGATGTACCTCACAGAAGCAGTGCTAAGCAGAGATAGGAGAAACCAGTTGCAGTTGGAAGGCGTGATGACAGCAGGGAACTGACAAGTTAGTTAGAGGCTACTAACTTATGGTCTGAAAGTCAGAGAAGCAGGAGGCATCAACAGTTGGGCAACAAGATCCAGTCAAAGTAGCAATTTGGTAGACAAAGTATAATCGGAGAGTAGAGGCAACTGGGGCGTAGAAAGAAAACAAGTCAATCTAAGGCTCAGATGGACAAGTGGTTAACAAACAATGCCAGCATCCTCTCAACTCTGGGGAATATCATGCAAGCATATACCAGCAGACACCAGAGCAGATCTTCTGCATTCAGACAACATTAATTGTATTTTGTTTATTTTGTGTAGCATAAAGGGACTACACATCAAATTTAATTTATACAGCCTTGTATAAAAGGACAACTAACTGAACCCTTGAGCCCTAGAATCTGATGGGTCACAGAATACAACATAACACATGTTAGTTAATCATAATAATGAGGTATGGAGGTCATAATTACAAAGGTCTCCAGTGTATTCAACAAATGTTTTGTGTTTAACACTGAAAGTGTCAATAATAGAAAACTTTAGGAAATTTACTTAGGGAAAAAAAGGTTATATAATGAGTAAGAAAAAGAAAAAAACATTTCAAGGATTCAAGGGTTCAAGGATTCAAGGATTCTTTATTATCATTTATTCCAACACAAGTCAAACATGAGATGGAACGAGATTAGCTACCCTGGTCCCGGTGCAAGCCCAAATAGAATAAGTATAAAAGATATAAACAAAGTATAATATTACAAAATAAAATAAACAAGATAGAAAAGCAAAAATGAGGTAGTGCAAAATAAAACAGAATAAATAGGATTTAACTGTAGTGCAAAAAAAAGCAACTGCATTCTGTGCAGGTGTTGCAGTGTGCAGATGTGTATTGTCTTTGGGTGGCTGTCAGAAGAGGGAGGGAAGTGGAAGGGGGAGTGGTGAGGGGGTGGGGGCAGCAGGGGGCTACAGGGGTCCTCCAGAGTTCAACAGTCTCACAGCTTCCGGGAAGAAGCTGTTCCTCAGTCTGGTGGTCCTGCTCTTAATGCTCCGCAGCCTCCTGCCTGAGGGGAGGGGGACAAACAGTTCATGCATGTGCAGGTGTGAGTGGGGTCCTTCATGATGCAGGAGGCCCGTTTCCTGCATCTGGAGGTGTAGATGTCCGTGGTGGTGGGTAGACTGCGTCCCACAGTCCTCTGTGCAGCCTTCACCACCCTCTGCAGAGCTTTCTTCTCTGCTGCGCCGAAGCAGCTGCCGTGCCACACGATGATGCAGGAGGACAGGACGCTCTCCACCACACATCTGTAGAAGGAGGTCAGGACTGAGCTCCCCAGCCCGGCGTGCGCCTCAGCCTCCTGAGGAAGTAGAGATGCGCTGATGTGCCTTCCTAATGAGACAGGAAGTGTTCTTGCTCCAGGTGAGGTCGTCAGAGATGTGTACGCCCAGGTACCTGAAGCTGGAGACCACTTCCACCGCAGTCCCTCCGATGTACAGGGGAGAGGGGAGGTGTCTGCCCCTTCTGAAGTCCACGATCATCTCATTGGTCTTCTTCACGTTGATGCAGAGGTTGTTTTGTCTGCACCAACCCTCCAGGTGTTCCACCTCCTGCCTGTAGTCGGACTCGTCGTTGTTAGCGATCCGTCCCACCACAGCTGTGTCATCCGCGAACTTCACGATCAGACAGCTCGGATGTATCGCTGAGCAGTCGTGTGTGAGCAGGGTGAACAGGAGGGGGCTCAGCACACAGCCCTGGGGGGAGCCGGTGCTGAGGCTGATGGAGGAGGAGGAGACGTCGTGGATCCTCACAGACTGCGGTCTGTCTGTCAGAAAGTCCAGGACCCAGTTACACAGGGTGGAGCTCAGTCCGAGTGTTGTGAGTTTCTGGACCAGGGTCTGCGGTATGATTGTGTTGAATGCTGAGGTGAAATCCACAAAGAGCAGGCGGACATAAGAGTCTTTGTTCTCTAAGTGGGTGAGGGCTGTGTGGACCACAGAAGAAATGGCGTCCTCTGTGGATCTCTTCTTCCTATATGCATACTGGTGCGGGTCCACAGTGACGTCGACGCAGTCCTTGATGTGGGCCATGACCAGTCTCTCGAAGCACTTCATGACTATCTGGGGTGAGGGCTACCGGCCGATAGTCATTCAGGCCTGTCACTGTGGGCGTTTTGGGGATGGGGATGATCGTGGCGGTCTTCAGGCAGGTGGGGACCGCCGCCTGTTGGAGAGAGGTGTTGAAGATGTCCGTCAGCACCTCGGTGAGCTGGTATGCACAGCCCTTGAGCACCCTTGCCCAGAGAGATGTTATCGGGACCAGCAGCTTTGCGTGGATTAATCCTCTGGAGGGTCCTCCTCACCTCTGCTGCGGTCACCCTGAGGGGCTCTTCTCCTGGTGGGGGGGTGGATCTGGTGCTGGGGGAGGTGTTCGGATCATCAAAGCGGGCGTAGAAGTTGTTGAGAGCGTCGGGTAGAGAGGGGTCCCTGGGGAATTGTGCATCTCTGGTGTTATAGTCCGTGTGATGCACTTTATGCCCCTCCACATACTCCTTGGATCATTGGACGTGAAGTGTCCCTGGATCCTCTGGGCGTATGCGGTCTTCTTGGCCCTCTTCACTCCTGCAGTCAGCTGTCTCCTAGCCGCTCTGAGTGCCAGTCTGTCACCAGACCTGAACGCAGCATCCCTGGCTTTCAGCAGAGACCGGACCTCCGCATTCAGCCAGGGTTTCTGGTTCGGATATTCCAGTTACTGTTCCTGGTGCTGGTGACGTCCTCTGTGCACTTGCTGATGTAGCCGAGGACAGCCGATGTATAGTCCTCCAGGTCCACCTCTCCCTCACGGACAGCTGCCTCCCTGAAGATCTGCCAGTCTGTGCGCTGGAAACAGTCCTGCAGTGCGGGGACAGCATCACTGGGCCACACGGTGATGGTCCTCTGCGTTGGTGTGTGGCGTCTGAGCAGAGGACGATAGGCAGGGACCAGCATGATGGAGATGTGGTCAGAAGAAGCCCAGGTGGGGGTGGGGGACGGCTCTGTATGCGTCTCGTTTGTTGGTATAAACACGGTCCAGCGTGTTATTTCCCCGTGTTGGTATGGTGACATGCTGGTAGAACTTAGGCAACCACGTAAAAGCGCCTCCGGGTGTTTGTGCTGGAGCGAGCTGATGTTGTGAAGCTCCTTTAGGCGCTTCTCTAGCCTTAGCACCCGGCGGGATGTAAACAGCCATAACAAACACCGCCGTAAACTTCAGCTTGAGGCAGAATAGTGTGGCTGACACTTTACAGTCATATGCTCTATCGCCTCGGAGCAGTGGCTGTTCACCAAAGTACAGTTTGTGCACCAGTCTTTATTCACGTAGACATATAATCCGCCCCCAGGTCACTTTCCCCGACTGCTGGTTGCGGTCCGCACGGAACAGAAGCTTCGGCCGTCGAGCTGGAAGGCTGGGTCCGGCATGTTGTCGTTCAGCCAGGTTTCCGTAAGACAAATCACCGCACAGTTCCTCATCTCACGGGAGACCCCCAGCCTCAGTCGAAGTAGGTCCAGCTTGTTGTCCAGGGAGCGGACATTGGACAGGAACAGGGACGGGATCGGTGGTCTCCCGGTGTTAGCCTTTAGCCTGGCTAGCAGTCCGCCCGTTTGCCCCTCTTCTGCTTCCCGCTTTTACCCGCTTCCTCTTGCCCTCTGTCCGGCGGGCAGCCTGCGCCAGTCCGGTGTCCTCAGGAGTTGCAGTCTGCCCAGCAGGGCCCTGAGTCCAAGGACCGCTGTTTGTGGTGTTGTGTTCGTGGCCGAACCGTCCCTTATTTTAATAAAGTTCGGTTCGGCTGTGTAACTTACACGCTTGTTTACACAAGCAAAACCGGTAAAGTTGGCCTCAAGACCAACCAGAAAAGTACTAATACGGAAGGCTTGACCCCGGGAGCACGAGAAGCCGCTGCACTGCTGCGCGCCGCCATCTTACATCATTTCATTGTAATGTTTGATTTTACTCAGTACCTATAAAGTACGTGCAATGAAACACGTATCACTGATAACGTTTTTTACAAGGACATAGAAGCCCTATAAGCTATACAGAGCTCTATAGATTCAAACCTCAGCCACTAGAGTGCCTGGCTGATCATTCCCCTCAAGTGCTGCCACTGCAGCAAGACTTTGAAGTTCTACATTCATCCATGTCTTTCTTTTTTCTCCTTTCTCTATCAGTTTCTCAGTCTTGCTCATAACTAATACCATAATGATGTTAAGAGGCAGAGGAGGAGATTTAAATTAGAGCACCGTCTTTCTCTCTCATTGCATTTAATGGCTCTTATTGTGAGAGCTGTTAGGCCACAAGGAACGAATAGGGCCTTTCCCTTTACAACTTTGAAGAGAGGATCAACAGAGAAGTGGATGAGGAGAGGGACTATGGCCAATGTAAGTGGGGTAAGACCAAAGTACAGAGCTATGAGAGGCAGGCAGAGAGTGCTAGCCCTAAGTATCCAGGCTCTTTTCTTGGGTTTTAATTAAAACGCCTTGAGGAATTCTAAACACACCTCCTCTTTCTTTCGGACTTCAGAGCTTAATGTGTTGGAAAACTGGTCTGGGTTATAATGGGAAGGGGGCAAGAGAGGAGTCAGAGAGGAAGATACTGAAAGCAAATGAGAGGCTGTTTACAGATAAAGCCAGTACCATTTCTCGTTAATCAATTAGCTCATTCACGGTAAATGAAAAGACTAATTAACTCCTGGTTTAAAGGCCAGATTTAAAGGCCTGGTTTAAATACTTGTGAAGTAGAGGTGGTTGCAGAAGTGCTGAGGGGTCTCTTAAAAAATAATGGTATGAGCAAATCGTCCTTTTGAAATTTTACTTTGCTTATTTAAAATAGTTTAATGCATTGCTTTAAGATAAGATAAGCCTTTATTGGGAAATTCAGTTGTTGCAGCAGCACAGAAGCAGCAGTACAGCAGTACAGATATTTAGTACAGAAAGGATAATAAGTTAAAGAGGTATATCAAACTAGACACAAAGACACAAATATAAAATAGATTCTATACAAGGACATTTAGAGGTGAAGGCAACTCTGTAAAGCAATAATGGTGTCATTGATAGCAGCAGAGTCATCAAGTCAACAAGTCCATGTATAACTTATATGTACGTTATCATCATTTATTATATGATAAAGTAATGGAACCTTGTATGGTCTGTATTAATATTTAGACGTAATAGAAGTAGAATAGAATATAAAGGTCAATGTAACATAAACATGGTATAACATAATGTAATTATATAGTATGGGATATGACATAGTATAAGATGAAATGAAGAGATATAGTATAACAATATATCATATAGTTCAGTAGTATAACACAGTAGGATATAGTACAATATGGTACATAATAAACACAGTATTCAATATAGTACAGCAAGTTAACATACAATAAAACAAAGTAGAATAATAATATTTTTATAATAATGAGACTTTATCAAAGGAAAATAAAAATATCTGAAAAATTTCCTTCTCTGTTTTCCACTCCCTTGTCATCCAAATCACTTCTTTCCTGTAATCACTCAAATATACTGTTTCCTTTCCTTTCCTTTCCTTTCCTTTCCATAATCAAGAAAATGGAACCTCTAGTTGGGAAGGTGTTTGCACATGTCTCACTCAGGTCCATGATACCTTCAGATGTTCCCTGATTACTTCTCTATTCTGATATTCTATGTTTGAGATGAATAGATTTAATAAGTAATAAGCAGGAATAAGCAGGAAACTCTGTGGCTTCAAGCTGATTGACAGCAGCAGCAATGTTATTCAATCTATATGCTCTCTAATGTCTCTATTTCTATGAACCAATGCAGGTGCAATCTGATCTCTATATTTCCAAGTGACGTCAGTTTCTGGGCTTTCATCCCAACTGATGAATATGATATAACAAAGTGAATGGCAAAAGATACAAAGTTGATTTCACACATTTGTGTCCATGTGTTCCAACTTGAACAAATTTTCGATGGACAGGTGTACACATTTGCATTTCTTCAATGCACATTCCTGCAACTGCTTTGCAACAAGACAAAGTGCATTTATTTCCAATATCTTCTGTGTTCAATATCAGCTATTCTATTTATTATCTATATATTCTTTTTGTATTCCTGTCAGCTGCAATATTTAACTTATTCCCATGAGATATTTAAAGGTTAATTTAATCTTGTTGTTGTATTCCTCTGTTTTTCCTTTTCTCTTCCACTATCTCCCTATCTGCCTCTCCTTCTCTGACTGTGCTGCTCACTTCTTGTGGTTGATGTGGTAAGAAGGGAAGTAAGTGTGAGTAGGCAGCCATTAAATTTCCAAGTATCCAAGCTCCTTTCAGTAAACGAGAGAGGCTCTATAATAGAGGCAGTGAGGCATACTGAGGGACAGGGAATGATCTGCTGGTTCCTACTTGAGAGGAAACACAGGACACACACACACACACACACACACAAACAACATACCAATGGGCTGTCAAGTGCAGCTGAGAGATTTTGTGAGTCAGGCAATCACACAATCACAATAAATCCCTGGGGATACAGGGTGACCCCTAGGAGACTATAATTCAGAAAGGGCTTAGTCTATCATTCACACAGAGCACTGAACATTTTCTAAACAGATTCACAGGGGCAAAAAAGCAGTTAATTATCACTGAGGAAAGGCAGCGGGAAGGAAGGAGGAAGAGGAGAAGAAAGACAGGAGGAGGGCTGGAAGGAGGGTAAGGCGATAAAAGAACCAAAACATCAGTAAAATAGAAAAAAATTAATTGAAAGCTTCTATTTCTCAATGAGCAACATTAGAAGAAACAAACAATAAGCAGAGCAAAGGTCAGGTCAATGGGAATTACAGGTTCCTGAGGACTTGCATGATAGAAAATGTGCAAAGAAAACAAATACGACTTTTATGGTACATGCAAAAATGAACATGTCAAATACCAGTATATCTCTTTGAAGGTCAGTGGTTACTATAGTTGAACATACCTGAAGCAGTTTCAGTGTTCAGTATTTATGGTGACTGAACATTGCACCGACAATGTGAAGAAGAGTCTACAGCCATACTAGTGGCTCTGTGAGGCTCTATTTTGGCACAGCGTTGCTTTGAGCAAAAAACTAATGTTATTGTACTATTTTGTTTAGTATTGGATTAAAATTGTAGGCTGCACTTTTAAGGACAAGCAAATGTACATTTTGTGAATTTTTGATTTCTTCTTTATGTATTAAAATACATGTGATAAATGTGTTCTTGTAATGTGTTCTTCATTTGCCTGCTTTGCCTTGTCTGGCTCCCATCAGTGTGCTATTTTTTAAACTGATTTTATGTCTTTTTATAGCTGATTGGTTAAGACTTAAATTCTGATGGATAATTTGTTGTATTTTAACATTAACAGTGTTTGTTTTAGATTTTTTTTAGTCTACTTTAGAGTATTTTAATACCCATAATGGTGAGAACCCTCTTCTTTTGAGGCTGATGATTTAAAATGAGAAACTGTATTTAACTGGGGTTGTGTGTATTTGATGTGTGTACTCTTTGGATGAAAGTTCCAAGGAGATATTGTTGATATTGTCCTGTAACAAGACCTAGCTAGGCCCGCCTCCAGTTCAGTTATACTATATTCACCACAATAGATATTTTTTATCCCAATTTTTGTCATAGGGTTGTAAGATTATGGTTGAAAACCTCATCTTACATTTTATTGAAATGAGCTGATTCATGCAAACTATTTAGAACTATTTGACCAGACATACACTTTGAAGGCAGCATGAACACACATTTTTAAGTTAAAGTAACAGTGAAACAACTTTCCACTGTGCTGGGGAATGATGAAGTGGATTTATGTTTGTTGTTGATTTAAGTGCAAGTTAAAGGTCTTAATAGGTTTACTCTCTTAGTATCTGAGAGTCATCCTAGATTCATATTATATTTAGCCTGGTCATGTTGTCCATTGCATCATTGGTTTTCAGCCTGTTTGTCCTGCTGTCTAATCCCTGAGTGGATTTGAATGGTTTTATTAACATCAAAAGACAAAAATATGTTTTTTGATGCAGATGGTTATGTTTTTCTGTTATGTGTATATGTATATATACACACTTAAACCATACATATATGTATATGGTTTGAGTGTGTGAGTTTACATGGTTACTAGTGTTTGTGTGTGTTAAAGAATACCACACTGAGCTGTAACTAAAGGAGAAAAATTTAGACATTTCACACACACACACACACACACACACACACAGGCAGTTTTTCAGCTCATTAGGCAGAGGGTTGTGTGTCGAATCAGGTTTTGTATGGAAGATGCAGGGCCATTGTGATCTAGTTTACATTGAGTGGTTATTCAGTTGCGCAGGGAAGAAAGCGAGGGAAGATCAAGGAGGAGGAAGGAGAGATCAGGGTCAAAATGTTCAAGATCTGAGTAGAACACCGCAACACTGTAACATGGAAATACTGTTGCGGACACAAAACAGAATCTTCTCAAATAAATTTTCAGTACATTGTGTTGGATGTGGAAGTGATCAGTTATATTAATGGGAAAAAAATAGAATAGTTCAAATGAATGGTATTTCTTCTTCTTTATAAATGAGCATTACTTTCAAAATAACAAATACATCTACAGTGCCATGTGGAGCCCAACTGGCTTTAAGTTTAGAGTTGGTTAAATTCAGGAGCAGGAACATGTATACATGGGGTCCATTTCCTTTTTATAACTGTGTTAAATGAGTGGTGTCCAGAAGCAGAAGTGTGTGTCAGTATGCAGGGATAAAGGCCTCCAGATGGTACTAGTTAGTCTCACCCAGGAGGGTGGCCAAACACCTGACAATCAAACAGAGCTTATACAATAATAGGAGGAAATCAGTCTAGGAAGCCCACACTCAAGTACAAACACACAGAGATTTTGACAGAAGCACAGAGCCCCTCTGAAAATATATAGTTCCAAAAAATATACCATGAACACAGGCCAATAGGATTACTAATAGGTAACTAAGAGTAGAATCACTGTAGTATCACAAATACAAAAAAAGACAACATATCCCGGATTTGATGCATTCTTTATAGGATATATTTTTAACATAGACAAAACACCTGAGTCACACCTAGTATGTAGATCACAGGTAAGGGAGCAAAATTCTGTAATAAACTTCTATTCAAACTAGTGTTTAAAAATTTTGTAATTTAGGGGACTAACCAGTGAGTGAATTAAACAAATGCATCTGAATCCAACTAAATTTACTGTCTGATGCCAGGTCAATGTAACCACTCTACAGCAATAATTCCTTTTTCAGATCGTGTATGGACAATCACAACATGGATTTAGCACCAATGCACAATCCATGCACTGCTCTAAAGACAAAACATCCATCACCTAATATCAACAATTGTATTTCTGTCACAATCATGACATTTTAGCAGACAGTTAATTGTCATTAAAAAATTTAAGGCATAGACAAAAAAAGTCTATTTTATAGACTAAATAAATAGTGTGTATATAATAATGATGAGTGATCAGATATTTGGTCACATTACACTGCACAACTATTCTGAAGTGGGTTAAAAAATACTAAAATTAAGCAGCCAAGAACAATGTAAATGTTCTAACATTCCCTGGAGCTGTCAAAGCACAGCAGCTTAATGAGACTTTTCATTTTATGTCAGTTGTGATGGTCCCTGTGAACCAAGGTAGTGTTTCACCTAATGTTAGGTCAGTGTGCATGTTTGCTCCAATCTTGGCCACAAGGAGACTACATTTCTGGAATGAGAGCGGATGGCAGCTTCAGAGATGGACCTTAAGTTAGCTGCTGAAGCAACTTCAGCTATAAGACAACCCAATGCTGTTTTGTCTTATATTGTGGGAAAATCTGACCTGATGGCAGCCATTAAGAATAACTACTACTTCAGCTATAAGACAACCCAATGCTGTTTTGTCTTATATTGTGGGAAAATCTGACCTGATGGCAGCCATTAAGAATAACTAATAGTAACTATAGAAATAGCCTTAAGCAAGCAAGACCAACGGTATGTAGGTCATACCGAGGTATCACCATCTACTGAGAAACATGTTAAATACTTACATACCTACTGTAAAAATGACAATCATAAAGCAGTGTGAGTGAACCCTCTTTTAAAGAAACCCACACTCAGCCCCTTCTGGTGTAAAGAATTACAGTGTTTGACAAATCCTCCTTTCCACCCTTCCACCCTGCATCTCTGTGATAATATTTCATGGTATTTCATAGAATATAATTCATATAATAGTCGTTGAGGTATTGTGCTTTATTTACACATCCAGTAATAGCATTTAGTTGAAGTGGTGTTTAAGCTGAGCTGCCTGTCTACTATTTGATGCTAGGCAGATAATTTACAGCAAGTATTCAGAGCAGCAGAACAGCTGCTTTATTCTGGAAGTAATGTGGATGAGAAAGCAGAGACTGAATAGTAAATAAAACCAAACGGAAACGTCAACGGAAAGATGCTAAAAAGCTTTGTAGAGCTGAAGGGGAATTTGGTGATGATTCTCTGTGGGTTTGTCATTTACATTAGCCATAGTCATTTGATCCATTGTTAATATAAAGATACCTGTTAGAATAAAATCTAAATCTAAATGTCTACCTTTCGTATCACAGCTAAATCATCCAGATAATTCCCAGCAAGACCTTGTGTATACATCTCCATTTGCTCCATTCTAAGTACCTGGATTTATCTTTTGTAATAACGTGTTGCTTTTCTATTTCTAATTTCAAATTGTGTCTTTTTTTTTTTTCTCGAACACTTAGAAGTCATTCACTGACAGTAATTCAGTCAAACTGCTCTGCAACAAAGCACCTCCAGTACAAATCAAAGCCTCTTAATGATTCCATTCTTTGGAAGCTGAATTTCAACCATCCGTAATTCTTTAGAATGCTTTTGGCACATTTGATTAGAAGATTAGAATTACCAAAAAAAATTGGTAGAAGACAAAAATAAGAAAAGCGGCTTTGCAGCTTGTTTACAGATTTCAATTGTGTCTGCTGACAGAGGGCAGGGTGTGTGGTCGAGGTCTTTAAGTGCTACTTCACAGGCACATTCACTTGTTTGGAGGAGATCAGTGGACATTTTGAAGCTGGTATATTCTGTTTTGTAGACCACTAACCTGCACTGATTTATGAGTCATGCTAAAAGAATTCACGAAGAAGACAGCATGTTAGAAACACCAGCTAATGACAGAGCTTTCAGGTTAGAATAAAGCACCAAGCTGCACTTTTTCCACAGTTAACTGGGGAAACCATACTTCCCATGACCTAGCTGCACTGGGTCCTGACCCATTGTGTGGTCTGATCAGTTGACCTCAATTTGCACTTCAGATTCACAGCAAAAAAGGCCTTCACAGAAACTATGTTTACAAAGAAAAGTAGCCTTTCCAAATCCATTCAGTCTGCAATCAGCATGATAAAATACTGAGGAGGTAGCAGGGTGGAGTTAAGAAGGGTAGTGAGAGATTGGTCTGATGTCTGTGAATTTAGTGAAATGAGATGTTAGATGACCAAAACCATTCATTTGTATAGAACATTTCTCTGTTTCTCATCAACAAACACAGATGTACTTTTGGTGAAAAAAGTATTCAGACCCTTTGCCAAGGTAAAACTACTGCATTACTGTAAAAATACTCTATGATGAGTAAAGTAAAGTATGTATGTATGTATGTATGTATGTATGTATGTACCTATATTAGGGGTGAAACAAGGTCCGTGTGATAAACACCTATGCCCTGCCAGTTTTCAGATACCCCGCTGGTATAATAAGCTGGCCAAAGGAGGAGAGAGAGGCCACTGATAAAAAGACAAGAAAGCTTCTCACAATGCATGGGGGATTCCACCCCAGGTCCAGCACCCTGAGGCTATACACCAAGTGAAAAGAGGGAGGCCAATGACTAGTGAGCGTCAGAGCCGCTATCCAGGATGAAACAACAAAGATCAATGAGTACATCAGAAAGATGGCCCCCAGTGACGAAGTTGCTAAGTGAATACCTCAGGCAGCAGAAGCCTGACAGGGAAGAACAGCTGAAAGCATCATGGGAAGGACATGACATGTACCACCGCCAAATTGAGGAAGTGGCTGATCCTACCAATGGCTGGAAAAGGCTGGACTGAAAGACAGCACAGAGGCGCTAATCATGGCAGCATAAGAGCAGGCTCTGAGCATAAGAGCAGCCAGGATCTACCACGATCCAAGGTGCAGACTGTGCAAAGAAGCCCCTGAGACAATCCAGCACATAACAGTGGGATGTAAGATGCTAGCAGGTAAAGCATACATGGAACGCCATAACCAGGTGGCTGGCATAGTGTACAGAAACATCTGTACTGAGTTTGGACTGGAAGTCCTGAGGTCAAAATGGGCCACACCTCCAAAGGTGGTGGGGAATGACCGCGCTAAGATCCTGTGAGACTTCCAGATCCTGTGGGACTTCCAGATAGGTAGGATTGGAGGTGCTTTGATTATTTCTCTAGTATTTTGAGGGTTTATATGTGATTTGAGTGGTTTCAGCATACAGTAGTTGGCTTGTGACAGTTATTCAGATGGGTGAAAAGCATAGAATATAAAAACATCTTGGCACCTTCTGTAGCCATGCGGTTTTGAATGAACTAGATATTTGCAGGATAAAACGTGACCCTTTTAACATTATGTGACTTTAGGCTGTAGTACACGACTTTTACATATAAATGAATGTCCATTACATTCAAGGCCTTTTCAAACAAGTTCACACAATGCTGATTCAGATTCAGATTCAGATTCAGATTTCCTTTATTAGTCCCACAGCGGGGAAGGGAAATTCACAGTGTAACAGCAGCGCGAGGCAGACAGTGGAAAATAAATAGTAGGAAATGCAAGACATAGGGTAAGATAAAAAATAAGAAAATAAGATATTTAGCATAAAAATAAAAAAAAAAAAAAAATAAATAATTATAACTTCAATTATAATTATACCTGTACACAGTACAGAGACAGGATCTGCCTGAGAATACATGTAAGAATATATAATATCTCAAGTAGAAAAAAAAGTGAAAAACAGTGAAATGAATAGTGAGGTGAAGTAGAGTATATTGTGCTAGAGTCCAGTTATTAGTAAATTATTTATTTGTTTATTGTCTGCAGACTAGCGGGCATTTTGGGCATTTTGTTTCTTTATTGTACAGTCTGACAGCTGCAGCAGGCAGAAAGGACCTGCGGTACCTCTCCTTCACACAGCATGGATGGAGCAGCTGCTCACTGAAGGAGCTGCCCAGAGCTGTCAGAGTGTCCTGTAGAGGGTGGGACGTGTTGTTTAACAGGGATGACAGCTTAGCCATCATCCTCCCATTTCCCACCCAGGACAGAGCTGGCCCTCCTCACCAGTCTGTCCATTCTCCTCCTGTCCTTGTCCGTGATGCTGCTGACCCAGCAGACTATCCCATAAAAGATGGCTGATGCCACCACAGAGTCATAAAAGGTCCTGAGGAGTGGTCCCTGCACTCCAAAAGACCTCCTGAGCAGGAACAGTCTGCTGTTGCCCTTCTTGACAAGGGCGTCTGTGTTGTGTGTCCAGTCCAGACTGTCATTTAGGTGAACACCCAGGTACCTGTAGGACTTCACAGTGTCGATGTCCGTTCCCTGGATGCTCACCAGGTGCAGGCGGAGAGTGGCTACGCCTGCGGAAATCCACCACCAGCTCCTTGGTTTTACCAGGCGTTGATCTGGAGGTTGTTCCGCAGGCACCAGTCCGCAAAGTCCTGAATAAGTCCTCTGTACTCTCTGTCATCCCCATCTGTGATGAGGCCAACAACAGCAGAGTCATCAGAGAACTTCTGGAGATGACATGATGGTGTGTTGTATGAAAAGTCTGAAGTTCAACCGTCTAAAATCCAAGAGATGAGGTGATGGTCCACCCCAGCTAGCTGCAGCTTGTCCCACCAGCAGCCTGGGCTGGATGGTGTTGAATGCACTGGAGAAATCAAAGAACATGATCCTCACAGTGCTTCCAGCCTTCTCCAGGTGAGTGAGGGAGGTGTGAAGGAGGTAGATGACGGCATCATCCACCCTGATGTCAGGCTGGTAGGCGAAACTGCAGTGGGTTCCATGAAGGAGCTCACCAGCAGGCGCAGATGGGCGAGGACCAGTCTCTCCAGCGTCTTCATCAGATGAGACGTCAGAGCTACCGGCCTGTAGCTGTTGAGCTCGATTGGGGTGCGGTGTCTTTGGCACTGGGACAATGCAGGACGTCTTCCAGAGCTGTGGCAACTCTCCCCAGCTTCAGGCTCAGGTTGAACGTGTAGCCAAAAATCCCACACAGCTGGTCTGTGCAGGACTTCAGGATCATGGAGCTGATGCCGTCCGGACCCGCCGCTTTCCTAGCCCTGTTCTTCTTCAGGGCATTCCTCACCTGGTGTGTTGTGAGGGAGCAGGCCTGGAGCAGGGAGGTGTTGATGGGGGGGAGGGTGCACAGGACAGAGTGTGAACTGGAAGGGCCTCCTCCTGGAAGGTACTGCTTCAATCTAGTTCTTCCCTTTAATAGGAGCATCTGCTCATCAACAGCCAGCTTCTCACCCATTGAGATTGATAATAGTTTTGAGGTTAGATGAGTGACAATTGGTCAGATCTTGTGGAGTGGATCATCATTTGCCTCTTGTCTTTCTTTGTTGTTACTGAAGTGCAGGTATTTTTCAATGGCCTCCCATTTGGGACTCCCAGACTTTGTTTCAAAACATGCGAGTGCATGGTAAACCAAACAATAACATGTATGCCATAGTTCTAAAGGAAGAGGAACCAGTTGAAGGAAAGAGGGTGTGGTCTCATCTCAATCATTGCTGCAGAGCAGAGGATCCAGAAAGGACATTTGAAGCGGTAAGAGGAAGGGCACAGACAGGGCCAGAAGGAGCTAATGATATCCCCATAGGGATCACAATATCAACACAAAGGAGATGGCAATGCCAACCCAAAGCAACAAGAGCAGTACCAGGATGACTGCTCTTGCCCCTTATTCTGTTTCAAAAATGCAAGTTCAATGCGGAAATAATAGTGTCCAACACCTGACTCCTAGTGGTCATAGAAAATACCTATTCCTTCAAATCCTGTTGAAACTGCTGATGCTTTACGTTTCTGGGAAAGAGGCCAGTCTCCTGCAAAGTGTGCCAATTATGACACTTTTATGTTCTGTTTCAACTTGAGCCAATTTTTGGAAAAATGTTAGCCTTGCCCACTTATTGAACACTGTGTGACAGCAAAACCAACCTAACAAATATCCCTTTGCCTTACTAGCAGTTGTCTCAAAACAGTGGCTCAAGCCAATGCAGCTGTATAGCTCAGTATCAGGAAACTGTGAACCTTCACTCAAATGAAAATGTAGTTTCTTAGTACACAGAATATATGATTATAAATTTGATGGATTATAATACATTACATGATTACACACTATGAACCCCATGTAATAATGGTCATAGATAACATCAACTATGCATATGTATGATGTATATATGAATCAACACTTACCTTGTTAATGAACTGTTGTTACATGATTTTATCAAAACAACTGCCCCACACCAAGAAAGTCAAAGAGCGTCCACAGAGACATATTCCCAATGGCTGGCTGCTACATAAGAAGGCAGTAGTCCAACAAGAAGTGGGCTACTGCCTGCCAGCTGATAGAGCACAGTCACACTAAGTGGTCATCCATAAAGTCGTTAGCTTGTTAGGCAGCACATCAGGCAGATCATAAAGTTGTAGCTCTCCAAGTAGGTCATCAGACAGCTCATCAAGCAGCTCAACAGGGCGTGGGACAACAGAAGGAGACACTACAAGCCCAGCAGCAGACCAGCACGAAGAAACACGAGAGCAGGAGGCATCAGGGAAAGGAATCTAGACCGAGGGCTAGGGAAAAAGTGTTTGGGGCTTGGGAAATGTAGGGAAAGTGATCTTAATTAACCACAGAAGACCACATTACACAAAGCCGTCATGGAAACAGATTTCTAGGCTATCCTGGTACAGGAGAAGAAGAAGTAAGGGTGAGATACACACAGAATTACTGCACAGATGTTTACAAAAATAGGAATATGATCAGGGGAAGAGCAAAGTGGCTGACTGAACTTGACCATGGGGGTCAAGGAGGGCGCAAACAATTATGCATTGACAGTTAATCTAGTCCAAGATCACTGAGCACTGCATCATCAGAAGACCTTGTCACACTGTCCCCAGTAGTAAATAAGCCAAGTAATTTCCATTCTGTATAAAGAGAGGAGAAGATTTAGAGAAATGAGTGGCACATAGTACCGCACAAATGACTGATGCAAAAGGTGTAGAAGGGAAACATTGTTTTCAGGCACCAGAACTTTCCACACAGAAAGCCCAACTCAGTTGTCGGCAGGTGGAACCAAACGGGGACATATTATATACAAGAGGATTTGGACTGCAGCTGGTGAGCGCCAGATAAGCCTATATGAAATATTTGATTACACAAAAAGAACTTATCCATGGGGAGACGTGTTTCGGGTGTGTGCACAGGAGGCGCAAGTCAGGCCATGGCTAGAACCAAATTGACAGGGTATTTGTGCCCCAGCTATGTTATCAGGACGTTTAACTATAATAGCTCCTCATTCAACTAGAACCAAAAGAAGTCTCCAGGTTCCATGACAGCAAGATGATCAGGTGTACATTGCATTCAGTCACCACATGGAGTGCCATAAGAACACATGGCTATAGGATATCATTGGTTCATTTCAGGGGAGTAGCAGGCTCAGTGCCTCTGTATGGACAAGCAATTAATGCCCAGTATACAGCCTGTAATGGTAGATGGATAAATGACTTGTGGCATAATCAGCAAAGATTCATTAATTGGACCATAAATGTGTTGCATGCAGACTCACTTTGCAAAATAGATTAGTCTTGGACACTTTGCTGACAGAAGATCAAGGGGTATGTGACAATATAGGAAAAGACTGTTGTGTTGCAATCCCCATGCACACACAAAAAGGGGGAAATCTCACACTAGTGTTAGCAAGAATGAAGAGGATGAAGCTCATATTAAACACACCAATTGGCAAACACGAAAATCAGTATTGTGGGATTGGCTAAAAATCTGTCTTGGCAGAATGCTTTGAAGGCAGGAAAACAAAATCAAACAGTATAAGTAAGAACTCCAACCACTACTAAATCTCCTGCCTTCTGGGCCTATGCTATTGTACAGCTTCCAGACTCATTAATAATACAGTAATTATTTAGTAGAGTCATTCTGATACCCTATCGTACCTCCATCTCACCAATTGCAGATGGAAGAAATAAGATATTAGGGCTTGCACACTGTTGCCTCTAGGACTAACCCTTGAACTGAAGGACTATGTTATGATTATGACCTAGTAAATCCAGATTGTGTACTGAAATCATCACCTTATACTGTTCACCACGTACCAAAAGTTGTTGACATATTTTACAAAAGGCACAGAGTGAGTTTCCCCGGGGTTTCAGAGAGCTTACGGCCTGGACTTGGACAGGATTTATATCTATGACACAGCATGCACTCTAAAAAATCATTTAGGGGCTTAGTAAAAATCACAATTATAAAAAGGTATACTACCTTAATAAAATCTCTGAAAATCACTGAAGTGATTATTTGTTGGAGTTGGACATACCAAAATAAATGCTTAAAAATATAACAGTTAATTTTGTCTATATCTACATCTGTTATTTAAGTTTATTTCACAAAATAAATGAATATTTGACAAACAAATTATATATTTAATATATCCATAATATTTTCAGTAAATACCAGTCAGAATATTTTAGTATGGAGTTATTAAACTGATCAGTTTCAAGAACTATAATTATTACTCAATCTAACTCAATAGTCTTCATCTCCAGCAACAACTTAAGAAAGTGAGTCAGTGTTACGCAGAACGTCATGACGTGCCGCTGTTCGCGCGCAAAGGGAATGGACTCATGGGAAATCTTCCTGCTTTTTTCAAAAAGGAGGCCAAGGGCGTGGAAACTGCAGTGGAAATAACGTGGAGGACTCCATACACTGGTAAGTAAAAAGATAGCAAAATCTAATTAAAACTAACCCTGTCTTCCTGCATATAACTCTGTAGGGTGTATTTTTAATATTAATTAAATTATTAATTAATTAATCAATTGTTTTAATACTAGTGCTGTTGTACATTAGCAAACTTAGTTAATAGCTTTCTATCCACCAAACTGCTCAGCTAACTCACGGTTCATTCAGCTAACACCCAAAAATGGGTGTAAAATGAGCAATTTATTCATATTTTAGTACGGCAGCATCAGTTTATCTGCACATCATCCACTCAGTATATTCCAAAGTTAGTGAGTGATATTTTTACAAAGAATAATTGTGCTGTTGATGAAGCTGTTATTAGTGAATTGGTAGACGGACTGTGTCACTCTAATCCTTTTACTGCAGCCTTTGGACCTGATGGTCCCTTTTCCTCTAAATTTAAGAGGGTAAAGTATTATAAGGAAAACTTCAGTGCAATTGAGCCAATAAAGTATATTTTGGATCCAGAGGAGAATTGCAGCTTTCAGTATGTGCCTGTTCTTCAATCATTACAGCTATTGTTAAAAAATGAAGACACTGTAAACAAGTTATTGACTAAACATTCAGAATTCTCACAATTGGCATCCTTCCGTGATGGTAAATATTTCAAGCTAAATGAATTTCATGCTAATGAGGAGTTCACTGTTTCACTTATACTCTACGTAAATGATTTTGAAATCTGCAATCCTCTTGGAACTTGGCGGAAAAAACATAAAGTCACAGCAGTGTACTGGGTGCTAGCCAATGCACCACCTGAACTGAGATCACAGCTAACATCAATTTATTTGGCTCTCCTTTGTAAAGCAAATGATATAAAAAAATTTGGCTATGAAACTGTTCTTGAGCCTCTTTTGAAAGATCTCACAAAATTGGAGAAGGAAGGAGTTTTTTGTCTCAGGTTGGTAAAAATATCAGAGGTACTGTTTTTTGTGTTCCGGCAGACAATCTTGGTGCGCATTCTTTGAGTGAACTTGTAAAAAACTTTTGTGGACATTATATCTGTAGGTTTTGTATTGGGGACCGTTCTGACTATCAGAAAAAGGAAGTGCGTTCAGGAGCTTTTCCACCAAGAACAAAAGAGAACTACGATTTACACGTTCAGTCTGTAAAGAGAAATCCTGCTCTAGTACACTGTTGTGGTGTGAAGACAGGTTGTCCCATAACTGAGAAATTAAGTTATTACCCCCCAGACCTTCTACACAATCTTTTTGAAGGCATAATTCCATTGGAACTGGCACTATGTCTTAATGTGTTCATCGACAAGCAGTATTTCACCTTGACAGAACTTAATAAGTCCATAAGTCAATTTCCATCCAAATATACTGATAAAACTGATCACCCCCAACCTATCCCAACAAATTTTCTCTCAAAAAAGTATTGGTGGGAACGCATGGCAAGTTCTCATGACTTTAAAAGATATTACTGAGCTTGTAGCAGCCCCCATTCATACTGAGCAAAGTATTTGCTATCTAGACACAGTGATATCAGAACATTGTCATAGGCTGTTGGAAGTTTTCCCAGATCAAAAATTAATTCCAAAGCACCATTTTTTGGAGCATTATCCTGATCTGATCTGATAAGAGGTTTTCAGATTAAGATTCAGATTCAGATTTCCTTTATTAATTAGTCCCACAGTGGGGAAATTTACAGCACAAAAGCAGCGAAGACACACAGTGGAAAATAGTCAGTAAGAAATGTAAGCCACATGAAATAAAATAAAATAAAATAAAATATAAAAGGTAAAAATAATCCAGATAAATAATTATAACTATAACTGTAAGTAAACCTGTACATAGGGAGAGGGAGTGTGCCTGAGATACATATAAGAAATATATAATATCTCAGGGAGTGCAAAAAACAGTGAAATAGTGATGAATAATGAACAGAAGTGTATTGTTGTTGCACAGAGACCAGTTATAAGTCCCTTTTTTTATTGTTTATTGTCTATTATCTATTAGCGGGCATTTTATTTGTTGTGTAGTCTGACAGCAGCAGGCAGGAAGGACCTGCGGTACCTCTCCTTCCTTCACACAGCGTGGATGGAGCAGCAGCTGCTCACTGAAGGAGCTGCTTAGAGCTGTCAGAGTGTCCTGTAGAGGGGGGACGTGTTGTTTAACAGGGATGACAGCTTAGCCATCATCCTCCCGTTTCCCACCACCTCCACTGAGGACAGAGCTGGCCCTCCTCACTCACCAGTCTGTCCATTCTCCTCCTGTCCCTGTCCGTGATGCTGCTGGACCCAGCAGAGACTATCCCGTAAAAGATGGCTGATGCCACCACACAGAGTCATAAAAGGGGAGGTAGACCTGAGGAGTGGTCCCTGCACTCCAAAAGACCTCAGCCTCCTGAGCAGGAACAGTCTGCTGTGTTGCCCTTCTTGACAAGGGCGTCTGTGTTGTCCGACCAGTCCAGACTGTCAATTTAGGTGAACACCCAGGTACTTGTAGGACTTCACAGTGTCGATGTCCGTTCCCTGGATGCTCACCGGTGCAGGCGGAGAGTGTGCTACGCCTGCGGAAATCCACCACCAGCTCCTTGGTTTTACCAGCGTTGATCTGGAGGTTGTTCCGCAGGCACCAGTCCGCAAAGTCCTGAATAAGTCCTCTGTACTCTCTGTCGTCCCCATCTGTGATGAGGCCAACAACAGCAGAGTCATCAGAGAACTTCTGGAGATGACATGATGGTGTGTTGTATGAAAAGTCTGAAGTGTAGAGGGTGAACAGGAAAGGAGCCAGAACCGTTCCCTGCGGAGCACCGGTGCTGCACGATCCGACTCAAAGCCCTGCACCCTGCAGGACGTCTTCCAGAGCTGTGGAACTCTCCCCAGCTTCAGGCTCAGGTTGAACGTGTACCCAAAAATCCCACACAGCTGGTCTGCGCAGGACTTCAGGAGCCTGGAGCTGATGCCATCCGGACCCGCTGCTTTCCTGTTCTTCTTCAGGGCATTCCTCACTTGGTGTGTTGTGAGGAGCAGGCTGGAGCAGGGAGGTGTTGTTGGGGGGGAGGGGCACAGGACAGAGTGTGAACTGGAAGTGTCAGGGTGGGTGTGAGCTGAAGGTCATGGGGGGCACAGGAGGAGCAGTGGACAGGGGGCACAGAGCGTGAATATGGGTTGCAGCAGAGGAGACTGGGCTGGAGGGGAGGAGAGGCGGATGCCTGATCAAATCTGTTGAAGAATAAGTTCATTCAGGTCATTTGCCCACCCCTGGTCTCCCACAGGCTGGGACTTTGGCTCCTTGAAGCCCGAGATGGTCTTAAGTCCCTTCCACACACCACAGATGTTGTTCTGCTGCAGCTGGTGCTCCATCTTCCTCCTGTAGCTGTTCTTCCCCTTCCTGATCATCATCCTCCTCAGCTCCCTCTGCACAGACTTCTTCAGCTCCTCTTTATTTCCAGACACAAAAGCTCTCCTCTTCTCCTTTAAGAGAGAGCCTTAATGTCCGGGGTAATCCAGGGCTTGCTGTTGGAGAAGCTCCGTACAGTCCTGGTGGGTACAGGTGTTCTCCACACAAAAGTTTATGTAGTCCGTCAGGCAGTGGGTGAGACTGTCGATGTCCTCCCCATGGGCGTCACTGAAAACATCCCATAGTGTTGTGTTGAAACAGTCTTTCAGGGCCTCCTCGGCTTCTTCAGACCATTTCTTCACAGTGCGGGTGACAGCAGGCTGCCTGTGCACAAGAGTCTTATACACAGGCAGGAGGTGCATGAGGTTGTGGTCGGCTCGGCCCAGGGGAGGAAGAGGGAGTGAGTGGTATGCCTCCTTGGTGTTGGCATAAAACAGGTCCAGTGTTTTATTGTCTCTGGTGTGGCATGTGACATACTGGGTGAATTTGGGCAGAGAGGAGGATGGAGAGGCATGGTTGAAGTCTCCAGAGATGAGGAGGAGGGCATCAGGGTGCTGTGTCTGCAGCCTGCTCACTGCTGAGAGCAGGACATCACAGGCTGCATCGGCGTTAGCAGAGGGGGGGACGTAAACTACCACCGCGAGGGCATGTGTGAATTCCCTCAGGCAGGTAGTAAGGCCTCATGCTGACGGCCAACAGTTCAATGTCCTTGCAGCAGTGCTGCTCCTTGATAGTGATGTGCCCAGGGTTACACCATCTATCATTAACTTAACAAACACTGCCAGCCCTCCTCCTTTCCTCTTACCGCTCTCCTTGCTTCTGTCCGCCCTCCGCCCGTAGGAAGTTTGAAACCGTCCAGTTCAGCAGCAGCGTGTCCGGAGTTAGCGCAGTTAGCCACGTCTCAGTGAACAGCAGGAAGCTGCACTCCCGATACTCCCGCTGATGCCAGGTCAGCGCCGCTAACTCGTCCATCTTATTGGGGAGAGATCTTACATTCCCCATGATGATGGAGGGGAGGACGGGCTGGTACCGTCTCCTCCTGGCGCAGGCGCTCGACTCCCGGCACGGCGTCCCCGTCTCCTCCTCTTCAGCTCGCGGGAGACATCGGGTCACTCCTCAGGTAGCACCGCCACGCTCCTCAGGGCTAACAGCTGATCCCTGCTGGAAACAATGGAGCCGTGGCTCCGCGTGTGAGGTCTCTGGACACGGTAACAAAAAGTGCAAAAACAAGTAGAGCCACCACCAGTGCAAACTCTACTAGTCTTGTGTGCATGATGAAAAGAAAAATTTAAAACTCACAAAAACAAAAAGTAGGAAGAATAGAAGTAGTAAAAGTAAAGAAAGCTCAACAGGTGAGCAGGAGCTGCTGTTACAGGCTGCCACTCACGCGGCGCCATCAAACGAAAAAAAAAAAAAGGTTTTGGTCCTTTGGTTAGCCTCTGGACTATACGGTTTGAGGCAAAACATAGCTTCTTTAAGCAAGTTGTTAGACACACTAACAGCTTCAGAAATATATTGATGTCACTTGCCTCAAAGCACCAAATGATGATGGCATACAGTTCATAAGAAAATGCTTTGAAACCTGCAGTATGTGTCACAAAAATATCATCTCTTCCATTAGAAATACTTGATATGGGAATATAGCAGTCTTTCAAGGTAGTTTATCCAACACAAACCTCTGTGAATTTGACCAATGTGGCCAAACACCATGGAACTAAATATGCTGCTGGGATGGTTTTGCCTCATGGGTCAACTGGTGGTCTACCTGATTTTGTTATGATTTGTGAAAATGCTTAACAGCTGGTACGATCAACATTTAAGGGCATTTATGTTAGATCACTCTGAGAAAATGGCCCTGGTACAACATAGTGAACTTGGGGACACATATCCCTTGACAGGATATTTTGTGGGAGGAAAACACATGGTGATATTGAAACGTCACATTGTTTGATAAGACGGACTCTTAAATGTCCAACACCTTCCTTCCTTCAGGTTGATTTTTTTTTTTCTGTTTTTGTCAGATGGATTCAGTTGCCTTGAACGTTATTATAGAACACCGGAGTGAGATGTTTATACTGTCCTCAGGAATACCTAGCACTGTAGAACAGTTACATGAGACTGTAAAAGAGACATTTGGACTCATTGAGGATTTTACCCTGCATTACTTGGATGAGGACTTTGGTGATTACTTCACTCTCCATTCTACCAACCAGATTAAACACAAGGGGACAAACAAAGTTGTGATCATTCCATCAGTAGTTCTTACATTGACTCCTTTGACTGAAAACAAGACAGATGTAAACAATTTGAATGACAGTTCAAGCTCCGCTACTGATACAACGGTACGTTACCAGACAGATGGCATATCAGTATCTTCAGAAGACACTATTATCCTATCCCCACGTGGAAGCCCTCATACGACATCATGACCAAATGAAATCACTATTCCACTTTTCTCTGTGGCAACAGAGGCAGTACTGAGGAATGCCAATGAAGACTTTGTCAAAGATTGTACTGTGCTGAACAATACTCGGGTCAGGTCTGAAATCATGGAAAAATTAGCAGACTACATGTACAGTTACACACCCTACCCCAGAGGCCTTCAGATCGGTGCGGTGGCAGAGGCTTTAGTCAAAAAGCACCCATGTCTGACAGAACTAGGCAGTCGTAATGGCTGGACTGGATGGATGGATGTACAGTCTTAAATACAAGATGGGAAAGTACAGGTCAAAGCTCCAAAACCTTGGATTTCCTGAGGTTGCCTGTAACTCTCTTAAGAACAAGCGCCCGGATGATAAGACTCCTGCAAGGAATATAAAGAAAGCATGGAAAAGAGAAGTGGTGTTTCTCCCACACTATCCTACAGGAGAGAGTAAGGAACAACAAGAGCTGGAAACCAACTGATCGCCGAATCAAAGTAGAAAGACAGTACAGCCATCAAGGACTTAATGTGCAGAACTTTTGCACATAGAAGACATGATGTTGTCAGCCTAGAGATGAGCATCAGTGACATCAAGGACAGATGGCCCACCTTGTTTGATGTCTCATAAGTGAGTAATTGGTATTGTTGTAGCAGAGTGGTCAACAAATTGTGGACAATTATTAGTTACACCTGTGTAATCTAATGCAATCAAATACAACAGTTCTGCCATACATTGTACCTTAATGAAACTTTTACATTTTCAGTTTTTGCTAACATTGTCAGAAAGGTGATAATACTTTGTCTACTATTGAGGTCATAGTAGGTGGTGCATTACATTGAAAAGTGTTCCTAATATTTTGTCCTCAATGTAAATAGATTGGGTAAAAGTATAAGGACACCGCTCAATATAATACACTCCAGTACACCACCACCATCCACTATGACCTCAGTTATAAACAAAGTATAATTATCACCTTTCTGACTATGCCAACAAAAACTAAAAAATGTATAAGCTAAATTAAAATGGAATTTATGGCAGAGCTGTTGTATTGGATTACATTAGATTGCACAGGTGTACCTAATGAAGTGGCCAGGTGAGTGTACATCCTATTAAAAATTATATGGAACAGTTTCGCATCTTATTCATCTCAATATGGACTGAAGTTTTTGCTGAATAACAAGAGACTGAGACACCAGTTCTTTTTTCTCTTTTCTTATATCTCTCACTTTCAGGTTAGCGCAGAGGATCATCACACTGAATCTCGAGCCAAAATTCATGGCAATGTTGGACTTATAATGTTGGACTATACACCCAAACTGCTGTCCTTGTTTCAAGTGAAGAAAGGTTCTGCAGGAGAGAGACATCGGGCACAAATGAGTGTTCTACTTCAGGCATTAAAATTTATCCTTCACCTATTCAATTTCTTCTTAACTGCCTTAGTTATAATTCCACCTGTTTCATTCACATTTCTCTCCTTTAAGTTAATTACCATCAATAATTACACATTCGTATCCTAATCAGACAACTTATGTTTATCCCCTCTGACTCTCCCTCCTGTTCAGTATTTCCTCCTCCTATCCTCTTGCCTTCCTTAACAATTCTTGCTTTTTCTTCCATAAAGAATTTTTTTATTATTCTTACATCACTACACTCCAATGTTAAATTTCTCTAATGTAAATGCAGTTGAAAGATTTGAAATTAAAGCTTTTATAGTAAAGCAAAACTCTGCTTGAATGTGCAGAGTATTGGATTTTATTAGTTGCTGAAAGATTTTTTGTTCTGCAAAGTGGAATCCCCATTCAACAGAAACGGGAGGTTGTTATCCGATGTCTTATCGACCATCTGGGAGAAGATGCCAGTGCCTTGCTCAAGGACTTTGAGGTTAGTATAATACTGTAGTTTTCGTGATTTTTAAGTGTTAGTTTTAAAGTTTTAACAAATGTAATCATGGGTAACTGTAGAATTTCTGCAGTATAGTTTGTTTTTCCTTACTGCACACATTGGCAAATCCATTCAAACTGTTGAAACCATGTTTGTAGAGCTGTGTATGGTTATACTGTAGCAGCCTGATACAATTTTAAATGACATTAAACACAGTGACCAGGCCCTGTCTAACCCCACTGCACTCTGGGACAATACAGATTCATCAGCAAATAGTCCTGCTGCCTTCTGATGCTGCAGGGATTAATTGAATTTAATGAAAAAGAAGCTGCTTTTCATATAGTATATAGCAGCTGTGGACATCAGAAACTGTACGAATGAAAGTAAGCTCTAAACTGTTACCTGTACAATGTCTACAGGATACTGCTGATGGATCTGTCAGTGTTCAAGAGGAGTTGACGGATGAGGTGATGAAGATTTACCTGCTGCGGAACCAAGATGGGTCAGTCGATGTTGGGATTGTGATTGAGGGCAGCACTGTCCTCAGCAGTCTTGGGGATCTTAGCAGAGCCTGCTGCTATCTGTTAGAACTGACCTACGCCTTGTATCTGAGATACCCCAAGAACCTCAAATACAGTTTTGAAGGTATTCCAAAAGTACTGCTGGAGCTGGATTCTGGAAACCTTTCAAACAAGGTTCAGAGACTGAAAAATTATCTGTGTATGTAGTTGCGACTGTTGAGCAAGACGCTCTCCTAATGAGGGAATGTTTCTTTGGCAAGGTCTACCTGTTGAAAGTTAAGCTAATGTACTATTGTTTTAATGCTTACATAAGAGTTGAGGTTTCATTGGTAATGAAATTGCAATTTGGACTGGTATTGTTTGATGTTGTGGAACTTTAATGTGAAGTGTCATTGTTCTTGGTATTTTAGACACTCTCAGATGCTCTCATAGCATGGACTTTGTCACATGTTCATTGTCAAGAATAGTCATGTTTGAGTTATGGTATATAAAATGCCAGTAATTTTATTATGTCATCCCAAGTTAAGAGTTCTATTAATGCCAAATAGCCTCTGTTGACTGAACTGTTACTTTAGGTCAGCACACAATAGCATAAAATGCTAGGCGGGTGAAGTTCTTTAGTCCAGAAAACACTCCTGGAGTTTCACAGGAAAACGGCATTGCAGCTTCCTCCCAAACAACTGAAGTAAATGTTGAATGTTTTAAAAAAAATAAATTAATAATCACAATAATAATAAAAATAATAAAAAAAACATGAAGTGCCTTCATACTGCTCATCTGGTGTAATCTAAGTCTCCCAAAGGCCCTGCATGCGAAGTGGACTTGGAAAAGTCATTTACATCATTTTTCCTCTTGAAAACTGGTCAACATTGGCTTCAGTTGTTTGGGAGGAAGCTGCAATACTGTTTTCCTTTTAAATTCCAGGAGTGCTTGGTGGAATAAAAAGTTAACCTGACATTTTATCGGAATTTTCATTTTTGAGTGAAGTGTTCCTTTAAATTATTTGAAGGGCCAATTGTTCTTGATGCATTTCAGATGCTCACTTAGCATGGACATTGTTACATGCTCACTGGCAAGAACAAACCTGGTTGAAAGTTATACTAGATAATATACCAACAGTTTATGTAATGCAAGTTGAGATTTCTATTAATGCCAAACAGGCATTTTAGCATTTTATGTTATTGTGTGGTGATTTTAATTGAAGGGTCCATTGTTCTTGGTGCATTTCATCCAGGTTTGAGAGACATTTTTACATGTCATTTGCAAAGTAAAGAAGTTTGGATTTGCACTTGATGTTTTATACTTGTCTAATTAGACAAATAAATGTTTCATTAAACATGTTAATGTGTGTAATATTGCTTCATGTTTATTATTTTGTTTTATATATTGACCTCAATTAAAGCATTCCTAGAGTAAAGAGTAAATAATTTTTAAAAAATTAAGTAAATGTAACATATTTATTATGATAATTGATAGTCCAGTGTGAACTAAATTTAGTTAAAAACATTAAGTAATTGTAAGAGATTTGTTTTGTTAAATAATGTTCTGATTTTTAGTTGCATCTGCCTAACATTTCAATTGTATCTACTCAATTTTTTTGAGTGGTTTGAACTTAGGGTAACTATTGCATTGAGTTCGAATTTTAATTATATCTACTCAATGTTATATTTCATGGTACTCAATTTGATTATTCAGATCTGCTTCATTTGTTTTAATTACATTTACTTAATTCATAAGGTAAATCTAAATGATTTCACGGCTTTCAAATTTACTCAATATTTTTAAGTGTAAAAATGTTTCACCAGTTAAATTGAGTAGAGCATAGTTGGGTGATGGACTATGGCACACACAGTATGGTACCCTGTATTAGCAACTATCTGTTTTGATTGTGTTGATAGATAATCATGGTGGGTGGGAGTGGGACTACACCACCCAGCAGGAATTAAACCCACCAATACAACCCCAGGGCAGTCAGGGACTTTGAATTCACAACTTACCCATCTTTCTGGCCTTTAGTCAATGTCTTCAGCCCACCTGTCCAATCACCATGTAAAATTTGTAAGATTTGTAATGATACAACTTGTGAGTTAATTATATCTAAACACTAACTACACACTCTCATACGCTGTGTGTGAGGACAGACTGAGGTCCGCATACTATGCTGTGCTGAATGATCACAGCTACCAGGCCGTCGTCCTAAAATTGTGGAGCGCTGCTATGAGATGATCATCAGCTGCTGATCTCCTTCAGTTTCAGGCAAACCTGCTTGTGTGCTAACTGAGAAGAGCCTCTAACAGCTTGCTGTGGCTAAAAAGAAGCTTGAGCACCTGCAGGTTCATATACCTGTACATTGCTGTTGTGAAATGTCAGCTGCTGACCAACAATCAAAGAGAAATATATCATGAAAAGTTCATAGAAAATCAAACATAAATCAAACAGACACATTTCTGCTGGTCAGGTAATTATTACTGTTTGAATTATGTTTGATTTTCTATGAAACTAAATACACAGCTAAGATGTCAATGATTACAGTAACACTCTGTAGTGAACTACTACTATGATGTTGAAGTATTCAGTCAGAGATTAAAACTGATGGAGAGTTAGACACATTTCTGCTGGACAGGTAATTATTACTAACTCTCCATCAGTTTTAATCTCTCTTTAAACTCTACACATCTCAAAGGCTCCGGTGTTTACTCTCGTTTAATCTGTGGCTCGGTCAGATCCTTTTTCTTTAACTTCTTTTCTTCTGAGGTCATCTTCTTTTTCTTCTCTCTCAGTATCAGCAGTAGCTGTCAGAGGAGGGAAGCTCAGTTTTCTCTCTGTGTGCGTGAGTGTAAGAATACATGTGTGTTGACTGGGGTGCCCATAGCTGTTCTTAGCATCAAGGTCTTTGAGTGTTTGGCCCAGTGGACCAACTCTGTACTCCTCTGACTCTGAAGGCTCTGAATCTAACTTACTGAATGAACTAACAAGTGTTACCCATGTAAATAAGTTGTACTGTACACTGTACAGTCAGGTTTATCACAAAGTTAGTTATTGGTAAACAGCTAAATGAACTGAGCACAAAATGTCTGTCGACGACAGAGAAGGAGGGGGAGGGACCTGAAGGTTGGACTGGTTCAAATGTTCAAGAAAAGTGATGTTTCTGCAATCTCACCGACTGCATCCCATTAGTCTGACAGCCCAGTAGTCAGAAAAATAGCCTATTGGTCCAACAGACGTGATACAAAAAACAAATTCACACCGCTCTGATGTCCCATTTATCCAAAAACACATGCTGTCTTATTCTTCCTAAAGGATTTGGCCCTCACAAGCAACATAAAATAGCTCCTGCAGTTTGGTACATAATGCTATCGTGCATAATAATTAGCCATGTGCTTTTGCTTGTGAGAGAAACTAACTCTAATCTCCCAAGAAGAACAGTGTTCACATTTTCCTCTTGGATGCACATGGATGTTTGTTTGGTGCAACAAGTCATGTAGAATGTGAATTCCTTCTAACTTCCAGAAGTTCATGATCAGTTCATGAGCAATGGGCTGGCGGAGCAATGGGTCAGTTTTCAATTAGGTACGGAGAGGTCCAGTTATAGCTTTTCTGGTTCCCTTTTGCTCACAGTCACTCCTCATTTCTGATTTTCTGATCTGCTCTTGATGGAATATAGTATCAGAATTAAGGTCCAATGTTATTTATTTCTTGTTTTCAATTATTATTTTTATCTCTTATTTCATGTTAAGAAATTGTTATTTCAGAAAACAGAATATGTACAGTAAGAATAGAAATATAATAAACAGATGTATTTCAGACAGAACAAATGTGTACAGAACAGAATTTATACAATACATAGGATAAAAAATAAATATATATATGGATGAGTGTAGAACAAAGATATTGCATAACCAGATTATTGCACAAATTTATTATGAGCAGGTTTCTGTAATGTTTGCTGTAGTTAGCAAGAGTGGAAGAAGTTGTAAAGTCTGATGGCCACAGGCAGGAATGACTTCTTGTGGCGTTCTGTCATGCATCTTGGGAGAATGAGTCTGTCACTGAATGAGCTACTGTGCCTTACAAGCACATCATGTGGGTAGGAGGCATTATCCAAGATGACACGGAATTTGGAAAGCATCCTCTCTACACATATGACATTTATTTCAGCCTCCTTTGCATTACGCACCACTGCACTATTATGTCATTGTCTACATGTTACTATTGTTGTGATTTCTTTTTTCCAATAGATGTGCAATATATATATATATATATATATATATATATATATATATATATATATATATATATATATATATATATACACACACACACACACACACATATATATACTGTAAATATATATTGTTCATAGAAGTGTATGCTCATCTTTATTTTGACCTTGTTGAGTTGTTTTGTTTCTCTGTGTACATACAGTGAGAGCTTTGTAAAAACCGGAATCAGATTCCTTTTATGTGTACACATATCTGGCCAATAAAACTGATTCTGATTCTGATTCTGATTATTGACCAAGGTAATGATGAATGGAAAAATGGAACTAAGAGAGGCTGAGAGATAGTGTGGAGGCCAAAGGTAAATACCTGAAACCATTCGAATCATTTTGATATTAATGGGAGATTTTTTTTCTAACATGACTTTCTCTAATTTTCCTTATGCTGTAGCATCAACCCCATACCCACGGAAAAAGGAAAGTTTCATCTGGTAGTTCAATCAAATCATAAAAATTACCACTGAACATGATAAGAATGACCTAAAACGGCAGAAACATTAAGAAAATTTTATTTGACTTTGATATTTTAGTTTGACATATGTTCAATCTGCAAACATAGAGGGGGCAAGTAGCTCAGCCCGTTGGGACTTGGCTTGGGAACCAGAGGGTTGCCAGTCTTCATAGAGGTGGACTGTGAGCTGGCACCTCTCCAGCTACCAGTCTGAACCCCAAAACTTGCTTGGGGCGCACTGACCTCTCAACTAGTTGCATGTGCATGTGTGTAATCAGATTTGTGTATGTAAAATGTAGTCTATACCAGAGTGAAAAAAGAAATTTCCAGATAAAGTGTGTAATTTATTTATGACCTATACTGTAGAAAGCCAGCAGGTGGTAATTAAGATGGTTACACTTTTGCAGAGCTGTCATGTCATCCATCTTTATGAATGCTCCATGGTTCCACAAGTTCCATATATTCTACTAGTTCTACTAGTTGCAGTCACTAGTCCCATTTGTGCCCCTAGTGAAAATAGGCAGGACAAGGATTTTGATTGGTCAGTGTTTAAACTGTGCGCTATAGACTGAAAAAGGGGCCCACCCCCCTTGATATGGGTGATATGGGTGATGTGTGATATATATATAAAAGATGAAATTATTTACTTCATATTGTTGGAATATTTTTGTTGATCTTGAAGAGGACCCAATGGCTTTTATTATGAAATTGAGAGAGGTGCTATTATTATCATAGTATTATACCCTCTGCTTAAATGTCATCTACATTATGTTCATGCTTTATTCTGCATGGATAGTAAGCCCCCGTTACCCTGTGAGACAGGATAGAGAGTTGAGAGAACTGGGATGTGCCCAACGAAATGAAAAAGGTTAAATAAGGAATGGGACCAGTCACTGAGCCTATCACAACAATCCAGCCAAGAAGTCAAAAAGACTCTCTGGTTTGTGATAATCCATGTCCAAGTTCCCTACAGAAACTCTGGTGTTTGTGAGGACTGTTGTATTCAATTTATGCTGACACTGTGCAGTCCTTAAAGCCATAGTGTAGTGGTGCAGTTCTGTAACCCCAGACATTTAAGTGCTCTGTGGATTATTGCTTTATCATTTGATAATGTGTTATATCCCCATCATTTATTATTTGTTTTTGGTTTATTATTATTCATAATATTTGTTACTAATTGGATAAATGAAAAATTCTCCTGCAATCAACTTTAGTGGCTCTGAGGCAATATTGGTTTTCGCCAGTAGATGGTAGGATCCATCCAACTCTGCATTTTTGCAGACAATGCAGGCAGAACAGTAGAGTCCAGGTCTGTATTTGGATGGTACAGTCATGTAATAGAGACAGATGGCAAAATCTGAAAGCATCTGCAGTATGGCTGGAGGATGACAGTTCTAGGGTTTTGAAGGAAAATACATAACCTGAGAGACATGAAAGTCTCTGACTTTAGTCCTGGCTCCCCTCAAATGCATCATATTCATTTTAGTCCTAGAGACAGCATGCACATACAGAGAAGAAAGTTGAATTACAACGAGGGAATTAAGTTAAAAGACTACAGTTTAGGTATACGTTACACACACAGGTCGTAAAAAGGTTGGGCACAACAATTTAAGTTTATGCATTAAAGGCTATGACATAGTTGTTGCATGAGTGTTTAGTATGTGTCTATTTGGATTGTATTGAAAATTACTTACTTACTTTTTAAAACATGTGAAAGATGTCCGGGTCAGACCAGCTGTTGATTAGACCATTTCAGAATGTACAACATATTAAGTTATTAATCTGGACATATAGGATGTATAAATCTGCTGAATGCAAACTGTGATATAAACTTTAGCAGAACAGCCGAATAGGCCTCTATTTTGTCAATTTTTTTATGGTGCAAGAACGTCCAAGACAGATGCCACTGACAGCCAGGTAATGTCCCGAACATAATTACAACCTTCATAGCTGAACTATTTTTGAATTATATCAACATCTCAACTGGATGTTAAAACACTTTCTCAATGTGTACTGGGTGATTAAAATGATAAAATAATGATAAAACATCTTCTTTAATCATTATTTTATCATTTTAATACTAGTAAATTATAATAAACCCATGAAGTTTGAAATAATGAATTGCCTGGGTTACAAAATATAAAACTGATATGATGTTGCACCAAACCACATAACATATAAGTATATCATTAAATATTTTGCATCATTCAAGTCAGTCACAGTTCTTGACTAGAGCAGCACAAACAGCCTGATGAAGGCTTCTTTACACATTTATCTGTGAGTTATTTGTAAATGCAGAAGATTAGACAGTTGTATGTGTACTAGGACTACACCCAACAACAATTTTTTGATTGGTCAGTTAATCTAATGACTAATTTATTGATAATTCTATAGATTATTTTTCTCTATATTGATAAATAACAATTAAGTTACCGAAACTCAATATCATCTTCTCTTTAAAACAAACAAATGTAACAAGAAACAGTATGCACAGCAGAGTATTATTCACAAAAATTTATTTCATAAAATATAGTCCAGTCTAACTAGTGATTTTTTAAAAATCACTAGTTAGAATACATAAAATTATTTAAAATCTATTTGCCGTGCACCAACAGCAAAACTGACAATATTAGCAGACATCTGGGGAACAAAGTGGAGCATTTAGCAGTAGATTTAGCATACCAGTGTTGTGTTTACAGCTAGTTACACTGCCCCCATGTGTAAAAAAAAAATCTGTATATCTGTAGTGATTTGAATCCCCTTTAATCAGTACTAGTGGTAAACATGCTAAAAATTGTATTAGCATTTATAGACAGAGCTCACTGTGTTTTTAATATTGATATAACAGCAGACACCTGGCTGCTGAAAAAGAGATGCAGCTTCATAAACAGTAGAGCCTCCTTCCTATTCCGTCTGTGGTAAAGGATTTTACTAACTGACGAACTGTCAATGGAAAGATGACCCGTATACATAATGTGGCTGATAGGAAAGTGGAACTTGTAAGGAGACTGACGGGGAACAGGTGAAACTAATCAGGGCCGAGCTGAATAATTACAGAGGTAGGAAACACACAGGGCAGGAAGTGTCAGACATGGGAGGAGAGGTAAGTAGAAAAGAGAACAGGAAGTGTGCATAACAAAACTGAAAAAGACAAAAAAACAAGATCAGGGAAGAAGCAATAGCAAGAGGTGTTGGCTGTTTTTGAAGAGATCCTGGGAAATTATGACGCAATATGTATATCGCGTTACATATGACGTAAGCGCGCATTTAAAATTATGAATCATGAAGTCTTGATGTAGTGTTACAGACACAAACAAGTACTGAGGAGGCCATTTAGGATATTCTATTGGAATGGGCAACAAGTCTCAATTCAGATTTTTAGTGAAAGCAGCATGACGTCTCTCTGGTCACCATAGCAACAAGACGCCATACACTGGTAACTCGATTTTGCCTTTGACGACTTTTCGACTTTGTTTGTTTTTAACCAAACAGCGTCGATATTTTTATGCAATAACTAAACCGCAATTAGAGTCCTGCCACTACTGCAAACAGGAAGTTAACACTTAAAGGGTAGCTGTGACGAAAATGTCCTTGTTAGTGACAGACTACTCATGGACGCAGACAGACTCAACAGTGTATATAAGTGTGCCTTTAAAAGGAGCGAAAGTGGGAAATGTGGACGTCCTGTCTACCGACGAATACCTCAAGGTAATGGTAACTAAGAATATTAAAGGTCACTTTAATATGTAATATTAAGGTCACTTTTCACTGTAATTATGTACCACAATATACGTATATGCATAACTTGTCAGCGTTAATACAACAACACCAACATTGTGTATCAGTGTTGCAAGAAATATGCCTTTTAGATCCTTAACTTATGTAAAAGTACTAATACCACACTGTGAAAATACTGTCATACACGTCAAAGTCATGCATTATAAGGCTTACACAATATATGTATTTGGCTAGATGGTATCAGCACAGTATAGTACTCATTGTGTTTTATCTGAATTTTCTGGATTAAAATTACCGCTCCATTAATTCATACTGTCAGGTAGTTAACCGACTGCAATGCATCATGGTCTGTAAGATCACTGTATGTTTCTGTGAGAACCATGTATCTCTGAAAAGTCAACTCAGAAAAACAACCTGTTTTCAGCTTTCTGAAAATACTCTTTTCAGATGATTTAAGGAGGATTTAAATTGTTTATTTAGTTTAAGAAAGGGGAGAATTTTCGCAACACATAAAGGAACACTTATTCCTTCAGTTTATCATATACATTCAAACTCACTATATTTGGAGATGTGTGGTTTCCACTGGACAATAAGGTCTGAAAAACTGTTATCTGCAAAGTAATTAAAGCCGTTAGAAAAATGTATTGGTGTTTAAAGTACAACATTTCCCTTGAGATATAGTGGAAATATAAAGTTGCATAAAATGGAAATACTCAAGTAAAATACAAGTACCAGGAATTTGTACTTAAGTACAGTACTTGAATTTATATATTTAGTTATGTTGTTTATTGTGCAGGGTTGGTGTTCTTCTCTATGCAGTAAAATGTCCACATCTGTGCTTTCCTGCAGGTGCATTACCCACCATATCTGTTTGAAGCCTTCCTGTTTGAACCTGTCGATGATGCCAGAAGCACAGCAAAGGTTGGAAATGGAGTTGTAGTTGTCAGATTGCCAAAGAGGACCAACAAAGTGTGGGAACATCTAATGATAACAAGAAGTAGGTGCATCTAGCTGACATTGTAATCATTTCACTTTCATCATCTTTCAACAGTTTGCTGTGCCACCTGTCTCCTTTTTTGCCTCCATGGCAATGTGATGAGGAATGAATAACTGACAGATTCCATATTTTCTAATTAACTAAGTGGCGATCCAGGGCTGCGCCCTGAAATTTTTAAATTAGTGCTGCAATCACTATATACTGCAATTTAAGTGCTATATAAATAGATGTTGTTATTATTATTATTATTAGTAGTAGTAGTAGTAGTAGTACTTCAAACAAATAGTAACATTCAAAAAACAGTGTTTGCCTTCTTTAACAGATATAAAACAAATGAACACATTGCTATAATCTTAACAGTGAATGAGAAATTCATTCTTGTCTCACAATCTGACAGAATTTCACTTCATGAATTTAAGGAGGTGTATCTTACAGAATATTTTTCCATATGATTATTAATATTGTTCCATTATTGTTCCATTTATTATTAATAATAACAAAAGTATTCACAATTTAAAAAGAGCCACAATGGCCCCAACCCTTTATATATATTAAAATCAGCAACTGCCAAATTTGGAAAGAATTTTGCTCTGTATTTAGTTCATCTTTATGCCCCACGAGGACAAGAAAAGTGAGGTCTTTGTTTCTACATCAGATTAAATTTTCCTCAGCAAGGTGTGAATGTTTCTCTTCACAGTTTCATTCAGTTGATGAGGAAATAGAATGCCTAGGTACTTCACACCTTGCCAGTGAAATGACTCTGCTTGGAAAATGGGTTTGGGGCAGTAAGAAATCAAGGGGCATGCTTTTTTGAGTTTACTTTCAAGTCAATAGATTTACGCAAAACTAGAATGGACCTCATCAGATCACATACCATGAACAAAATATTATTCGTATATGAGATATACATTATTAGAGTATGAACTGCATTCCCTATTCTGACCCCTGGGAAGGAGTCACTTTGGCGTATTGTAATCTCTAGCGGCTCCAGTGACCTCAGCGTTGTGTCGTGCCTCTGCCTTAGTGTAAAATAGACCAAAATTATTCCATTTTTCTGCACAGCTGCCTCTGGCTAATTAAACAGAACTTCTATCCATATCCAGTGCCTGATCTAAGAGTGTGGAACAGGTATCTCCTAAGAGATGTAATTGGATAAAATTGTACGAGACTGTATTGCAGGAATTGTTGAGCTAGATTGCTTCTGCTTAATATATTTAGCAAAAAATTTCCTAACCTTATCCCCAGACTCAAAGTATGTTTGTCTTAATGGATATAACAGAAACTCCACCTTTTTGGAGAAGAAGAAGAGAAGAGAGGTTGTATCAAGTTGTATCAACTCACTCAACTTATATAGACTTATATAGAAATAGACAGTCTTAGCTACTTCTATCTTTCCTAGTCAGGCAAGTTGCAAAGAAGGTATTTCAATTTTTGTTGTGCATGTTGAATGATAAGCCTTTATAACCAGGCAATACCAGTCAAGGGTGCCATCAGCATGTTGAATTCTGTGTATTTTTTAATTTTCTTTGAAAATAGGTTCTTGTTGAATCAAGTTGAATCTCCATGTGATCTAATTGTTTCACAGCAATGTAACATCAGAGTATCTCCACCAAGAATAATGAGGAAAGTCCACTCTTAATTTACTCAAGTGCTTCAAAGACAAGGTTTTCACCACTTTGAACAGACTGATCATCCTTCTCTCCATCAGATATTTAAAGTGCACATGCTTGCTGATTTAAAGCAGCTTTTGCTTTTACATATGCCTGATCCAGTCCAAATGTTTGCTTGACTTGAAATGTGCTACTTTTACATGGTTCTAAATTAAACTACAATTAAAACTCTGTCTTTCAGATAATAAAGAAAAAATAAAAAAGGTCAGAGAAAGGGTTTTATTGCAATACCAGAAAAAGCTTCAGTCAGAGTCCAGATCTCTGGAAGAGAAACAGCATGCAGAGAAAAAATATGCACTGGAGACAATAATGAAGGTAATGCAGCGATGCCACAATCTATGCATGACTCACTTGACCAAATGTCCAAAATTACCATTGTAAATTTGCTGTGGATTCTAGAAGGATTTATTGTATGTTTTACTTCATCTCAGCTTGAAAAGGAGGAAAATTACCGTATCCACAGAATGAAAGACACTGTGCGAGAAAAAGCCACAGCCGAGCTGACAGAATGGCAGCTCAAACAGAAGCAAAAAGCAGAAGATGCCCAGCTAATATTCCAATGTCAGAGACACGATCAAAACAAACTGAAAGTCACACCAGAGAATCAAGAAGATGGATGTTTAGTTGGACAAAAGGTTAAAGTGGGTAAGAAATTTACTGTGTGATTTAAGATGGCTCTGCATTCATTGGTTTGGACATAATCAACACATTCCTGTGTTTAGATCCAAAATACAACAATGAAGCAAAAAGCAAGAACAACCAACCAGACCTGCCTCTTCCAAGGCTTGTTGGAAACATTCAAGTCACATTTACACCACGAGTATTCCCAACAGCCCTGAGGGAATCAAGTCTGCCAGAGGAAGAAGAGGTAAGAGTTGCCAGTCTCCTTTTCTGCCATGTATGGCTTTTCCCTGTTATACGGCAGTGAGTATGATTTGGAAAGACCCCTTAGGAGGAATCTTAAACAGGAAATACAGGCAAGTGTTAAGATGTGCTAACCAGCTGGACCCCAAAATGCAGACACAAGAAACGGCTAGGGAGTCAGATACTGTTAGAATCAACCAGGGATTTATTAAATGCCCAGACAGGGAGGGAATCCAGAGGTTTGTCCAGGAATAGGCTGCTGTCAAGGCGATCACTGATGTTTGCAGTGACCAGGGAGAGAGCTGGCTGGGCTGGTGGTGCACAGGCACAGAGCGGAGGCGAGGAGGAACAGGCAGGCACGAGCAAGTGATCCAGGAGTCTAGGAAAATGAGGAGATCAGATGTTCGTTCATACATATAATGATGAAGGAAAGCATGAGAAGCCACACTGTTTACCAGCATATGGTAACAGATAATTTGGCGGTGAGTGGAGAGCTGAGCTGGTCTTATATACACTGCAGAGGATATGAGTGACTTGACTGAAGATCAGCGTCAGGTGTGCAGATGGATGAACGCCTGCAAGCAAGCAAACACACACAGGAGAGACAGAGAGGAAAACACAAGGAAAGAACACAGGGTCCCTGACAGAAAGGTTATTTGTCAAATAGTATAGGTTATACTTATAGTGAAATTTTGACTAATAAGTAACTTTGATTAACGAGTAAATAAAAGTAGTCCACATTACCTCTGTAACAATTCACCTCACACCGCCTCCTAGAGGTCATTTAGGCATTGTAGAGAATCACCTACAATACATTAATTACTTTTTGCAGGGCCTAGCAGTCCGTTTCACTGCTGATACCAGGCAGTGTGGTTCTCCATCACACTCTCGATAGTGCACTCTTGATAGTTCCCTCTTTATCTGAGGGAATATTTGGAATTTCCTTATGTGTCTGAGGTGAAACTGTTAGTCCTCCTCTTTAAAACTCATTAGTTTTGCTAACATTCAGGGGGAAGTCAGTCCCTCTACATACTTCAGGCCTTTTCGTTGTTAACTGTGATCAGGCCCACCACAGCTCTGTCATCAGCAAACTTGACAATTGTGTTTGAGTCAAAAGTGACTATCCAGTCATATGTGTACCGGGAGTTCAGCAGGGGGCTCAAAACAAAGCCCAGAGGACCTCCAATGTTAAGGGTGAGGGTGAAGGATGTGTGTCCCACTGAAGAGTAGGAAATATATGTGAGCAACAATAAATCAAGCAAGCATAGCAGTTTGGGCAGATGAGCAAATCTAAATGCAAGCAGGGGCTATTTGAGAAAAAAGAAATCAAAATCTGAAATCAATAAGTCTCAAATTGAATGGCCACACTCTTGATTAAAAATAGAAATATATCTCCATAAAGGGAACAATGGTAATAAATGCAAAACTGTAATCAGTGAAAAGAAATCTCACATAGCTCCCTCTCTTGTCCAGATGGTATAGGGAGGTGTGGAGAATGTGTGCTATGACATCATCTGCTAATTGGTTGAAGCAGTAAACAAACAGCAGTGGGTCCAGTGTGCTGTGTAGTGAGGAGCTGATGTAATCTTTGACCAGCTGTCCAAAGCATTTCATCCCTACAGAGTTGATTGCCATTGAGCAGTAGTTATTGAGGCAGGCTGGTCTTATTTTCTTAAACATAGTCCCAAGGTACTTCTTGAGGCATGTGAGTATGACAGACTGAGCCAGGGATAGATTGAATATCATTGTGTTTAGGCCATTCCAGATGGTTCTGGTGATTCTTGCTGATGCTGGAAGATGGGTATGAGTAAGAGTGTGCTGTCTATATTCAGATAATCCCCAGTGAAGGAGAGCACCTCAGAGAGCTAGTGATTTTCTTGACCCCTGACTTGTGTTTGGAGCCCGCAATACACGTTTGACTTGGTCGTTCTCAACTGCTGGCTCTTGTAAAGGGCTTGAATAATCAAAGGACAGTGTTCTCATTTATCAGAAGCTCATTTATCAAAGAATGAACAAGTTCTAAATGTGTAGGATCTGTACCTGAGGTATTTATTGTTCAGCTTGCAATAATAGGTGTAATTTGTTCTGCATTTATTTGCTCATACACATGCAAGCTTATTTACATATACCAGCATGTTGTCAGTATATATTAATAAACGTCTCTGTAAATGGGTCATTTAAGTGACACTTAAATATTCTTTCAGACTAATTTTTAAGCTTTAAATGCATAAAAACATACCATGTATATGTAGTATTCTGTTGAGTGAAAAACAAAATATCATGTGATGCGACTGTCTGACTATGACTGCTGTTTAGTTTATTTTGTGATCAAGATAGAAACTTGAAAGAAACTTGTTTATTTGTCTCTTTGAATTAGTATGTTACAATGTAAGATCTTCATGTCTTTGGAGCAGCCACTCTTCATGTGATGCAACCAGTAAAATAAGTAATTGTATTAAATTCAATCTAAAATATTTATGTTTTGTGTCTGATATATTGATCACTGCTACAGTATGCATAATTGAATGGTGTTTTTTTATTTCTATCAAGAAGTCAGTCTGTTAAATAGATTTAGGAGGGTGCACGTGACATAGAACAAATTTAACTGGATGTGGAGCAGGGTGGACCACAATGCAGACAGCACAAGACCAGATAGGGCTGATGTAGAGCAAGAAGCACTTGTGGCTTACTGGCAGGTAGACAGGCAGGTAAATAGGCAGGAAGCTACAGGGCAGTTACACAGGAGGATAAAGGGCAGGTAGACAGGTCCAAAGACGGACAGGAATCATAAGCACAAAGAGATACTAAAAGATACGCAACATACACAGAAAGATACTCAAGGTACATACACCAACTAACTGACACCAAACAAGACAGGGGACCAAATGGGGGAAAGGTGAAAGTAATCAGGGCAGAGCAGAATAATCAAAGAGCCAGGAAATACACAGTGGCAGGACGCAAAGTGAGGAAAGGTAATACAAAGTAAAACATAAGTGTACATGACCAAATTGCAAACGGACAAAGACAGGGACAGAGAAAGAGAAATAACAAACACAGAACACACCAAGAGAGACAAAGAAGATAACAAAGACCACAGTAAGAGGGAAACACTGGAGGCATGAGGCAGAACCACGACAACAAAAATATTAGGTTATTATTTACTAAATCTCCAAATAAATGCAACAATATTGTTTGTAAACAAGTGATATTACTGAGAACGCTTATGTTGAGAATGTAATCAAATCAATACACCACATTCTTAATGTTTGAACAACTGTGATAGATATTTTTATTTTTGGTATTTACAACTAGCCTGTTGAGAAACTGTATATATCACTGACCCAAATTTGTCAGAATTAACCAAGAGGCTAGTTTTCATCTGTTGTCCCTGGCCCGGTGTGAAGTTGGCAGTCTATAGCCAAAATTTCTTTGAAATTCAGAGTAGCCTTAATATAGAGTTACTAGCTGTGGCAATTTAGATAGCTAAATTGCAGTATGCAGTGAAAAAAGCCAGAATATATAGAATATAAATGGCGTAGTTACATCAATTACAATTATTTTACTGAGTAACATACAGACTAGATGCCAGCTGAATGTCTCTGATTGTACATATTCTCCGGGTTATTTCTTTGAAGCAACTTTGAAGAAGCTTTGAAGCTTAATGGTGCAGTACTAGAGAAACAAGAAAAAATAGAGATAGAAGTTTGTTGAAATTTGACACATTTGATACTATGCATAGAAATGAGTGAATGCAAGGTTTAAGCACAACACTGCTCAAATGAGTTTGGTGAATCAGGTGACTGTACACCAGATGAGGAGTTCCTTATTTTGCTGTTCTGTGTTTCTGGTTCACTGGTTTCTTTTGTGTGGATGCAATTCTCACTGTTAATAAAACATTTCTCTTATAAAAGTGTATTATTTATATTTTGACCAGTGGCTGAAAAAACAAGCTGATGTCAGGCGTGCAGTAAATGCAGATGTTGTTGAACTGAAGGACCTCAAGGAGAAGGAGAGGAGCCTTGACTGGTTAAAGGACAAAGGAGAGTAAGTGAGATCTTCTCTCCAAACAATGGTTGTTTTGTGTTTTTTTTTTGTAACCATGGAATCACTAAATTGACTCTTTCATTCAGCAAATGCTTTGTGACTGGGGATTACCTGGGTGCAGTAAATGTCTACAACCTGGCTATCAAGCTCAACAGAAAGATCCCAGCTCTGTATTTGAACAGGGCAGCATGTCATCTGAAGTTAAGAAATCTTCACAAGGCCATTGAGGATTCCTCTCAGGTCTGTACAATCTGTGTATTTTACTTTTTTTTTTTTACATCTGTACTCTACTGCATGTTGCAAACTGAAGTGAAGCTTTTCTGCACACACTGACATTTACAAATTCTGTACCTATGGAGATTATGGAGAGAAAAGAAGTCATGTCTGCTCACTGCTGTTAAGGACACTGTGCCAATGTATCGCTGTGCAATGTGCATGAGCTTCTCAACAGCCGGGACTGAATTCATCCTCTGTATTATTCACTATACACAAGCAATAAATTGTTCTCTTTTATGACCAACATTGGATACAGTCAGTGTAGGCCAGGGCAACAGGATCAACTGAACTGATGCATGAATTAATAAGAATTACACATTTTCTTTGGCTATTGAATTGAAAAACCTTCCTCACAATAGAATATTCATAACATCAATCCATGTAAACACATAATATCATCATGACTCAACTTTAAAAAAAAATTGAAAAAAGAACAGCAAAGCACAATAGGCCTAGTTTAACCATTAAAGATACAGTAGGTAACTTTTCTAAACACAAATTTTAGTCATATTCACTAAAACTGTCGCCATGTCCTGACAGTAGAATATGAGACATCTGTGATAATAATTAAACTTCTCTGGCCCCTCCCTCTGCCTATAAAGTCATTTGTAACAATCCACCGCGCCTGGGTTAAAACAACAACTAATCAGAGCAAGAGGAACAGGCTGCAGGTACCGCGGTCACTCACGGTAACACTCAAACACATCCGGGTCACAAGAAGCAGCAGTAGAGAGAAAAGTGAGCCTCCCTTCTCTGACAACTACTGCTGATACTGAGAGAGAAGAAACAGAAGATGAGCAGAGAAGAAAAGAAGCCAAAGAAAAAGAATTTGATGAGCCCGAGATAAAACAAGAGTTAACATCGGAGAGAGCTGAAAGATTTACACTGATGGAGAGTTTAGACACATTTCTGCTGGACAGGTAATTATCTCTGTTTGACTTATGTTGGATTTTTTATTAAAGTAACCACAAAGATAAAATATCACTTAACAGTCCGCGGTGAATCTCATTTTATTGTGATGTTGAAGCCTGGCTAGCATTAGCTTTCTGATGCTAAAGCTAGCGCAAACAGTTGCCTTTGTTTTATCTTAAGTTTGTTAAAAATCTCTTTGTGAAGTTTCCAGACAGTCATATCGGTTTGGTGTTTGTCCTGATATTGACTGTGTCTGTGCTCTCACAGCTAAATGTTCTCAGAAGTGGTTCACTACTTAGTTACTCATTACTCATGACTGTTTCTCTTATCAAACTTCTAAACTCTCGTTGTTTTACTGAACAAATATTACTGTGGATTACTTTTCATGTCAAAAACATTTATTTCTGCTTGGCCCCCATTGGTTTGTTGGCCAGCAGTGTTCACAACAGTAATGTGGCAGCTGATTTGACGATGTGAAATATGGAAGAGCAACTTGCAGGTTAGAGACCCCTGTGAATCAATGCATGTAAAAATGATGTAGGAACTAGATTTTGCTTAAAATATATTTAAATACACACTATGATGACTTTTTTAGAGTCGTTTTTGTAAGAGAATTTTACTTCCGCATCTGAAAAAGCCGAACCGGAAGTGACGTAACAAAAGGGAGAGCGGTCAGATTGAACAATAGATATGAAGCTTAGATCTGAAGCTAATTTTGACACTGAATAAGTTGTAAATATTTATTCACGTTTGCTATGGCGGCGGACAACAGTCTTATAATTATGAGCCTGTAAGGCATCCAAGAGAGCAGGAACAGACCAGGATCAGGAGGAACAATGGTCAGGAGAGAAACTGAGTTGTGGTGTGTGGACAGGTGTCTTGGTGAGAGACTGGTGTTAGCTAACGATGGTTAGCACTGTGTTCACATCACAACATTGTAAAGTTTGCTATCACAAATCAGGCTATAAGAACACTAGTTTTAGATTTTGAAATGAGTATATTTAGGGCCACAATAATCCATTACATTGTTTAGTTCTTTCAACTATCGGATTTCCTCTATGAATACAATAAAGTTTTGTGGGCCAGTATAATTGAGGACATACTGATTCTGAGTGTTTAGCAAATTTTTAAACCTATAAGTAACTGCTTTAAAATCATATACTTGATATTTAATGTTAACTTGAATTTGAATAATAATAATAATAGTAAATAGTACAGCTAAGTACAGTACAGTTTACATACATGTAGATAAATAGCAAATTGGAGACTATATAAAACATTTTTTTTCCTCATCACGTTGCCCATATTGCAATTATCAAAATTTTATTTTTTACCTCCTTCCTAATTGTTACTCAAAGCTGTAGAAAGCACAATGATGAATTTAAAAACAAGCCAGGCTTCAATTCTTTAATTTGGATTATTTTAAAGCAAAAGAGTGTCTCTCCAAGATGTCTTCATTTATAAATGAAACTGTCTGATCACATATTCAATTCTTTCTGCTCTTTCCTGAGGTCTGACACAGAGGCATGTTGTTCCACTTTGAAGAATCAAGAATCCTGTTGTTCTTCAGCACAAATCAAAGTTTATGTTGACAATAAATAATGTAAACCTACCTTTTCTTATTCCTATGCAAAATAATGTTTTAGAATAATTCTCTAAACTCTCACCATAACAGCAGATATGAAAAGAAATGTGTCACATTTTGAGACAAATGTAAATAAGCTGTTGGTAACTGAAATAATGAGCTAACAAACTAACAGTGCTAACAACTATTAGCGATGTAAAGAAGCTGACTGCAGAAACGCTGTCACATTTATCACAAAGTTTGACTGTTAATCGGTAAATAAACCGGTAATGAACCAAATGTCTAGCTAAGGTATAGTCACATTAAAGTCATTGTAAAGCCGGTTATATCTCTTTGAGAGAGTTTGATTGATGTTTCTTACCTGTGTTCCCCTAGCCAGTCAGTCACTCACGCATGCTCACGTGAGGACGTTTGCATCCTCTTTAGATGAGACAGGGGCTGTGGGGGACAGCGGACAGGGAGGGGGAGGGACCTTAAGGTTGCACTGGTTCAAATGTTCAGGCAGAGAGGACTCTTCTCAGTCTTACTGACTGCACCTTTAATACCTGGAAAAAAAATATGATCTCCAGTCAGTTACAGTAACAAATCACAAACTAGTGTAGAAATAAAAAAAAAAAACCTAATCTCAACTCCTGACTATGCCTCCGTCATTCTAAGCATAATTCAATAACTCAAAGCCCAGTGATAACATGTCAGCATGTCTTAACTTGTAACCCAGGCCCAGAGTGAATTTTATTTTAAACACTATATGATGGCCCTCTGGCCTGTAAGGTGGTGTCTTGTTTTCTCTTCTCCTGCAGGTGGGTTTAATTGATAGGTGCAGGGCAAAGTGAAGCTTGGACCCAGGATGCAGACGAGGCAGGTGGCAGAGTAGATCGAATGAGGTTCAAAGCAGGAAACAAACGCAGGAAACAAACACAACGATCTGACCCTGAACAAAGGAAGGGGGCTAGTATATATACTGAGGGTGATGAGGAAGTGAAAACAGGTGAAGAGACAAACGAGGAACAGGTGAAACTAATTGGGGCAGAGCATTTAATCAAATGGGAAGGAAACACAAAAGGGCAGGAAGTAAAGTGCTCAACAAGTGAGGAGAAGCAAGAATACAAAATAAAACAGGAAGTGCACACAGCCAGACAGAAAGCTGACAAACACAAGGACAAGGAACAAGAACTAACAAAGAACACACTGAGGGAGACAAACAAGACAACAAAAATACAAGGACAGGGAAACACCAGGGAATGACGGCAAGGCAGAACCATGACAGATAGGTGGGGACATCCACTTGAGCCGAACCTCAGCCCAGTGCTCCCAGTCACTATAAAAACTGCCACCCAAGTTCTCTCTGCCAGACTCTGTGTTTTAACCCATGCACACCTTATTTCACATACAACCACCAACTTATACCTCTGACTTTACTGATATCCACATGTCATCTTTCTGTTAGTTTAATTTATGATGATGTAGATAAGTCATGTAAATTTAGAGTGCATTTTTTGCGTTTCTCTCTTTATTTGCCATGGCCTTTCCAGCCAGACATGACAATTGGGGGCTTGTCCAAACAGGTTTGCTGTGATTTGATTAAATGGTATATTTTTAGTGTTGGAATTGGGATGCCCCACTTGTATCTCTAGGTAGTATTTCTCTGTAGTGAGATTAGAGAATTCCCTGATTTAATCAGGGCAACTGGTGTTAATGAGGGAGAGGCATTTGAAGGATTTTTATTAGTTTTTTTTTCTGGCCATGTTGATAACTTTTTTGGGCGTGGTGTCATTTGTCATCATTGGTCCAAAGGAAGGTAAGTATTGAAGGTAAGTAACACTTGTTTACATTCTGGTTTATTCTCCTCTGGATTTTCATTTTGGCCTTTGGGGTCAGCCAGCATGTTAATACTGTGCATTTCATTGGTATGACAGAATAATGGCCCATGTCAATTAATTTTTTGCTGTTCCATATGAAGACTACACAGATTTGTGTATGAAAGATGAGTTGCTTAGAATAGCAGCCCCTTATTTGTTAAGGACACTGAGTGGCTGCACCGCAGTATGCAAACTCAGATCACACAGAGGCAAGCTCAAGTAAAAAGAGAAAGGAATTTATTGGTGAAAAAAAATGTTGGTCTGCACATTCGATTGGTTGGCAGTAAGAAAGATATAGAATATCCCCAGACTGATCCTGCTTTTAATTTTAGTGCATACTGGTTCCTTCATATGAGTGCCTTGGACAGCTAGATGAAAGAGAGCCACTGTTGTTATTAGTCTATTTCCATCTTTTTTGTTTAACTTCACTGGGCCAGTATTGCTGCATGATAAGTTGTGTTTTTCACCAGTGTCATTTGAGATATATACATACTTAGTTTATTTCTTTGGTTTACATATTTCCCAAATATGAATCAGAGGCAAGATTAGCTATAATCCTTAGAAGATCTGTTTCTCTATCACTAAGACTTTGATGTGTAAATGACCTGACTTCATTTCAAGATAGCAAATGATAATGATGATAGCAAATGATAATGACTGCGTGTATGAAAAATCTATTGTATTTGTAGCTGTAGACAAACTTGAGGCAGCGTCTGCAAATGAAAACAAGCTGGGGGTGAGGAGTTAGACAGAATTGAGCCTAGCAAACCTCTGAATACTGTCAGAAATGTGCTAAATTTGTACCTTTCAAGGCTAACACCTTGTCATTGTGGCACTACCCTACTAAAGAACAGCTGTTGTACCCTTGACATTGGGTATTCAAACTCACTTTCTCCTGATTTGTTTGTCTGCCATTTTCTTACCAGAATATTTTCTTCATAAAAGACAGGTGCAATGTTTAATTCATTGTAATCAGTCATATCTGTACTCAGGATCCTGCAGCTTCCACTTTATTTATTTTATTTCAAGGCTACTACATAGCCTACAAGCACAGTATAACCATATCAAAGTAAAATGAATATTTCACCTATTCTTAAGAGATTTGACAAAAGTCAACTGGACTTTCTTGAAGATGCGTCTTCAGTTCTGACTGCTTGGTGGAGAGTGTCTAACTTCTAGTAGGGGTTGTAAGAGTTGTTGGGGTCATGTGGGTTGTTATCCCACCAGGCCATCATGTTGCCCCACCCAGGCATCCTGTGAGTTTCTCACATGAGAAAACAACTGGTGTCTCAGGGCACCTCCTCTGTTTGTTACAATTTCAGGCAGAGCTAGGCTAGGACCCCAAAATGCAGACCAGACCAGACCAGACCAGACACCAGAGGGAATGAGGTTTGAACACAGTTTAATGGAGGTTTGTCTAGGCAGGAATTAGAAAGCCAAAGTGTATTATTTTCTGAGCCAAGAGTCCGATTGCCACCGCAGGGAGTTTGGTTAGCTCTGGGTGTTCGCAGCTGGGCGTGTGGCTGACGGAGCAGGGGCAGAGGAGGCAGAGTGTGGCGTGAGGCCAGCGTGGTGCAGTCGGAGCAGAGGGCCAAGCTGCACTGGAGTGGTGTAGACAGGACTGCAGAAGGGGAGATGAGGCCAGAAGGAAGACGAGGGTAACCAGACAGGCAGATTCAGCAAAACCAGGGAGTCTGAAGCACAAAAACAAATCAGATTAGAAGCAGGCAAAAACTCAGGGGAAAGAGCCACAAAGTACCAAGTTGAGTAACTGAACAATCTGGCAAAGAATGGACGAATGAGCCAGGGCTTAAATACTGCTGCAGAGTGCGTTGGTAGTTGATTGTAGAATGACTCTCAGGTGATGCAATCAAACCAGGTGTAGTGATGAGTGTCCTGGAGTAACCTCGTCCTCCTAGGCAACAGACATGACAGACATGACAGACAGACAGACACACAGACAGAGGGAGACAAACACACAAACAGGGAAAAAAGGGGAACAAACACAGGGGAGACAGACAGGGATCCTAACACTGTTAAGTCATGGTCTTTCCAGTTTGACATAGATTGTTTCTTTCAGTTCTCTTTCAAACCATCTACCCTCTCTGGCCAAAACATGTACATTGCTGTCCTAGAAACAGTGTCCCTTGTTCAGATGTAGGTGGACTGCTGAATTCTGAACTGAGGATTTGGCTCTCCTGTGTTGGGCCATAAGCTTGTGGAGCACTTTGATTTGAAGGTTTTACTGTGCTTGTAGGCTATGTAGTGGCATGACCTGGATGACTGAGAACCTCCATAGAAATATTTCACCCATTTTTTTGGTACTTAGCCTAAAACACACTGTCCTGATATTGTACATTAACATTTAGAAGAAAAGGGACATACATTACCCTTTTGCAGCAGAACACATATGTACCTTTTTTTTTGTATCAGAAAAGTACATATAGTTACCTTGAGGTCTAATAATTGGTCCCAGGGCATACATTAGTGTGGATTTTGCCTTGGGGAGGAGACACTTTAAGATATTAAAAATATTCATGTAAAATCTTAACTTGTAAAGTAAGTATATAGAACCTATGTTCCCTTTCAAATAAAAGTAGTGCAGTCAATTAATTCTTCTGACATGTAGAAAAGCAGTGGTGAAAAGTAAATGGCTGTTTGCCCAAGTACTTCCTACTGTAATACCAACCAGTCTCTCTATTTGAGACTGTTAATCCTGCAATGTGTACTTTGTGAATAACATGTCAATAAATGAACAGACCAAAAGTCACTCTGCATACACACTCATGAGAGTTTGGTTTAGATTCTGCTGTATTAATTTTGGCCTGAGTTCTGCATTCTTCACTTTGAATTAGGCCAGAGTAAAGCTGTACTAAGCTTTTATAGCTTTTATGTAAAGTAGTAATAAACATCTGCCCAATTTTTTTTTCTTCAGGCACTTGATCTATTGACTCCACCAGTTGCTGCCAATGCAGGTGCCAGAGCCAGAGCTAGTGTTCGCAGAGGATCTGCTTTCTGCCAGTTGCAGCTCTATGCAGAAGGTATGAGCAGTCTTTCTGATTTGGCACTGTACACCTCTGAATTTTAGATGTTAGTATCCATGATAAATCAGTTAACATTAACGCTTTTTGCGTTGTGTTTCAAGACATAATAATCAGTATATCACTGTAGCATGTCTACCACCTCTGTGTTGAAAGCTGATCTAACTGTCACATTTTCTCAGGGTTACAAGACTACGAAGCTGCTCTAACAATCGACCCTCACAATGAAGCACTGCAGACAGATACACAGAGAATCAGAGCCATTATTCATGCCACTGCAACAAACCCTGAGACACAGTGAGACATATAAATTATACATCACATATTACGTATGACTGTTTTATTGTTACCAGAGAAGAAGAAGTATGAAATAGTATTGTAGTGTGTTTTACTGAAGAATATGACTTGAAGTATATGGGAAACATCCTATCCGTATGCACAGAGCGCTCTTGTGTGATTAACTATTAATGTAATTAGTGTTTTTAATCAGTATTTACTTTGCATCTTACCTACAGTTAATAAAATTAAAGCAATCAACTTCAGCGTTTTATAATGTGTGTGTATTTTAAAAAACAGAATAAAAAAAAAGTCATTGACCTTTTACAATTTAATATTGATATAGTGATATTTCAGGTGCATTTCTGTTAATGTTGTCATACTGTTTTTTTGTCAGATGAAAGACACAGTTTATAGAGTTAACCTATTCAAAAAGCTGGTTTACATTGTCTTGGAGGCAGTAGTTTGTTTTAGAACATCTGTTTAACCCAAAAAAATAGATATATTTTTTCTTTCGTTTTTTGGTTGTTTTTTTTTTTTGCTATTATAACACTGTACAGGTCATGGTGCACTATAAGCTACTATATTATATTTTTGGTAAACTAGCTCCTCTTCCTATTTCAGTCTCTAGAGCATGGTTCATTGCCCCCAACGCAATCTCAGGTATCCATAAGCCTTCTCTTGAAGAAGTGCAAGGGCCCATCATCCTGTGCCTCTAGAGCAAAGACAGAGGTCCACTCTGTCTTTGCTGAATGTGGATGCTTAAATTTCCAGCTAAAGCTTTTGCAGTACATCTTGAAGAGACACTTTAAGTTATTATATCAAAGGAGCAGAATAGTTTATAGTCAGTAGCTATTTTACTTACTAGGCAGAACTATCCTCTTTCTCCCGTACTTTTTACATTGGCCATTGAAGGCCTGTCAATTGCCAAGACCTTCCAAAATTCAAATTCAAAATTCAAAATTTATTTATTTAGAGCCCAAAATCACAAACATTGTTTGCCTCGGAGGGCTTCCCTTGTCTCCCACGCTAGTATTGAATTGAAATAGTTGCTTTGTGCAGGTGATATCCTCCTGTATGTAGATGCCATCCCATAAATGAATCTGCATTTTTATTTAATCAATCCACTATCCCTTTTAAGCAGTGTCCCTCAGGTTTTTAGTATCTAGGGATCAATGTAACCTGTATTTTACCTTCTCTCCTCTCAGCAAATTTCTTTCCTTTTTTTAATTTCAGTGTATCCCACTGTTTTGCCCCATTTTTTTTCAAATCAATAGACCAAATTATCTGTGGAGATTCTTAGTCATCCAGGTTGTGGAAATTGCTAATAATATGGAGCCTATTGGATTGGGCTTCTTCAGAACTGTCAGATGAGAGGTGAAACATCTTCAAGAACCTCATGCAAGTCCAGTTGACTTTCTTCAAACTTCTAGGTATAGACCAAATTGTTACCACCTTTTTATGGGCAGGAAAGCATCCCTGATGCATTTAGTAAAAAAAACAATTAATTTCCCACATTAATCATTGATGCCCTGTATGCGTTGTGGCTTTTTAGAGATTTCACAAAGATTACATTTATTCTATCTATAATTTATCCTTGGATTTGAATTAAACTACATTCTACTTGTTTTGTTACTTCTAAAGTTAGACACTGTGTCTGTTCTCTTTTTCCATGCTACCTTTCCCTCCCCTTCAGAAATAATTTATATACAGAGTACGTGACAGATCGTGTCTCAAGCTCCCCCCTAACTCTCCTCTTTTTCTGTTATTTTGAAACTTATTTTGCTATTTCATTTTGTCTTTTGAAACATGCAAACTGCCAAAGCGAGTTCTATCATACAATATGATAGAGAACAACTTCTGCTCATCACTAGTGGTGTTCAATAGGTGGAAGCTTTTTCCTTCCACTTTAGCTTCCTCTGCACCCAAGCCTCAGCCCCAGGTACCCAGCTACCAGTCTTCCAGCATGCTAGCTTTTAGTCTGCTCCCCTCAGTAAGCCAGGGGATAGTGAGCCTGCAGCCTTCCAGCCTATTCTGTCCCGGCTAGCCAGCAGTCTCCTTGGTGGGGTGTGATGGCCCTGTTGATCTAGCCCGCCAATCCAAGTCTGAACTTTCTGATCCCCTGTCTCGACTGACTCCCAGCCTGAACTCTCTGGTCTGCTGTCCCCTCCAACTCCCAATCTGTACTCTCAGTGCCCTGGTCCATCCCTGCTAACACCGTGCCAAAATTCCATCAGTTGTCTCTGCTGATGCCCAGAGAGAACCAGTCACCAGCCTCCTGAGGTGTTTTGCCTTTGGTCTTCAGAGGGGTTCTGCCTCTGCCACTGGTTCATTGTTCTGAATGGTTCCATCCATCAGGTTGTCCCATCCTCCTGAGCAACTCCTCCAGTCTGGTCATCTTCTAGAGGGCCTCTGTACGTCGTCCCGCCCAGGCTGGTCCTAGGTCCTAGGCTCTAACTCCCTAACCCTAACCCTGGCAATGTTGTCCTTCACCTGGCCCAACCTATACCCACAGTCTTCTTCAACGACTGGTTGAGTGTCCTTCTTGTGCTCACACTTGCTTAGCAAGGAATTTACTGCACTGGTATTGGTCATGGCAACAGACTACCAGGTGTGAACCTGATAAGCAATGCTGAGCTAAAGAGAGTAGGAAGGGGACCTTTTGAGCAAAAGATTGCCATGGTTGGACAAACTGCCTTCCACATTTTGAAGCGGTATGATAACTGCTCAGTGACCATTCTGCTATGAACCTGACATGTGACTGCCCAGTGTTTCCTTCTGTTTTCCCTTTTCCTGTGTTCCCAATGCTCCCCCTGCCTGTCCATCTAATTGTTTGTCTGCTACATGTGTCTGTGTTGGTGTGGGCTATCCGTCCACCCCTGGCTCCTGGGCTCCACTGCGCACCACATCTGCAGTTCATCAGCAGTTCATCAGCTCATCACCATCCCATTGCCAAGTTGTTGTCACAACCTCCTAGCTTCAGTTCAGGCCACTCTGCATCACCTTGTTGTTCCTTGTGGTCGTACTAACTTTTGTTTTCTCATGCTCCAGAATCACCAGTCACTTGACAGTCCCTCGTCTGCTTCCCTGTCAGCCAGTTTGTCTCTCCACACCAGAACTGTCAGCCATGGTTCCCCACCATCCCTGCAAGCAGTGCTTCCCCACTACCATGCCAGCTCCACTATCTTCCCTCGTGGTTCCCCCCCCCCACCCCCCCACCCCCCATCGAATCTTCTTCCCTCATCCTGTTAACACACTTAACTACCTACTGTGCTGTGTCCTGTGTTTGGGTCCCTATGTTTACTGATACAGAATGTAACAGAACAATCTGGCCATTGTGGACCCAGCAGACATTAACCAAACTCTTCCTCCCCCAAGTGATCTCCGCTCTTGCCAGTCAGGATGTCCTCATGGGACAACACAATCAGGTCCTCAGTGAACTTGTGGAAAATCTGCACACCTTGTTGCTCCTTATCATATGTTTCTGGTAGATCACATAGCAGGATTATACTATACGATACATCACAATGTCTGCTAGCCACACCAGCCTCTCCACTCCAGCCCCCCTCGGAAATTCCAGTCCCTTCTGTTCTCTCGCACAGAGAATCTTCCATCCCCACACCTTGCCGCTTCTTCGGGTATCAGGGCACATAATGGACTATTTTGTTTCAGTGGTCTCTAGTTTTTGATCAACAACCACCTCCCAGTATAGAGAGGGTTACGGTAGCTTACGTTATAGGACTGCTTGTAGAGAGGACTTTAGAGTGGTCACACAGCTGGACAAGAGACAACTAAACAAAAGCCTAATCTAGGTAACTTTTAGTCCTGTTTGTAAAAAAAAAAAACACTACTTTTAGTCATATTCACATTAACATTAACACATAACATTGTTCGCAACAGTTTCAGTTTCTCTTATTAAACCTCTAAACTCTGAATTACCAAACAGGTATTACTGTAGACTACTTTTCATGTAGAAAACATTTATTGCTGCTTTTTCTGTTCGTCGGCAGTGTTCACAACAATAATTTGGCAGCTGATTTGATGATGCAAAATATTAAAATCATTTAATGAAAATCACTGCACTTTTTTGAGCTTCTGCTGCTGCAGCTTCTTCAAATGTCTATAAACCTGCTGATGATAAAAACTGCCAGCTGACAAATGTTAGGAGGATATATCTTAAGGTAGATTTATTTATCATTTTCAAGCAGACTGACAAATTATGTGATGTATAATTTCCCAACCTGTCCAGTGTTGTTGTCTTGTCACTCAGATAGGTAAGAACATGATTGTGTACTTTTCCAAACTAACTATACTGTAACAGACTCAGCTGTATTCAGCATCACTGATTTGTTTTGAATTGTAGATGACCAAAGATTACTTTTAAGTGTGATAAAAAAAAACCCAGTATATAGAGAGCTGAGAATCATTTGTGTTTTTAATCATAGCCAGGTGAATCATTATTGAATCGTGTTATGGTCTGGGTTTTTCTGTTTTTGTTTTTCTCTTTTTTCTCTCTCCCTTTTTCTCTCTACTGCAGGGAAGGCACGGAGGCGTGGCTGACTCTCTCCTGTGAATGGTTAATTGACACACCTGCTTCTCATCATCCTCATCACTCATGCCCTACATAAACCTGGTCAAGACTCCAATGCCAGATAATTCCATCATGATTAGTAGTGCCATAGGTGTCTCCTGTGAACCTGTGTTTCTTATCGTTGTCTCTTGTGTCACCACAGTTCTGTATCTCGCAGCAGTCACCCACCATGTTCTCTCCTGTGCTCAGCATTGCCTCACCTGTCGACTACGAAGAAGTCTCCAGTCACTGCTTTCGCCTGCCAGCTCGCCACGCACGACTACCGGTGCCCTCCTACTGACTTTATTGATGACTGTTGTTTCTCACCAAAATCCTTTCTGGATCCAATTAGTCAGTTGTAACATGAGACCATTGAAGATTCACACCTCTATTATGTAGTTGAATCCATATCAGTGTTATGTTGGACAAATGAATATTTAAAGTGTTCAATTTACTTTTTAGTTTTTATTTTTTTTATATCTTTCCTAACTGTTATTCAAAGCTGTAGAAGGCACAATGATGAATTTAAAACCAAGCTAGGCCTCTTTTTGCATTTTATTTTAATTTGGATTATCAAGTTTTATCTTATGTTTTTAAAAAAAAAAAAAAAAAAAACCTCCTTAAACTTCCAAATAATATATTCATGTGTTGATGGCTTCCCTGGAGAATATACTCCAGATGACACTGCAGTTTCCAGTTTGAGTTTTTGTTTAGTTGTTTAGTTTTACCATTTTTACTGTTTTTCACAGTCTGTCTGTGGAGTTCGCAAACACCAGAAGGTGTGCTGTAGTCATAGGTTGACTCCAGGGTGCTTGAAAGGAGGCGTCGACCACTGAACCTTGGTTACTGGCTGTGAAACAGTGGACTAGGTTGTTGCCCTCTGGGGGTTACTCAGAAAGGCATTGGAATTTGCACATCCAGTCTGTGTGTTTTATGAACTTGGGAAAGGCTTACAACTATGTCCCCAGGCCTGTTTGAGGGATACACTGTGGGAGTCTTAAAAAAGATGTTTCTATGAGCCATTCAGTCCTTATATAGCAACAGTTAGAGCTGTGTTTTTGGCACAAAGTCAAATAAGTTCTCAGTGGGTGCTGACCTTGTCCCTTGTGGCCGGTTCTGTTTCTGATAATAATGGACAGGATCTCAAGATACAGCCAGTGGGGAGGGGAGGATCCAGTTTGGGGACCTCAGAATTGCCACTCTGCTGTTTGCAGATGACATGGTTCATTAGACCTCCATGTGACCTGCATGCACTGGGGTGGTTGTGTTGCAGGTATCAGCTGGCACCATGTAAACAGATAGATTCTGTAAAGCAGAATAAAAGAACAGGGAAACTTCACTTCTGTATTGCTTCATCTCGCTCAGCAGAATTTATTCACATTATCAGCATTAAACATTTTAAAACCTTTTACATGGCTTCAGTGTGTTCTGTTACTTTTATATCTCCTCTCTAGTTGATTCTCTTTAACAAAAATAATATACATAAAAATAATTCACTACTTACCTAATCCTGTTGACAATCAATCACAAAAATTAAATATATAAAAATATTTCAAGCCTTCCGTCTCTTTACTAAATTTTACTAAAAAGTTTTGTGGCAGCAGCCCACAGTAAGATAATAAGCTGTAACACTATAAATGTTGCTTTAAAGTGGTCAGACATGCACAAACTTTTCTCTCTCAAAAGTACTAAACACATATCTCAAAAATATCATATGTAGTGCAAATAATAACCTTTCAAAATGTACCTAGAGACAAAAATTGGAGTCGTTGGAAATGAAAATATGGAAAATAGGGCTGGGCAGGTTAACGCCTTATTATTGCGGTAACGCATTAATTATCGTCCACAATTATTTCAACACACTTTAATGCAGTTTTTGAAAATTATTATTATTTTGTAAGTTCGTTGCTCACTGGCTCTGAATACACATACAGACAAACCATGGGTCACAAGAGGAGTGGGATGTTGATCAGTATTGGTCTGGGATGGGCATCATCATGCGTCTCAACCAATGAGAGCATTTGGGGCGGGCCTACAGACAAAAATTACATACAATTACATACAGTTCCCCAAGGCTCCATTCTGAGAGGTCTTTTTAACGTCTATATTTTTCCACTGGCTCAAATTACCAAAAACCAAAAAATAGTCATCAAAATTATGTTGAGGACAATAGGATGTGCCAGAACTTTATTTGATTAAACAAATACGAAAATGAGGCAGCTATCTTCAGAGCCAAAGAGGAATTAATTAAAGTTAGTGATCAACTTCAATTGGCAATGATAAAACACTGTGGAGCCAGAAATCTTGGTGTTGTCGTGGACTCAGACCTGAATTTCAACAGCCAATTGCAATGTCTGCCTACTATCACCATGAGGATAACAGCAGGGTTTGGAAAAACTTGTCAATGCATTTATCTTCAGTAGACACGACTATTGTAACAGTGTCCTCACAGGTCTCCATAAAAAAATACAAATCAATAGGCCGCTGACAGATTGGCTTCCTGTTTGTCAAAAAATTTATTTCAAAATACTACTGTTGGTTTATAAAGCACTGAATGGTTTAGGGCCAAAATATAGGTCTGTTCTCTGTCCCCAGATTTAAAACCAAACGTGGAAAAGCAGCCTTCAGTTTTTATACACCATATATCAGACTCAAAGTACAACTTCCAGAAAGCTGCAGGTCTGCTGAAACTCTCCATGCTTTTATTCAAGGCTGAAGACGTTTATGATTGCCTTTTATTAAATCAAGGCAACAGCAAACTGTTATTCTTACACATTTCCAGTCATGGTGCGCTGGTGGCTCAACTGGTAGAGCACCCAACCGGGTATTCATTAAAACTGTCTCTATGTCCTGATAGTAATACATGAGACAGGCCATCTATGATGAAGGGTGGAGTGTCCAACACAAAGTCAATCACAATTAATGTACATGTTACGGGGTCCCCAGTCACACATGCGCTCTCAAGGTTTGTTTGAGTTTGTTTGTTTACAAAACAAGGAGCAGCAGCAGAGAGAGAAAAACTGAGCATTCCTCCTCTGACTGCTGCTTCTTATACTTCAGATATAATTATTTTTATTCTCCTTATTGGTTATTTTGAATAAAACATTTGGTTTATTGTGAAAACATGTGTCCTGTGGTCTTGTGTCAGTAACAAGCCTGTGTATTTACAGTTCTTGTGACAGTATTTCCTTTGGGTGCAATTTATTAGGAGGAATTGTTGGCAACTGATAAAACTTCTACACAATCAATGAACTCTTTCATTCTGACTTTGACCTGACAATCAAAGGCAGAGATACTTTTATTACAGAGATAAAAATAAGGATACAGATATTGTGAAACAATATCATAATAGCAATGTGATATTTCATAGTTTTTTAGTTGCTGTTGTTGTAAAATATGTCTATTGTAAACATCATGTTTGAACTTAAGGCAAACCCTTTGTAATGTTTGAACATGTTCTGTTTCTGTATGTTAATAATGCCATCAGTTTGAATCTTAATCCTAATCTAAGTTTTTAACCAGTGAGATAAACCTTAAAACCAATCATATCTGTACCTGTGCTTTCTTATCTTTATGGCATATATAGTACATCCACAGCTTTCTTGCATGTAAGAAAATGTTGCACATTTTAACAACTACATGTATTTTATTGTCCCTTAAGGTCTGGAAAGGACAAAATGAACTGTAGCTGACCCCAGTGGATTCCTCAGTGTCACCACAATAACAGCCACACAGCATCTGAGGCTTTGGTTATTACAGTAATGTCAAGGTGAAGGTGGTTTCACATTAAATCGTAAAATGAAGTGATAAAAAATGATGATAATAGCATCTAGTGGCGGTCAGACATGATCCAACACAACACTGACATATTACCACCTTATAAATCTGATATGGTTAATGTGTTAGGAAAATGTTTCTAGCAGACACAGAGCAACATTAGCATTTATTTGGAGTTGTGTTACAAGCCACCTTCTCCACCTACTCTGTTTTGCAGACAATAAAGAATGCTCAAGAAAAATATCTGGCTCTTTAGCTGCTAGACGTTTACCATGCAGCTATTTACTATTATGTATAGCTATTTGGTGCTGAACAGGTTGTAAACCAGACTGAAAAAATACAAAGCCATAAGCTGCAACTGATGAAGAGGCTTTGCCTTAGAGCTAAGAGGAAAAACAGAGTTGGAGATTTCAAGTGACAGTTCACATCATCCATTGTTAATGTAAAGAATAATGATCACTGCAGTTTTTATTAGTAAATTTAGTAATTTCTTCAGTATTGAAAACTCAATTTGTATTCATGGATACTATACAGCAGGGGAATGGGGAGAATCAGTTCCCTTTCCTAGAGAACTGAGGTGGTTGATGTGAAAACTCTACACTACACTACGTTACACTAGCAAGAAAAGATGACCCCAAAATGCAAGTTTTTTTTTATCAGTTTAAGGAGATATTGTTATCTTATAAAGGCTGAACAAACCACCATCTGGACTTAAAGCTATCTCTTAAAGTATTGTGAACATCACAGAGAAATTGTTTGGGTGAATATTACTATTGAAGAAGTGTAGCTGACTAACCTGTAAACTGTCTGTCAAGTCAAAGAGTTGGAATTGGGTTGATGGATGATGACTGGCTGATACTCATAAACTTAAACTCATAAACTTTGTATAAAGGCTGTCATAACTTCTGCTTATTCCACTGTATATAACTATGCCAAAGTGCTCGTGTTTACTGTCGCAATGTGAGAAGCCAACATATTCTTTAAATGGTTTATAAAATTATTCCAATTGAGAGGAGAGCTGAATGTTGATTTTGTGACAAAGAGCTGCAGTAACCAGAAGGGTTGAAATAGATCTAGTCTTTCATAACTAATCTACCCTCCTGTTTATAATGACTGCTTTACGGCACTGTGACCATAAAATGACATTCATAAAATGATAGGATGAAGAAAAACTGCCCCTCTGTTAAAGTCTAACTACAATACAGGATGAAAACTGTGATAAATCACATGGAGATTACGGCGAATGAGGGGAACAGCAATATCATCATCATTATCATTATCCCCTAGTTAACAAGAAATATAGTTGTAGATGCAGCACTTTTCCATTACATCATTCTCTTATTCAGTTATTGCAGAATACTGAGGAGATTCAGAAAAAGTAAATCTGCAATTAAGTGTGTAAATGTAACTTTTAATACAAAGAAAACATCTGTCTTTTGCCTTCCCTTCGGCTCAGTTTCATAACTGTCTCATGTTTGATTATTAAAGATTTTTTGGCATGTCCTGCTAACAGAGCTGTGACTACCAAATCAGAAAATATGGTGACCTGAATTATACATTAAAAACTATATAGTGAGTTTTTAAGGGAATTACAAACACTTCTCAGGCTCTGCATTCTTAAATTTGACTGTTTAGAAGACCATAAATGAAAAATATTTATTTCTTGTAGAACACAACAGCCCATTACACCAGTTGATCAGAAATTTGATAATAAATTTCAGTGTAAAGTCAACACTAAGAGCTTCATTGTAACTAGTTACTTTCACCCATACACTGCATCAGTTTGATCAACTGCATCATCTCTATGCACGTTACAACTAAGTAAAATCCTTGAGGAGAAAGGGTATGACTGTAAATGACCGAAATGTTAAACTGTTGCTTTAAAATCTGTCATTTGTGTAATGCTCTTCTTTTTAAAAGGGCTTAGATTTCAAATAACTTCCTAACAAATTTCTTCTCTTAGAAGATAAACTGCTAGTCTTGAAAAACTCCATATCCCTTCCTATTGATTAACTTCTTTTATTCAGGGATTTTATTTCAAAATCATCATGTTTTCAAATAATGAAATTAAGATTGGTGACTCCCAGCTTTAAACATAAATATATGTAAAAACATGTAATATGTACACAAATATCTAAAGATTTAAAGTTGTAGCAGCAATGTACAATGGGGTGGGTAGGGTTGATGGAATTTGAGGGAAAACTGCCTTCAACTCGACGTGGTTAAAGTCTCCGGCCACGATCACAGCCGCCTCTGGATTGTTGTTCATCTGCAGACTGATCATGCAGTACAGCTCCTCCAGTGCTAATTTAGCATTAGCTTGCATGGTGATATGTAGACGGCTCCGCCTCTGCATTTCTTCAAGGCTTTATGATCAAATTGTTAATCTCAAACTGTTAATGTATCATCTGCTACAAAGAATGGGAGGGGAGATGCTATCCATGGCTACATATAGATAGCTCGTGCATGTGCTGCCTCAGTGTGGGGCTCCAACGCAGCAGACAACATGGGGAAAGGTTTCTACATCAGTAAAGCTGCTGGGATAGCGGCCATTATCCTCTGTGCAGGGGCCCTATCTACTATCATAGGTCTGTCTGTTGTTTACTCACAGGAAAAGGATAAAAATGACAATCATATCTTGCCAACAGATGGAGGAATGACATCCAAGCCCCTCATCACACCTGCCCCATCCAATGAACCTTGGGACAAGTATCGGCTGCCCAAGAGCTTGGTGCCGGACCACTATAATGTCACCCTGTGGCCACACCTAACTCCAGATGTGACAACTGGACTCTACGTCTTTACTGGTAAGGCTCTACGGCTAATCCTCCTGATCTACATGGTTTTCTTTCATAGAAAGTAATTGCATTCACTCGGTATTCAGGGTCTAAATCTATCTATAAGCAGGAGCGCTAAGGCATTCCTTTGAGGGGGAAAAAGGATAGAGATAAAGACTGACAAATGGTTGATAAGTTATAGCTTTAAGAAGCTATAATGTGAGATGAAAAGAACACATAAAGAAGAAACGCCCATCCTTCAATCAAACCTTCTGCTTGTAGCAAGGTTGGATCAGGATGTACCTTCACTACTTTATCAAGTATTTTATAGCCAATATAAAACTCTATGGCTTCTAAATTGCTTTGCAGAAGTTACAGTCCATATCTCATCCACCCAAATTAAAGTTTGGAGCGATCCTACAAGTTTCATGAACTAATAAAATTTTATGAGATAGAAACCTTATGGTCATAACAATAACCTCAGAAAGTGAGGGAGCTGTAAATTATTCATAGACACCTAGCGCTCCTAGACAGTCTTGAAAAGAGGTTTACACAGCAAAAATAGTGGTGTAGATGTACTAAGACACTATTGTCTATACTCATAAACTTCGAAAGAAATTAAATCAGGGGTATTTTATACAACTTCATTACATAAAAATGCTTACTATAGCATTTCTGCCCTTATTCTGCCTTTCTGCCTAAGACATATTTCCAAAACGCCAGCTTGTCATTAACAAAAAAATAGTCCTGTTTTAAGCTTTGTGACAGTGGGTTTTTCAAATAACATTATGGTTTTTAAATGGTTTGTTTACCTTTAAACAAAGGAAAATTTTCTTAACCCATAAGGAAACCTTAATCCTAAAAAAATTAAAAAAGAGATTCATTATTTTCACTGGAAAGTGACAATTGTAGCTTTATTCTGATTTGATTCATACAGTACTTTATCTATTGAATTTGATTTTTTTTTGTGGGCTGAGACCTCCATGATGAGTAAATAAATATGAGGGGTTATTTTTTCAGATATTCCTTTTAATTGTTGCCTTCTTCCCGGTGAACTGTTGGATAATTTGACCTTCTCAGGTCTTTAAAGCATTTTAAAATAAAACAAAAAAAACAAAAGAAAATAGTCACACTGTTTTTCATCCTGCATATAAACAATTATATAAATTAAAGCTGCACACAGCATTAAACGGGCCCTCATACCCCGCACATGTTGGGGGGGCGGGGGGGGGGGGTGGCATTTTGGGTCATAGCAGCGGTTATGCAGAGTGCAGATCGGACCACGAATTTCACACATGTACAGCCGTGGCCAAAAGTTTAGAGACCTTTTTATACTGAAGTATAATTACAAGCATTTCATGTGTCAAAGGCTTTTATTGACAATTTAATCCAGTTTACGCAAAGAGTCAATATTTGCAGTGTTCTTCTTTTCCAAGACCTCTGCAGTTCGCCGTGGCATGCTGTCAGTCAACGTTTGAGCCACATCCTGACTGATGGCAGCCCATTCTTGTGTAATCAATGGTTGGAGTTTGTCAGAATTTGTTTGTTTTTGTTTGTCTACCTGCCTCTTGAGGATTGACCACAAGTTTCCTGGCCATGGACCCAAAATTTCAGTGTTTTGTTCCCTGAGCCACTTAGCTATCACTTTTGCCATATGGCAATATGCTCCATCATGCTGGAAAAGGCATTGTTCTTCCACAAACTGTTCTTGGATGGTTGGGAGTTGCTCTCGGAGGATGTTTTGGTACCATTCTTTATTCATGGCTGTGGTCTTAGGCAAAATCGTGAGTGAGCCCACTCCCTTGGCTGAGGGCTGAGAAGCGACCCCACACATGAATGGTTTGAGGATGCTTTACTGTTGGCATGACACAGGACTGATGGTAGCGCTCACCTTTTCAGACAAACTTTTTTCCAGATGCCCCAAACAATTGGAAAGGGTGGTGCCCCGATCTCACAGCTGAATCAACTTTAGGAGAGGGTCCTGGCACTTGCTGGACTTTCTTGGACACCCAGAAACCTTCACAATAATTGAACCTCTCTCCTTTTACCTGATGATCCGATAAATGGTTTATTTAGGTGCAATCTTACTGCCAGCAATATCCTTGCCTGGACACCCAACCCAAAAGCAATGATGACTGTACATGTTCCATTGCAGGTAAGCAGAGGAAGAACGAAGATTTCAAGAACCACCCTCCTTTTAAAACTTCCAGTCTGTTATTCTAACTCAGTCAGCATGACAGAGTGATCTCCACTCTTGTACTCATCAACACTCTCACCTGTGTTAATGGGAGAATCGCTGACATGATGTCAGCTGGTCCTTTTGTGGCAGGGCTGAAATGCAGTGGAAATGTTTTCTTTGGGATTAAGTTCATTTTCATGACAAAGAGGAACTTTGCAATTAATTGTAATTTATCTGATCACTCTTCATAACATTCTGAAGTATATGAAAATTACCATTATAAATACTGAGGCAGCAGACTTTGTGAAAACTGATATCTGTGTCATTCTCAAAACTTTTGGCCACAGCTGTAGATAAAATCTAGCCTGAGGTCTGCCATTTTTGAGGGGGCGTTATGGAGGCATTTTGCCACACCCACTCCTTAGAGCTATATCATCTATGATATTGTGCCACTCCTGATACATGTGCCAAATTTAGTGAATTTCTGAGCATGAATCTGATCAAATCTCTCAGGGGAGTTCATTAAAGTCTGAGGCCTGGAAATGACATCAATTTCATCTTTTAAGGTGAACATTGAGTATTTTGATATGCCTCCACGGATGCTATTCAACAGTAACTCAAAGTATTTTGCTATTTAGCACTGCAAAGATCTCTAGAATGTACAGACCAAATGTGAAGTGGATCTGATCCATTCTGTAGGAAGAGTTAGCTAAAATACAAGGCTTGTAAATGTCTCAAATCTTAATCAATCTGCATACGTAAATCAAAATATCTGACTTCTTGTTGGGTTTAGGATATAGATCCAAGAGACTTTTGTAGGCCTTGGGAAGTTATGTGTGTTTAAAGTTTACACATGTCAGTGAAATGTAGTAGGGTCTGCTTTATTGAAAATTTGTAGGGGGCGCTGCAGAGCCATTTTATGCCGCGCAGTCCAGCTCCAGTTTTGATTAAACATGGCAGACTTCCTGTTGGACTAAGAGCATGGCTCCAAAAGACTCTTTTGTAGGTCATGGCATGTTACATCAACCCATAAAGTTCATGTCAGTGAAACCATTAAATAAGACCCCTCCGTTAACATGTGCATAGGTGGTGCTGTTGAGCCATTTTTGCACTCCCATGACCCTTAAAATACATACATACAAGTTTGGATTTAGATTTCAATTGCCTTCATACTTGTCAGTTACTGGAAACAAAAAATCACTGTTTAAATTTGTATTCTGTTTCAGGTGAATCCAGTGTGGAGTTTGAGTGTGTTGAGGAGACTGACCTGATTCTTATCCACTCAAATAAGCTCAACTACACCAAACTTGACAACGGCCACTTGGCAAGGCTCAGTTCAGTCAGTGAAGTCAAAGCTCCTTCAATCAAGTCTTCTTGGCTCCAGAATGTGACCCAGTATCTGGTCCTACAGTTGGATGGCAAACTGATGAAGGGCCACAGGTACCACCTCTTCAGTGAATTTATTGGAGAGCTGGCAGATGACCTGGGAGGCTTCTATAGGAGCGAATACATGGAGGATGGAGTGAAGAAGTATGTATATTTGGTGTCAGATGATTTGCTACAGGAACAAAAAAAATGTTTCAAAGGTTTCAGAACCTAGGCAACAACGATCAAATAATCTAAGAAAGCCATTTACTTTAAAGGAATAGAGAGGTGTTTTATCTACAGTCAGACTAGATCTTACTTAATCAGTTGAGTTTCTGTGCTAGCTGTAGCCTGGTTTAAATAACAATTCCAAAGCTTATTCACATGTTATATGTGTGTTATGTGGGAGTATACACACACATCTTAACCAAAGAGGGCAGGTGCTGAGCCAAAAGTAGCCAAGCAGTTGCGCATTGCTAGGCTCCTGGGCTCCAATGTCCACCTACTGATGCAATCCAAAAGTAGCCCAGTAGTGAACGAGCTATTTATCTGTTCATTATTATCATGTTTGCTGGCAATGTAGTCACCTCCTCTCCTGGATTTTGTTGAGGTGCAAGTTGTTGTTTTTAAGACACCATGCAGCAACTTAATAATAATAATAGTAGTTGTTGGTCAAAAACTGGTTGCAAAGACTGAAAGCAGCAACTGAAAGTGAGAGGGCACTATAATTTTAACATATCTATTTCTAAATGTGCATCATGTAAAACAAGACATGATTTTTAAATAATACAGTTTTGGCCTTTTGAAATTGTTTTTTTTTTTTTTTGATAGAGCTAAACTACTAGTTTTCCCTACTTCAAATCATTGGCTAGCCTAAATCTAGGTTAAACATACCCTGAAGATGCAGACATGTAATTGATAGTGATTTTCATCTAGCTTTCTTTTTTTTTCTAAAATGCTGGGTGATTTCCTTTAACATCAGTCATTTGTGCATTTCCTGTCAGGGTTGTTGCTACCACTCAGATGCAGCCGACAGATGCCAGGAAGGCTTTTCCCTGTTTTGATGAGCCAGCTATGAAAGCTATTTTCTACATCACTCTGATCCATGCCCATGGAACTGTAGCCCTCTCCAATGGCGAAGAAAAAGGTTGGCACAACAATGATAGTTTGAAAGGATAGATAGGATAAGACAATGGTCTTTGTAACAGATTTGCAAGGGGAAATGAAGTATAGTTGAAGAACATAAAAGTACACATTCACAAAAATAAAATTCACTTTGAACTTGAAAGTAAAAGTTAAACTTCCAAAATGTGTTCTTGAACATTTTTAAGTAAACTTTGTCACCCTAAGCAGTGATGAAAGTCAAAGAAAATGTTGCTTTTATTATTAACTGTATTATCATGCTATGATTTAATTTTTCTTCCACAGAATCAAGCAACGTCACCATTGATGGTCATGATGTGCAGAGGACAATTTTTGAGCCAACTGAGAAAATGTCCACCTACCTGTTGGCGTTCATTGTCAGTGACTTTGCCTCCATCAAGAACAACATTGATGGAATTTTGGTAATTGACCACCTGAAGAGATTTTGTTCCTCTCTCATGAATTCAGTTGCATTCTGCAAAGGAGTCTTTTTTATATACAACGAATAATACTAGCCTACACATTGTACATATAAGTGTTGTTCATTTTCTGGCATTCTCTATAGAGGACGGACCATTTCTAGGTATCCACATTCCAGCAAACAAACAGCACAGTCATTTCCCATTCAAGTAAAATGACGCTCAAATAATGTCAGTGTGACTGATGAGTATGTTTTGGAGAGAGGTATATATAAGAACAGTGTTTACTATCCAATACATCTAGATGCCAACAGCTTTGTTATAACTGTTGCTTTTGGCTAGGAGAAAATTTCCTTCAGTTGGTGTCTCATCAGTGATGGCCAGTCAATGCCCGTTTTTCCTGGTTTCCAGCTCAACTTCTTATGCCAGTTCTAGAGCCAACAAGAGGTTCTTTCTTCCTCCTCCCCCAACCTGCAAGAGGTAGCTTTCCTCTTCTTTTCTGCTATTCCCAAAACTGTAAGCAACTTCCACAGAGACTATGCCAGGAAACCCCTGCAGCCAACTTCCACTGAAAAGAGCTATGCCTGCCACCACTTACTTCAGGGAAGTTCAATCAGGATGGTCATCACAATGTTGAGGATGCTGTGGGGGAAACATTATTTTTTTCTCACATCCACCCTAACCCCCACCCTTTTTGGTCTTCTTGGGGAAGGGTAGCCTTGAGAATTTATTGTCATTGAATGACAATTTATATTAAGCATTCATTGTCAATGAAATTCTTAAATCTCATGCCCCCTAAACAATGCTAGTAATAATAAAGTAATAAATATAGACCTAAAATTTTAATTACAATATACATTAAAATATACATTTTACAACTAAGTAAATATACAACTAAGAACAGATATACAATAAAATATACAATACAATAGAAAGTGATGGTATTATTGTGTTATTATGAAGTGATGGATCTGTGAAGCCTGTGGGATGAAGCTGTCCCCGAGCCTGGTAGTGCAGGATCAGATGCTGCAGAACATCTCACATCGGCCAAACGTCAACAGACAGAACAGTTTGTGGCTGTGGTGACGGGAGTCCTTGATGATCTTGTTGGCCTGGCTTGCTGTGCTGAGCAGCTTTCACCACCCTCTGCAGAGCCTTACTGTTGAGGGCGGTGCAGCTGCTCCAAACCAGGCGGTGATGGTGATGCAGCCAGTCAGGATACTCTCTATGGTGCACCTGTAGAAGCTGCAGAGTATCCTTGAGTCCATGGCCATGTTGAGCCCGAGGTCTCTGAGCTTGGTGAACGAGCTTGGAGGGCACGAATGGTGTTGAATGCTGAACTGTAGTCAATGAACAGTGTTGTGCACTGGGAGGAGCTGATCTGGTTATTGGCAGAAATTAATAATCACTAAGAATATTAGTTATGTTCCTAATTGTTAAATAAAATAACAGGGCACCACTCTGTTACCAGGGACCGATAACCAAGAACAAATATATATATATAATATATATTTAGCCAAAACAGTCTCAAATGGTCCACTTGTGAGTGAACCATAAAGGGTTGAATCAGAGCACTGACGCCACAATCCAGATGTTATTACAGGAAATATATACACAATAATCACAGACAACGACCATTTAACATAAATAGAATGTATTGACAGTAATAATATCAATTATAATCAATATCATTCCTAATCAACAAATATCTATTTTATACTCTATAATGGTGCATGTGATGTCTGTGTGTGTGTGTGTGTTTGTGTGTGTGTAAGAAGGGGGAGGAGAAAGATGGCGGTGCAGCCTTCTGAGTGGCTCCATGTGGTGGCTCAACCATGAGGTTTGAGCTGAGGGAGAGAGAGACAAAATGTGGAACAAAAGAAGTGTGAAACCCTGTCTCTAAAGGAATATAGAAGCAGGATGCTCGTATGTGTGCCTTGATGGTGTGTAGGAGCTTTTGTGTTTGTTAGTAAAAGGGGAAAGAAAAAGGGGGCGCATGCAACAGGCTAAGAAACTCTTAGCAGCACCAGGAGACAATGAGCACTTATCTTAACCACAGTAGCGGGTGGACAAAGTGGTCAACAAAGTGAACCTGGACGCAGTGGTCCTTCTTTCAACACAATAAAAATTGTTAGGAACCTACTCTAAAGTCTCTGCCTATACACAAGTCCTCTTACTTTGAGTCATTTGATCTCTAAGTTATTCCATCAGCACGTCGTTGGCTGAGCAGTAATGAGCTGTTTCCTTCGGCAAGCTTGTTTCATAAGCGGCAGAGTTTACTTTACAAGGAGAGATGGGACGTGGAGTCTGGTGTTTGTGGAGGCGAGTTTTTCATCCTTCCGCAAGCGGGCGTTGAGTTCAGCTGATGTTCAGCTGATTTCCAGATTCAGCAAAACAGTCTGTTTACTCGGTGTGCGAGATGAAGACTTGTGGCAAAAATTAAAAGAAGAAAAATTAAGCGTTTGGATGCTCCCTTTCAGCAGCCAGAGTCACGAGAGAAGAGCCCGCAGAGGGCTCTTACAGTGACATGGCACTGGGGAATAAGCAATGAGAAGTGGGGCACTCCAGCTTATATCACCTGGGTGACATCATCACTGTGTCACAGGGAACCCCTGTGGTTTTCTGTGGAGTTCCTCCAGTGAGAAGCCAGAATTTGACCTAACTTCACACAGAGGTGAATGTGGAGCACTTCTCTGAACAAAGGGCCATAAAAGCCCCTCTTCTGACTCTAGTCAGGCTTCTCAGTTTCCATGTAGGCATCTACAGGCTTTTCAGCTTCATGTAGTCCTCCTATTGTTTTGAGCACATGGTCTGAGATCCCAACAACAGCATTCTCACACGTGTGTCTCTGGTCCAGGTGCGAGAGGGCAGTGTGGAGAGTGAGGGCGATGGCATCTTCAGTTGACCTATTGGGCCTGTAGGCAAACTGAAGTGGGTCCAGTGAGTCCGGGAGGGAGGAAGTGATGAATGATTTGGCTAACTGCTCAAAGCACATCTTGATGGTGGAGGTGAGTGCTACTGGGCAGTAGTCATTCAGGGAGAGGATTTGGGGTTTCTTGGGGACAGGGACTAATGATGGTCTCCTTGAAGCATGTGGGGACTACAGACTTGGAGCAGTGAGATGATTGAAAATGTCTGCAAAGACGTCTGCCAGCTGATCTGCACACACCTTGACAGCTGCTACATCTGCCCTGGATATCACAGGAGGACAGTGATTCTGAGCCTTTTGCAACTCCACAGCTGGGGAATTGCTTTGAACTGTGCATAACAAGTGTTCAGTTCGTCAGGGAGAGATGCAGACATTACCTCAACACTGCTGATCTTCCTTTTGTAGTCTGTGATAGTTTTAAGTCCAGTCGGCATGCTCCTGGTGTTTGAGCCCTGGTAGTAGGACTTTGTGAGCTTTGTCCTTGTATTGTCTCTTTGCGCTGCTGATGGCTCTCCGGAGTGCGTACCTGGACTTCTGCTGTACCCCTCCTCCAAATCTCCTGAGTTGTAGGCAATGGACCATGCTTTAAGTTTGGCACAGACCTCTTCGTTAGCCCAGGGCTTCTGATTCAGGGATGTCCGTACAGTAATCTTTGGTGCAACGTCATTGATTCATTTGCCAATGTAGCAAATGACTGCGCGTCCATGTATGTGTTAATGTCTCTGTCCTTAAACACACACCACTCCATAGTGCACCATAGTCTGATTGGTCGGACCACTGCTGAATGGTTCGTGTCACCAGTCCGTCACACTTCAGTTTCTGTTTCAGTTTCAGCAGCTGAACTGAGGCGTGATCTGATTTGAAAGGGGTGTAAACATGATCGAGTGTGTTCTCACCACCCATAGGACAGCTAATGTGCTGGTGATATCTCAGCGGGACTTTGGACTTGGAGTTGTTAAAATCCCCAGGCCCAATAAACGCAGCCTTCAGAGCTGAGGTCTCTGTCCTGTCGATAACTCCATACAGCTTATCTATGACCTCGTTGGTGTTGCTGTGTGGCAAAACATACACTACTGTCATGACAATTGATATAAACTCCCTCAGGAGATAATAAGGCCTGCATCTGATCATGAGGTGCTCCAGTTCTGGAAAACAGCCCGTAGAAATAATCTCCACATCTGAGCGCCACTGGTTGTTGATCATGAAATAGATGCCTCCTCCCTTGTTCTTCCCTGAATATATTATCCATCCTGGCGGTGAATGAAGAGCCCCTCGGGAACAATGGCGCAGTCTGGGATCAAGGGGTCGAGCCAAATGAAAACCAAAACGTTACAGTTATTAATGTCCTATTGAAAAGCCATCCTGCTCTGGAGTTCATCCAGCTTGTTATTCCAGAGACTGAACATTAGCCAGAAGAATACTCGGTAGAGGAGGCCAGTTTCCACATTGCTTCAGCTAGACTAGGACTCCAGCCCACGACCGTCTTTTCCTCCACTGCCTCTGGTCTTCAGGTTCAACAACTGGAAGTCTCAGCCATGGAGATTCCCCATTGTTTGCTTCTGGCAGTGGTGATGAAAGAGATTTTTCCCCCACAGACCTGACGCGTAGAAGTTATTCTCTATCATTTTGAATGACAGGGCTCGCTTTGGCAGTTTGCGTATTTAAAAAGAAAAATAATTAAGAACAAAATAATAGAACAAAAGAGCAAAGTTGAGAGGGGAGCTTGAGACACGGCAGCCACCTTCTGCACCACCTTAGAAAGAGAAAAAAAAAAAAGATGAATTGGAGGGGTGAGGCTGATAATTCTTGATTTACTTCCTTCATTTGAACTTCATTCTTGTTCATGTTGCCATGAAGTCATCAAGTGCCTTCTGGACTCGTTTTACTGCTACATGGGATGAAGTTGTGATAGTTTGGTCGTCCACAAAGGTTCTTGTTGGATGCCACTACTGGACCTCTAAATTCCTTCCTTGCCATTGTCATGAGCACATTCATTGCCATGATCAACAACATGGGGGAGAAAGTGCAGCTAATAACAATTCCCCTTTCCAGGTCCTGTCACTGGGTTGTGAAATATGCAGTCTGAAACTTGACCATAACTTGATCCTCCAAAATGGCCGATCAATACTGTTGTATCCTTAGCTGCATTGATGAGGTCATGAGGGATTGACAACTGTCAGATTGCTCTTTTTTTCTCCCAAATCAGCTGGTTGAGGACACCTGTGTGCTCTATGTGCTGCATCTGTTTCTCCCATTTTCCACATTTGGTCCTGGATTGGTATATCTTTGGGCCCTTTGTATTCTTGCAAAACTTTCCGTAATGGCACTTGACTTCTAACGTTTCTCCTGTGGGTGAAGGTTTGGCAAGAAAATTGCTTGTGGTTCAGTTCTGTACCTTTAGGTGTTGCTTTCTTGTGGGTGCTCCGAGTGAGGTTATCAGTCACACCCACCCATGCCAGTATTTCCTGGAGATCATCTGTCTTTCCAGAGTCACCAAACGCAAGTTAAACTGTTACAGAGAACCATGTACAAATTTGATACCCAAAATTATGGCAGCATATAGACTGAACCAGCTGGATTGTTGCACTATTCTACAAACAAAACTAATGTCATCAGAACAATTTAACAGGTAATTGAAATCTAATATATATGTACACATAGTGGTAATATCATGTAATTAAAGAGGTGATATCAACAAAAAACACACACACACACACACACACACACAGATTTTATGCTGTTAGATTGGATACCATGGAATTTGATATTCAAACAGAAGTATGCATAATAAGACTGTGTAATGTCTTTAATTGTGTGTATTGTGTGATGTCGTTTTAGATCCGTATCTTTGCCCGGAAGCCTGCTATTGCTGCAGGGCAAGGAGAGTACGCCCTAAACATAACTGGACCCATCCTTAAGTTCTTTGAGAAGTATTACAATTCCAGCTACCCTTTGCCCAAGTCTGGTAAGTCCCACACACATGAAAATCTGGAAAAATTTGTTTTGTTTAAATCAAAATCTGAACCAGATTAGATTAAGTAGGTTTTCACATACAAGGTATTTGTCTTGGTGTGTTGGTGCATAATGATAAATCTAGTAAGAAGAAAATATAAGAAAAGGTGAAAACAAGTGCTGAAGCCAAAAGCCATAAGTCAGAAACATAGGTTAACTAAAAAATGCAAATGCAGGAGTATGCAAAAGGTCACAGCATTAAGTAGATTGAAGTATAAAATATATCATCAATGTGCGAACATAAAATCCAAAAGCTGTGTGTTAATTTAATGCAGTGGAAGTGGTGGGTATGGAGTCAGTGTCAGTGGGGGTCCTTGTTCTTGTTGATAAGGTAAGCTGCAGTCTGGAAGAAATTCATCTTGTGCTGTGAAGTTTTTTTCCTGATGGACCACAGCCTCTTGCTGAGGGAGTGACTGAATCATGGGTGGGAGTGGTCAGCCAGAATTATTCTTGCATGCCTCAGGGTCCTGGGGGTGATGGTGATGAAAGAGGGAAGGATAAGCTCAATGATGCCAATGTAGAAATGCACTATAATTATCTGTCTTCACTTGGTTTTGATGATGTTCACCTCCTACTTGAGGTACTGGAGGAACTGGGTGAGTAGTTTAACAAGATGGCGGCGCGCAGCAGTGCAGCAGCTTCTCGTGCTCCCTGGGGTCAAGCTCCCCTTTAGGTACTTTTCTGGTTGGTCCTGAGGCCAACTTTACCGGTTTTGCTTGTGTAAACAAGCGTGTAAGGTTACAGCCGAACCGAACTTATTAAAATAAGGGATGGTTCGGCCACGAGCACAACAATACAAACAGCGGACCTCGGACTCAGGGCCCTGCTGGGCAGACTGCAGCTCCTGAGGACACCAGACTGGCGTAGTGGTGCACGCCGGACAGAGGGCAAGAGGAAGCAGTGTGCGTGGAAGCAGAAGAGGGGCAAACGGGGCGGACTATTAGCCAGGCTAAAGGCTAACGCCGGGAGACCACCGAATCCCGTCCCTGTTCCTGTCCAATGTCCGCTCCCTGGACAACATGCTGGACCTACTTCGACTGAGGCTGGGGGTTTCCCGTTGAGATGAGGGGCTGTGCGGTGCTTGGTCTTACGGAAACCAGGCTGAACGACAACATGCAGGGGCAGATTATGCGTCTATGTGAATAAAGGCTGGTGCACAAAATATACTCTGGTGAACAGCCACTGCTCCGAAGGCGATAGAGCATATGACTGTAAAGTCCCGGCCACACTATCTGCCTTGTGAGTTTACGGCGGTGTTTGTTATGACTGTTTACATCCCGCCGGGTACTAAGGCTAACGAAGCGCTAAAGGAGCTTCACAACACCATCAGCTTGCTCCAGCACAAGCACCCTGGAGGTGTTTTATGTGGTTGCGGGGGATTTCAACCACGTAAACCTAACAGACACTCTGCCTAAGTTCTATCAGCATGTACGCATACAGAGCCGTCCCCCACCCCCACCTGGGCTTCTCTGACCACATCTCCATCATGCTGGTCCCTGCCTATCGTCCTCTGCTCAGACGCCACACACCAACACAGAGGACCATCACTGTGTGGCCCAGTGATGCTGTCCCCGCACTGCAGGACTGTTTCCAGCGCACAGACTGGCAGATCTTCAGGGAGGCAGCTGTCCGTGAGGGAGAGGTGGACCTGGAGGACTATACATCAGGCTGTCCTCGGCTACATCAACAAGTGCACAGAGGACGTCACCAGCACCAGGACAGTAACAGAATATCCGAACCAGAAACCCTGGCTGAATGCAGGAGGTCCAGGTCTCTGCTGAAAGCCAGGGATGCTGCGTTCAGGTCTGGTGACAGACTGGCACTCAGAGCGGCTAGGAGACAGCTGACTGCAGGAGTGAAGAGGGCCAAGGCCGCATACGCCCAGAGGATCCAGGGACACTTCATGTCCAACGATCCAAGGAGTATGTGGAGGGGCATAAAGTGCATCACAGACTATTAACACCAGAGATGCACAATGCCCCAGGGACCCCTCTCTACCCGACGCTCTCAACAACTTCTACGCCCACTTTGATGATCGAACACCTCCCCCAGCACCAGATTCACCCCTCCACCAGGAGAGTGTGTGACCGCAGCAGAGGTGAGAAGGACCCTCCAGAAGATTAATCCACGCAAAGCTGCTGGTCCCGATAACATCTCCGGGCGGGTGCTGAAGGGCTGTGCATACCAGCTCATCGAGGTGCTGATGGACATTTTTAACACCTCTCTCAAACAGGCGGCGGTCCCCACCTGCCTGAAGAACGCCACGATCATACCCATCCCCAAAACATCCACAGTGACAGGCCTGAATGACTATCGGCCGGTAGCCCTCATCCCCGATAGTCATGAAGTGCTTCGAGAGACTGGTCATGGCCCACATCAAGGACTGCATCGATGTCACTGTTCACCCTGCTCACATACGACTGCTCAGCGAAACATCCGAGCTGTCTGATCGTGAAGTTTGCGGATGACACAGCTGTGGTGGGACGGATCGCTGACTATAGGCAGGAGGTGGAACACGTGGAGGGTTGGTGCAGACAAAACAACCTCTGCATCAACGTGAAGAAGACCAAGGAGATGATCGTGGACTTCAGAAGGGGCAGACACCTCCCCTCTCCCCTGTACATCGGAGGGACTGCGGTGGAAGTGGTCTCCAGCTTCAGGTACCTGGGCGTACACATCTCTGACCGACCTCACCTGGAGCAACAACACCTTCTGTCTGATTAGGAAGGCACATCAGCGTCCTCTACTTCCTCAGGAGGCTGAGGCGCGCCGGGCTGGGGAGCTCAGTCCTGACCTCCTTCTACAGATGTGTGGTGGAGAGCGTCCTGTCATCCTGCATCATCGTGTGGCACGGCAGCTGCTTGGCAGGCAGAGAAGAAGGCTCTGGAGAGGGTGGTGAAGGCTGCACAGAGGACTGTGGGACGCAGTCTATCCCACCACCACGGACATCTACACCTCCAGATGCAGGAAACGGGCCTCCTGCATCATGAAGGACCCCACTCACACCACACACACACAGGCTGCTGAGCATTAAGAGCAGGACCACCAGACTGAGGAACAGCTTCTTCCTGGAGGCTGTGAGACTGTTGAACTCTGGAGGACCCCTATAGCCCCTGCTGCCCCACCCCTTCCCATCCTCCCCCTCACCCCCTCTCCCCTCCTCCCCTCTCCCTCGTCTGCAGCCAGTCACAGACAACACACATCTGAACACTGCAACACTTGCACAGAATGCAGTTGCTTTTGTTTTGCACAATCTGAACATTGCACAATCACATAATAATGTCACTTTAAAATCTTCTATTGCACACTACCCCAAGAGATACTGACTGTTGTATATTTGTCATATGCTGTATATGACTGTTGTACATTGTCATACCTCTTATTTTTCATTGGCAGTTCATCCTATTTATTCTGTTTATTTATATTTATCTACTAGCTTAAATTTGCTTATTCTATCTTGTTTATTTTGTACTATTCTACTTTTTATACTTATTCTACTTTTTATACTTATTCTACTTCTTATATCCTTTACTTATTGGGCTTGCACCGGGACCAGGGTAACTAATCTCGTTCCATCCCATGTTTAACTTGGAATGACAATAAAGAATTCTTGAATCCTTGAATGATGGTTCCCAGGAAGTGAAAGGACTTTGTAGTGTAAATTAGGGAGTCATATGGGACAGGTGGGGCTGCATTCTTCCTGTAATCCACAATAATCTCCACAGTCTTTACAACTTTGAACTCAGATGTCAGACAACACCAGGTCACCAGAGGGCCAGTCTCTCCCGTATAGGCAGATTCATCCCCATCAGAACTCAAACAAAAATTAGATTAAAGAAATAGAAATATAAAATAAATTATAGTACTAGAGTAATAAAATAAATATAGACATAAAACTACAACTAAGTAAATATGCAACTAAACAGAGAAAATATACAATAGAAAGTGATGGTGTTATAATAAAGTGATGGTGCTGTGAAGAGAGTTCAAGAGTCTTATGTCTTCCTTGAGCCTGGTAGTTCAGCTCGAATGCTGCAGAACCGTTGGCCAGACGGCAACAGACAGAACAATTTGTGGCTGGGGTGATTAGGGTCTTTGATGATGTTGGTGGCCTTCTTCCTAACCACTGGGTGTAGAGGTCCTCCTTGGATGGCACATGTGCTGAGCAGCTTTCATCACCCACTGTAGAGCCTTACAGTTGAGGGTGTTGCAGCTGCTATGCCAGTCAGGATACTCTCTATGGTGCACCTGTAGAAGCTGGTCCAGGTTGAGTCTCCACAGCTTGCGGTGGAGTTGCTGTTTGGCTGACTTTGTGATAAAGTCATTGTGATGAGTCCAGGTTAGGTCCTCGCTGATGTGAACCCAACTCATTTGTTTTGCTGACATTGAGATGGAGGTTGTGGTCCTGGCACCAAGATGTCAGGGCTCTGACTTCCTCTCTGTAGGCTATCTCATTGCTGGTGATTGGGCCGATGAAGGTTGTGTTGTCAGCAAATTTGATGATGTTGTTGGAGCTGTGGATAGCTATGCATGACTCCAGCCTTCGCAGTCATGCATGAACAGGGAGTACAGGAGAGGCTGCTGAGCACACAGCCCTGGGAGGGCACCGGTGTTAAGAGTCAGGGTGGAGGATGTGGTGCTGCCTTTCCACAGAGGCTGGGGTCTGCCCATCAGGAAGTTTCAGGGACCCAGTCACAGAGGGCGGTGTTGAGCCAGAGGTCTCTGAGCTTGGTGACAAGCTTGGAGGGCACAATGGTATTGAAAAGTGAGGGCGCCTATGACGAGAATGTCTAATAATTCCACTGATAAAGAAAAACAGGAAATAAATGGTAAATGTAATGGTTATTCTACTGCACTTATATAGTACATATTCTTCTGACCACTCAAAACACTATACGCTACATGCCATTCACCCATTCATACACACAATAATACACCCATGGCATTGGCTTCAGTGCAGGGTGTCCACCTACTCATCAGGACCTAATCTAATCACATCATTCACTGGCTAATCACAGGGATGCTTACATCTGTCAGATTTGAATTTTTACAACAGGGCTTTGGGAATATGATCTGAGAAGATTAGTTACTGTGTCAGTTATTAACAGACAAAGCTTGATAACTGTATTGCAGTCTTTTCTGACAGTGGTATTCCATCTTTATTCAGTGTGTTGTTGGCCAGCTCATACAGTACATTCCCAAATTTTGTTACTTCAACAGCTACCTTTATATACATGAGGGAGGTGGATATGGGTATATAGTACACACAGTGTGCAAAAAATTGTGTTGAAATGATAACATTTACATGATAAAAAACAGTATGTGTTTATATGTAACAATTACACAATTATTCCAGACCATCCTCTCTCCAGGTCATGTCATGTCAGGTAATGCTGGTGAAATTTGAATTTAGGTTTGGGTAACTTACAACCAGTAGTTAAGAATCTAATGAAAATTGTAACCAACCGTGAATAATTTCTTTCCTAATGCAGATCAGATAGCTCTACCAGACTTTAATGCTGGAGCCATGGAGAACTGGGGTCTGATCACATACAGAGAGACAGCACTGCTCTACGATGAAGCATTCTCCTCCAACTCCAACAAGCAGAGGATTGCTACTATCATTGCTCATGAATTGGCTCACATGGTTAGGTTTAAATTATTATTCCCCAATGTCTATGTGGTCATTGTTATATGTGATCATTGTTATAACTCTTCCTGGATATTGTGATTGGTTCTGTAATCAGTTTAAAAACTAATTTATACTGAGGACATTAAATTTGGCATGATGACTAACCTTGAAAAAGAGAAAAATACCTTTAAAAGACAGACCTAATCACAATATCAGGTCTAAGTCTAATTTCAAGTTATGTCTTAACATGTTTTAAGTTAAGTCTCATTTCTTTGAAGGAAAGTCCAAGTCAAGTAGCAGGACAAGTCAACTCAAGAAACAAATTTAATGGCTTTATAAGAATTCTAAATCAAGTCTCAAGTCTTGTCAATGCAAATCTCAAGTCAATCTCAAGTAAAATTCTAAGTATAAAATTTAAAGGTTTGATTCAAGTCTTTGTGAGCTGAGCCAGTTTACAACAAAACTGTTTTCAATTTGGGTGTGCAGGTGGCTCTGTCAGTAGAGTGCACACCCATGTATGAGGCCATGTGTCTCGCTGCAGTGGCCTGGGGTTTCATTCCTGCCTCAGGCCAATTCTGCTGTGTGTCATCCCCTCTCTCTCTCCCACCTTTCCTGTCCTTCTTTGGCTGTCCTATCCATAATCATAATAAAAGGGGTAAACCCTTTTTTATATTTCCAGGTACAGCATTCACACATTTTTCTTGTGCTGTCTCTTTAGTGGTTTGGTAATCTGGTGACCCTGAGGTGGTGGAATGACCTGTGGCTGAACGAGGGCTTTGCATCCTATGTTGAGTACCTGGGAGCACACGAGGCTGAACCTGACTGGAACGTGGTATGGTTTTCATTCCCACCTCATGACCTTAAAAATCTGTGTAATGTAGGACGAGGTGAGAATGATCAGTTTTGACTGATACTGTTTCGTTTGTCTCATAACAGAAAGACCTCATCGTTCTCAGTGATGTCCATAGGGTATTTGCCGTTGATGCCCTGGCCTCCTCTCACCCTCTGTCTTCTAAAGAAGAGGACATCCAGAGACCAGCACAGATCAGTGAGCTTTTCGATGCCATTTCATACAGCAAGGTAACCTCATACACTCAAACCAAACAACAGCAGAACAGTTCCCCCATCTCTGATACTAATATCAAGCTACCACTTCCAACATTTGACGTGTGCTTTCTCATTCTCAGGGAGCATCTGTTCTGAGGATGTTGTCAGATTTCCTAACTGAAGAAGTCTTCACAATGGGACTCAGGGTAAGGACTTCATGTAGACAAAACACATTTACCTGAAAAAATATATTACATACTATGAAGCTCAGTCTTCTTTTATTTGACACGGAAAAGAATATCAAGCAGTGAATCCTTGTATGGTTTGGGTACACGTGTTCTTGGCAAGTTCTTCTAATAGTAACATGGCAGAGTGACATGAACACCATAGCTTTGACATATTCACATGGAGGCAAGAGTGTGAGCAGTGCACACAGCTTAAGAAAACTGCCACAATTAAAAGGATATATACTATATATTGACGTGAGTATGAGATATAGGGTGTGGTGGACTACCTAAACTAGCTTGCAGACCTTGCTTAATTTATTGTTCAGAGATATCCTGGTCCACTGCAATATTTAGCAGCAATATTTCTCTATCCACCCTTCAGACCTATCTGGCTGAATTTGCATTTGGAAATGCAGTCTATACAGACCTATGGAAGCATCTGCAAATGGTATGTTCTACTGATTTTTTAGATTTTAAAATTTAACTAATGTTCTCTATGTACTCTGTGTCTCTAATACATGCCAACCTATTGTTTTTTTCTTGTTTATTTGTTTGTTTCTGCAGGCTGTTGATGCTAATGGCACTAAACTTCCTGACACTGTCCATAACATCATGAACACCTGGGTGCTGCAAATGGGCTTTCCTGTGGTTAGCATAAATACCACAACTGGGGTCGTAACCCAGGAGCACTTTATATTAGATACAGACTCTGTGGTCACTTCTTCATCTCCCTTTAAGTATGTACACTTCCTTTCTTAATTAGATTTTTTTTGTGTGTGTGTGTTTGTCATTAATACTGCCTCTGCTAATTACCACTATGGCAGTATTACAACTTCTTTGACTATTACTACTTTTGCTGCTACCTTACACTAGCACTACCACTGCTTTTACAGTAATATTACAATCCTACTATACCACTCCTGAATTTGATGATGATACTAAGTCCTTTTTTCTACTCATGAATGTAGAATTCTTATTTACTCTAATGACATCATGATACACATCATGATACAACTGATGCACCCTCCTCTTTTCAATCTACAAAAGGCAAAACAGATAAACAGCAAAACCTAAATTATATCTAAATTTAATAATACAGTTATTCATCCTACAGCTATCAATGGATTGTTCCAATCCAGTGGATGAAGACTAACATTACCCAAAAGATACAGTGGCTGAAGGAGAAATCAGGTAGGATGGTAGTTTTTTATTTGGTTATTACCCCCAAAGTAGTTCCTAACTGGTGGAGTTGGAAGAAAGAAAAATAACAGCAAATCAGACTTATCCTTTAGGATTTCTGAGTTTTTGGTCTTAGCTCTAAAAGTACAGATGGGTGAAAAATTGAAGGAAAAATCTCAATGTCAATCAAATCTGGTGGCTCTGTTATGCTGTCAGGGACATTTTGCTGGCATGGTTTTAGTTCACTTGTCCCCTTAGACCGAAGATTCATTTTAAATAAATACAAAGTTGTATGAGTAGTCACCTTTGTCTTATGATGAAACATTTCTATCTTGATGGGAGTGACCTCGCCCAGAATGAGAAGACCCCCACAGGGCATGAGGGGTCACTGAATGGTTTGATGAGACCTGTTCTGGCAGCACATTGTGCGGCACTATATATTGCATGTCACCATATAATTTGTAGCTCCTAAATATTAGAGACATTATACATATATATGTATGTGTGTATGTGAATATGTATATATATATATATAAATTTGATTTCATTTGTTTGTCATACTGTGTATTGATGAATATTATATATGAATGTTTACTTACTTTGACATTTTTTCTGTAGCCACAATTGAGGATATGAGAGCATCAGGAGCAGACTGGGTGCTGGCCAACATTGGTGTGGTAGGTTACTACAGAGTCAACTATGACCATGGCAATTGGGACAGACTTCTGAAAACTCTGAACACCAGTCATCAGGTAAGACATCACTGTCTAATGCTTAATGACATGCCTGACAAAACTGGGGAAACTTAACATTTTGGTCTGATTTTCTTTAGTAGTAGTAACAGGGATACTTGTTTTTAAAGATTATTCCAGTGATCAACAGAGCTCAGCTGGTGGATGATGCCTTCAACCTGGCCAGGTATGTCACGCTAAAACAGTATCATATATAGATGATGATGATGATTTTATTAAGGGATTATAGCAAAGATAACTTATAACTTGTTTGTTACCTTCAGTAAGGTCCAAAGACTTTATTAAAGATGGTCCAGGGAGCAACATCCTATTTGATACCTTATCAACAGTGGAGAAAAAGTGGCCTATAATTAGTCAAGTATTACCCTATTACCCTTACATAGCACTGTGGGAATCATACAGAGGCTGCCAAGTGCTTTGTGTCATTATTTACATTACAATACATTACATTACAACTATTCTTTCAACGTGGTGGAGGCTAAAACTGAGAATACTCAGGACTATCTACCTACCTAACTGATGGTCAATTTAGGATTTAATTTTCAAAATCTTGTAACCCCAAAGAGCAAAAATCATCCCTACAATACTGGCCCTCAAAACGACCAAGTACCTCAACAGTGAAAGAGAATATATGCCCTGGGAGTCAGCCCTGAGCAACCTCGACTTCTTCTACCTCATGTTTGACCGCAGCGAAGTTTATGGTCCAATGCAGGTATACTTCCTCTCAGCTAAAAGTATCAGCAAAAAAGAGCAAGAACACAAATAAGTTACTTTCATGATCAATGGAATTGTCACATTTACTCTCTTCCTTTTTAAGGATTATTTAAGGAAACAGGTCACCCCTCTGTTTGAATACTTCAAGACCAAGACTGACAACTGGAGCAATGTACCTCTTGGACATATGGACCAGTGAGTAAAGAGAAATGTGCGAGTGTCTGCAGTTCTGGAGACCATACCTTTTAAGAGAGACAATAAAAAAAAAAGTACAACATCTTGCAAGTTAAAAGTTAAAGAATTAAAGAACACCATACAGAGTGTTTATCTAATTCATCTTGGCCTCATTTACCCAAAGCAGCAGAAGATTAATATGTCTGATCTTGGATCTTGATATTGTTTTTTGAATTGTTGTTTTGTTTTGGCATTTGTCTTGACCACTGCACAAATGAGAGACTTTCCAACGATTGCGTCATTAAGATAAAAAATAAATAAATAAGTAATGCTCTCAAATTGAAAGACCGCACGCTTCAATAAAGATAAAAATAAAGCCCCATTGTCCATTGTCCAAGAGCTCTGATTTGAGCAAAATATTTTATGAACTTCCTAGCTTGAAGAGGCAACCATTACCACTGGCTAGTGGTTGCTCTTGGATAACTAGACATTCTAAGCAAGAATCCAGTATATCACTCTTATGTATTGTGCATTTTGTTTGTCCAACATATAAAAGTTTTTGAGCATTGTTGCTGGGAAACATAATACCGATATGAAGAAGCCAACCCAAACAGGTGCTGTTCAGATCAGCCTTCTGGAGATAAACCTGGACATTCTTACAAAGCACAACGTCTCTAATGATATGGACTGGCCAATTGTTTTACTAGAGCACTGCACAATCTCCATTTTACTCACTCCCCTGTCCCCTGCCCCTCACATATTCTTCTTTTTTTTCCTGCTAATGCTCCTTCTCTTCCCTCTTTCTCCTTTTTATAGGTATAATCAAGTGAATGCTATCAGCCTAGCTTGCAAGACAGGCCTTGAGGAATGCCAGAATCTGGCCAAGGCATGGTTCAAACAATGGATGGACTCCAAGATCAACTTGTGAGTGTGTGTGTGAATATTATCCCAACGTGTAACTTATTTCCTCCACAGTTTCATTTACACTTTACTGTATGTTGTATGCAATCATCAGTCAATCATCATAATGTGCCTAACTTTAAAGAAGTTCCACTCTATAGGATCCACCCCAACCTGCGCTCCACTGTGTACTGTAATGCCATTGCTGCAGGAGGCGCTAAAGAGTGGGAGTTTGCTTGGTCGCAGTTTGAGAACGCCACCATTGCTATTGAAGCTGACAAACTCCGCTCTGCCCTAGCCTGCACAAAGGAACCCTGGCTACTCAACAGGTCTGCTAAGATACCCTTGTTAATTCTGTATACAGTATACAGCATGTAACTGACAATTACTGTACTAGTAAATAAATATATTCTGCCTGTGGCTCTGCTGACACCTTTTTAGGTACCTGGAGTACACTCTGGATCCAGACATGATCCGAAAGCAGGATGCCACCTCCACCATTGTCTACATTGCCAGCAATGTGGTTGGTCAGTCTCTGGCATGGGACTTTGTCAGGGATCGATGGTCATACATTTTCACTCAGTGAGTAAATTCAATACTTTTAAGCTGTTATCATCACAGTATCCCCCATGAGACAATAGAAAAGGTACCAGCTTTGTCATCTGTAAATCATTTTTCTGATTTACAGAATATTGATTTACTATAAAGCTAATTGACTATTTAAAATGCACTATAGCAGGTTTTACAGTTATGAGTAAAAGGTTGTTGAAGATATATGGTTTGTTAGGTAACACATCTCTGTGACCTATGATTCTCATATGCCAAAATGGAGTACACTGCTCAAAAAAATAAAGGGAACACTTAAACAACACAATGTAACTCCAAGTCAATCACACTTCTGTGAAATCAAACTGACTCCACTTAGGAAGCAACACTGATTGACAATCAATTTCACATGCTTGTTGTGCAAATGGAATAGACAACAGGTGGAAATTATAGGCAATTAGCAAGACACCCCCAATAAAGGAGTGGTTCTGCAGGTGGTTGACCACAGACCACTTCTCAGTTCCTATGCTTTCTGACTGATGTTTTGGTTGCACTTTTGAATGCTGGCGGTGCTTTCACTCTAGTGGTAGCATGAGACGGAGTCTACAACCCACACAAGTGGCTCAGGTAGTGCAACTCATCCAGGATGGCACATCAATGCGAGCTGTGGCAAGAAGGTTTGCTGTGTCTGTCAGCGTAGTGTCCAGAGCATGGAGGCGCTACCAGGAGACAGGCCAGTACATCAGGAGACGTGGAGGAGGCCGTAGGAGGGCAACAACCCAGCAGCAGGACCGCTACCTCCGCCTTTGTGCAAGGAGGAACAGGAGGAGCACTGCCAGAGCCCTGCAAAATGACCTCCAGCAGGCCACAAATGTGCATGTGTCTGCTCAAACGGTCAGAAACAGACTCCATGAGGGTGGTATGAGGGCCCGACGTCCACAGGTGGGGGCTGTGCTTACAGCCCAACACCGTGCAGGACGTTTGGCATTTGCCAGAGAACACCAAGATTGGCAAATTCGCCACTGGCGCCCTGTGCTCTTCACACAGATGAAAGCAGGTTCACACTGAGCACATGTGACAGACGTGACAGAGTTCTGCTGCCTGCAACATCCTCCAGCATGACCGGTTTGGCAGTGGGTCAGTAATGGTGTGGGGTGGCATTTCTTTGGGGGGCCGCACAGCCCTCCATGTGCTCGCCAGAGGTAGCCTGACTGCCATTAGGTACCGAGATGGAGATCCTCAGACCCCTTGTGAGACCATATGCTGGTGCGGTTGGCCCTGGGTTCCTCCTAATGCAAGACAATTGCTAGACCTCATGTGGCTGGAGTGTGTCAGCAGTTCCTGCAAGACGAAGGCATTGATGCTATGGACTGGCCCGCCTGTTCCCCAGACCTGAATCCAATTGAGCACATCTGGGACATCATGTCTCGCTCCATCCACCAACGCCACGTTGCACCACAGACTGTCCAGGAGTTGGCGGATGCTTTAGTCCAGGTCTGGGAGGAGATCCCTCAGGAGACCATCCGCCACCTCATCAGGAGCATGCCCAGGCGTTGTAGGGAGGTCACACACACTACTGAGCCTCATTTTGACTTGTTTTAAGGACATTACATCAAAGTTGGATCAGCCTGTAGTGTGTTTTTCCACTTTAATTTTGAGTGTGACTCCAAATCCAGACCTCCATGGGTTAATAAATTTGATTTCCATTGATCAATTTTTGTGTGATTTTGTTGTCAGCACATTCAACTATGTAAAGAACAAAGTATTTAATAAGAATATTTCATTCATTCAGATCTAGGATGTGTTATTTTAGTGTTCCCTTTATTTTTTTGAGCAGTGTATGATCACATAATAAAATATCCCTTTTCATATAATAGCAATAGCAAATAAATAGGCAGTTTTACAATCAAGTTTATGATAATCTTATCAGCTAAGGTTGATTAGTGTAATTCACACTCTGCCTCAGATGAACTTTGGTTTTGACCCGTCATAAACCATGCGGGTGCCCTCATGACAGACAAAAAACAAGTACCGAGTGTAGTTTCATTGCAGCTGATTAAAGGTAATTGTGTGATATTTCAGTGGTAGTTCACATATTTAAATATAGATATTTTTGTCATTCTGACAAACTAGTAACTAGTAAATAGTTGAAAATAAGAGCAAATAACCAGAGCTTCAAGTGTTTTTACTTGAAGCTACTTACTTATTTTGCATTTATTGTGGATATGAAAATTATTAAAAAAGATATATATATATATATATATATATATATATATATATATATATATATATATATATATATATATATATATATATATATACTATATACTGATTTACTGATTTACTGTGCCAACAGCTATTATTAATTCACATACAAATGGCTTTGATCATGTGTTGTGTCTTTTTCTCTCACAGGTATGGTGGTGGATCGTTCTCTTTCGCCAGTCTCATCAATGGAGTCACCAAGCGCTTCTCCACTGAATTTGAGCTTCAACAGGTTAGACCTTCTACATTATTTCTGAAAATTGTGTTGCTTGTTGCAGCCTGACTTAAGCTGGCTGTATTGCCTCCCCAAACAAAGCACAAAATTTATATATTTATATTTTGTTTGTTGTGACAGCTGAGGCAGTTCAAGGCAGATAACGCTGAAACTGGTTTTGGTTCTGGGACCCTGGCAGTGGATCAGTCCATTGAGAGAACCATTGCTAACATAAACTGGATCACAAAGAACAAGCAGGATGTTCTGGACTGGTTCAAGGCTGAAGCAAACCCATAATGATGCATTGTTACCAGCTCTGTATTTAGTTGTACTTGATATACCTGATTTTTTTCTTTGATATGTGCACCTTTAAAAATGAAATCTTTACATTTTACAAGTCCACAGGGTATGGCTCTGTATGTTAAAGTACAACTCTACCATTTACACTTACTTCAGTCTTGTGTTGACACTGAATATGTTTAAATATTTTAAGGCAAAAATAGGTGGAAATTAGAATAAATACATTTCTTAAGAATTTACTTTTGTGTTCTGTTTTACTGTATGGTATGTCTGGTATATTAAGGTTCCTGTATTCAGTCATTTTTCTATATTAGTTATACAGATTAAATTCCCTTGTAAGTTTACATGTATCAGGTTTTCAAAACATCCTAAAACATCTGGACAACTATTTGCCAAAATAAATTTGACTCAAGCTCAAAACTGTCCAACTTTTGGGTTCAGTTCACAAAAGTTAAATGGCATGGATTGTACAAAAGTGACTGAGGTGGGCAGAAAAAAAGTATTAATATAAATATTTTATTAGGCCCTCTGCCGTGCCCTCTCCGGGTGGGTGGAGAAGGTCCTTGCCTCAAGTGGAGGAGTTCAAGTATCTCGGGGTCTTGTCTTGTACACGAGTGAGGGAAAGATGGAGTGTGAGATTGACAGGCGGATTGGTGCAGCGTCCGCAGTTATGCGGTCGGTGTACCGGACTGTCGTGGTGACAGTCACTCAGGAGGAGCTCGGAGTAGAGCCGCTGCTGCCTTCGCTTCGCATCGAGAGAAGTCATCTGAGGTGGCTTGGGCATCTGTTTCGGATGCCCCCTGGACGCCTCCCGAGGGAGGTGTTCCAGGCATGTCCCACCAGGAGGAGGCCCCGTCTCTCAGCTTCCCTGTGAACGCCTCGGGGTCCCCCCAGATAAGCTAGAGGAAGTGTCTGGGGTGAGGGAAGTCTGGGCATCTCTGCTCAGACTGCTCCAGCTGCCCTCCATGACCCGGTCCCGGATCAAGCGGATGAAAATGGATGGATGGATGGATGGATGGATATTAGGCCCTCCTCATTTAGATATTACATATATTAATAATGTTATATAAAAAACATTTTAATTGTATTAAAATTTTCTCTACATCCCAACAGCAAACAATACATCAAATGCTCTAACCAAAAAATAAAAGAAAATATTCCCATTATGGTGTAAGGTCTCCGTAGAGTCAAAGCAAAGTATAAATTAGGTGAAGATACAAATGCTACTTTGCATCATTCATTAAGATAGTGAAACAAAGTAGCATTTGTATCGTTGGACCCAAAAAATTTTATGAGCTGCATATATTTCCACACATATGTATTCTTCATTCTCATTTACATTAATTCTCAACTCTCTCAACTTACATTATTATATTTCATATACATGCATTTCTGTATTATATATATCTTACATTTAATTTAATCCACTCACATACATATATTACCTTCACAAATCTACTTGATACTCACACAGGAAGTTCCTCTTTAAGCACGAAATCACACTCAAACCAGGAAACATGTTAAAGACTTGCTCAGTTTATAAAAGTGGATAATAAAGCCCCCAACTGAATGAACCTAATAAATTAGGGGTTGGGGCTAAAGTTGTTTTATAAAAGTTAATTCAAGTTAACAAAGTCAGAAATTCAGATCAACTGAATATGTAAGTAGCAACAAAGTTACAATATAATAAGACATGCTGGCACAAACCCAAATTAAATCTTGGGTAAGTTACGTTTAAACATAAAACCTGTAGGGTAGTAAAATATCTATAACAAAAACTACATTAACATTTTACACTTTTAAGTAGCAACTTAACATGGAAGCAGCCCAAAATTAGATACAAATATATTGTTCAGCATGGTAAGTATGCTTGTAGGCTATGTGCGGACTGTGTGGGTGCAGCACAAGAGAGCCTTGTAGGCTTGCCTCTAGAGAAATTGGCCAGGTCAAAGGTTTACTTCAAAGATATGTAAACAGAAAAGGAGCAATGAAGAAAAGTTAAAAACTTTTAGTCAGTTGCTGGTATTATCAATAGAAAGCTACCCTTCCAGACATTCTACCTCATTATCTGGAGGAACTGTTATAATCGCAGGCAAGGCTGGGCTAAGCTAAGACCCCCCAAGATGCAGACTCAGACCACACCTGACACCACAAGAGTTGTAGAAGCACATAGTCTTTAATATTGTTTAAGGCAGGTTTGTATACAGTTAGTATTCTCAGAAGCAGTGGTGTGATTACCACCGTGGTGGCTCTGGCAGTAAGCTGATGGTCGAGGCAGGTTGGCGTGTGACTTGGCGGAGCAGGGGCAGAGTAGGCAGACTGGCAGAACATGGTGAGGAGCCGGTGAGGAGGTGGCAGAGCTGACGACCAAGCTGAAGCTGAGGCGGTGTAGACAGGACTGAGGAAGGGGAGACAAAGCCACAAGGAAGACGAGGGGAACCAGTCAGGAAGACACAAAGAAACCAGAAGTCTGGAGACAGAGAAAACTGGTTAAACACAAGCAAAAACTCAGAACAAAAATCACAAAGGACCACGAAGTACCATATAGAGTAACTGAACAATCTGGCAGAGAATGGTGGAATTAGCTGGTGTTTAAGTACTGCTGCAGAGTGGGTGGTTGATTGCAAAATGACTCTCAGGTGCAGGTGATCAGGCCAGGTGTGGTGATGAGTGTCCTGAAGTAACCTCCACGTCTTTCCTCAGCAACAGACGGACACGACAGACAGACACAGACAGAGGGAGACAAATGCACACAAGTGGGAGATAGGGGAAGCAAACACAGGGGAGACAGACAGGGACCCTAACAGGAACATGTCTCCATCTATGTCTGTAATCTAATTTTATTTTTTCTAGTTTATGTCTTATTGCAGACAGGGCCATCCTAGTAAGCCTTGTACACATTCTCCTGTATGTTTTCTATCCCCTGTTCTCTTTTTTTGATGGCCCACTATTCTCTAATTACGTTTTGGAAGATGTTGTGGATAGTAGCCTGCAAAAGGGTGTTTTTTTTCTCAGTTTTAGAATATGTTGCAGTGTATGTGCATCTGTTTCTACATTAGTGACAGCCTCTTTACCAGTCCCTTATCTCCAGTTCTACACTGACTACACTGACTTGAGAAGTATTTGACCAATGATGGCTGTCTGAGGCTGCTTGGGAGATTGGAAGACAATAACCTGCTTGTAGATGACTTCTGAGTGTAGCAGAGTGCCTGCTCCTTTTCAATGGTACATTTTTATTATCTGTTTTCTGCTACTTTGATAAGTTCAAGACATGAAAAACCACAAGGTGCCTGATAAATGCTGTTTTAAGGGAAGCCACAAGCTGCCTCATACATTGTGAAATACAAAACTACATAAATGTTTTTAAAATACACTGGTCCAGAAGAGGTCAAAGAAACCCATGTACATTATTGGCTGAATTCCCAGAATTATGCCGTGTCAGCAAGTTTTTAGTAAGTAAGAGGTGTTAGTCAGTCTCCATGACTGGCAGATGACTACTAGGTGTTTTCTATAAGGGGGATTTACTGGGTTAAGCTGTCCTCAAATGTTGGCCACGCCCCTGCTAATTGTTACTGTACTGTACTGTACAAGGTGACACACTGTATGACCAGACATAAACCTCAGTGACATTAACTGCTGTTAAGATCATTGGGTAAGTCACTGCTTCCTGAAAGCAATCAATCCTTACCTATGTCATATTGCTGTTGTCTTACATAACCATGAACAAGATGTAATTTTATCTGCAAACTTTTTTTCACTTGGTGGTGTGACAATGTAAACATTACAGCAATGTAAACATCATATGACATGTGATATGACAAAGATATCATCTGATATGAGGACTATTCTTCATATGGAAGTAGAGGAGGTAATGATTTTCCTCTAGCATCACAATGAGGGCCTGATTTACACATATAAGCAAGATATATAAAAACCCACGATATTTCCTGCATTTCTTATGTCTGTCTTGAAGACACACCCTTTATTTTGGAACACCCATAGCTTTATTCTTACCTCAAGGCCAAAATGATGTATTACATAACCTTGTTGCCACTGAGGTTACCATTAAATCTGCTAAGCATAGTAATGCTCTTCACTTTTGTAGTCCTTGTAATGCTTGTAATGTAAATGTTCTCAGAATAATATAATGTGACAGGGCTATAAGATATAGTAAACAATTGAGTCTTAAGGTTTTGTTTTTTGTGTTATGTTGCTTCTTATATTCCTTCTAACTTCATTTCTCACACATTACTCTGATGCTGTATTAATGAATATGGGGTTAGTTTTAATCACCCAGTAGAACAAAGGACATCATATGTTAAAATAAGTAAGAGTTCAGTCAATTTATTGAATTTGCCAGAGTATATTTTTCCTATTACTTTTTGTTGGTAATAATTTGTGTGAACATTTAAAATAAGAAACATGGTTGTAAAATGTAACCGAGGAAGGTTGAGCTCATGAAATCATATTGATAGTGGTCTTAATTTACCACACATATACACAGAAAATATCCATGAAATTGTTGAAATCTGGAACCATAAACTTAAAACTATGATAATATGTTGATGTGTGTTGCTGATGGTTATGTTAAATGATGGGACAATAACATTTTCTGTCTGTGGCTTGAAGTCATCAATATCAAACCTGTCACAAATACCATTCAGACCAGGTTGTGCATTCTTGGATTGTTGACTATGCCACAGCTGGAGAAGAATTTGCTCACCTTGTGTTAAAAAACATGCTTATTCCACTGGAATTCAGTGACAGCTTTTTGAATTTGTGCCAAATAAATATAATGAAGACAAAATAAATTGAGCTCATTAAGTGAATATGATACACTGTGCTTCTCCATAAAGTTTAACAGATTAGCAAAATGAAATGACAATACTCAATTTAACTCTGCCCATGATCTCTCAGTTCTTTGGTCATGCACTGACCTGCCAGTAATAACACTATGGCTAATTCTCTCCTGTTAAGTATAAAATGGACAACAAGTCCATGATCACATCTCACCCTGGATGGTATTTCAAAGTTCTGCAGCAGTGAACAGTGACAAAACAGTAGAGTCACTGTTATGTAGACAATTAAGGTAGATGACTGTCTGACTGACACCAACAACACAGCTGTAGAACACCATCCTCCATCTCACAGGTTTGTGGTTTCCACAGATGTGTCTAAGATAAATTGAAATCTACATATATTATTTGTGGGAAAGTATAAAAGGCCAAAGTTATACATCAACAATTTAACACTAAAATAAACTATTCTTATTAATAAGCTCTATTGCTGTTGATGCTTAGTCCATTATGCTATAGACTTAAAATTGTGGATGCAGGACTTAACTGTAAATACGTTTTTACATTTATTTTAACAAAGGATTTCAGTATTTCTTCCATCACATCCAAGTAGACTGATAGAGAGATATCTATATCTGTCTGTCTGTCTGCCTGTCTGTGTGGGGATTCTTCCTCAAGCTTGGGTCCTTTACCAGAGGACTGGGAATGAGGGTGCTGCGCAGTATCTTTGCTGTTCCTATAAATTTATTCAAATGTATTTATTTAAAGCCCAAAATCACAAAACATTGTTTGCCTCAGAAAGGGCTTTACAGTCTGTACAGTGACAAATCTGTCCTTAGACCCTCGAACCGGGTCAGGAAAAACTTCAAAAAAGCCTTTCTGGGAAAAAAGAAGAAACCTGAGGAAGAGCCACAGATGAGGGATCCCTTCTCCCTGGGATGGACAGACGTGCAATAGATGCCACATGTACAGAGAACATCATCATCAGTCATATATGGAATTATACATGGGTCCGTAATAAATTGTAGATATACTGAGTTCATGGGTTTAGTCCACATGTGAAGGTATCACAAGTAAAGGAAAAGGAGTCCATGAATCTAGGTGCATCTCTAGATGTCGTCATATGGAGCTCTGGGCCACTCGACACAACATAGACACAGATCTTGTCCCCACCAGGCCAACCTGCAGGCAGTAACTTGCACTTTACAGGACATCAGTATATTCACTTTAACCACTTTGATCACTTTAACCAGTCTTATAAGCTGACTCAATTTTGCACTACTACCATATCTATTTGCACACTCTGTGATTTTGTCTTTTTTTATTGTCATGTCTTAATTTAATTGTATTCCTTATGCTTAATTTGTTGTGTTTTGCCATTTTGTTGTATTTTGCTTATTTTAGTTGTTTGCACCTAGGGCTTGAGAGAAACGTAATTTCAATCCTCTGTTTGTCCTGCACACGCAGCAGAATAATAACAATAACAATGCACACTTTGACTTTGGCTTTGAAATAAGGGTAGAGGAAGCAGAGAAAGAGGGCGAGGTGCCTGTTGCATCATGGGAGCCCCCCTGGCAATCTAAGCCTTTCATAGCAGTATAACTAAGGGCAAGCCTGTGCCCACCCTGACTATAAGCTTTTATCAAAAAGGAAGATTTTACATCTATTCTTAAACACTGACACTTTGTCTGCCTCTCTCGGACCCAGACTAGGAGCTGATTCCAAAGAACAGGGGCCTGATAGCTGAAGGCTATCTAGACTACTTCTATCTATCTATCTATCTATCTATCTATCTATCTATCTATCTATCTATCTATCTATCTATCTATCTATCTATCTATCTAGCTGAAGGCCTAGACTACTTCTGGAAACCCTGGGAACTACAAATAAGCACTAGTTAGATGATAAGGAGTTATCAATTCATTAAGATATGATGTTGCCAGACCATGTAGAGCCTATATATGTGAGGAGGAGGATTTTAAAATCCAGTCTAAATTTTACAGGGAGACAATGTAGAGAAGCCAATACTGGAGTAAGGTAGTAAAAGACAGACCTTTTACTTGATATGGGTGTCATGGCAACTGCTTTCTCTAGGATCTTAGACAAAAAGGGGGGGTTGGATATTGTTCTGTAATTAGCTAACACAACTGCATCAAGTGTAGCTTTTTAATTGAATGGTTTATTACTGCTACTTTAAAAGACTGGGGTACAAAACCTGACACCAGGGACAGATTGATAATATCTAGCAGCGATGTGCCAATGCCAATAAATGGGAAAAGTTCCTTAAGCAGCTTAGTTGAGATGGAGTCTAGGAGACAAGTTGTTGGTTTGGATGGTGAAACTAATGAGGATAATTCAGTCTAAGTAATTATCAATTTTTACTGTATCTGCTCCTGTTCCTTCTGTTCCTGCGTCTGAAGATAAGTTAGATAAATCAGAGTCTACCAAGGGCAGATCCTGACAAATTTTTCCCTAATATTCAAAATCTTTTTATTAAAGAAGCTCATAAAATCATTACTAATTAAACTTCAGGGGATGCAGGGTTTAATGGAGCTATGGCCCTCCATCAACCCTAGTGCTAAAGAGAAACCTAGTTCAGTTCTTATTTTCCACTATTAATGTAATGTAGTAGGCTGCTCTGGCATTACACATGGCTTTCCTATAATGTTTTGAGACTCTCTTTCTAGGCTAGGCAAGAGTCCTCCACTTTGGTGCAGCACCATATGCTCTGGAATTCTCATGTTGTTTGTTTTAACTTGCGAGTTGCAGAGTTAAACCTTGGTGCCAGACTCTTTTGTTTTATAACCTTTCTTTTTAGGGGCGCAATAGAATCCAGAGTGCCTCTGAGTGAGTCCATGGTGTTGCTAACAAGTTGGTCAATTTGGGAGGTGTTCAAATTAACATGAGAGTCCTCAGAGATATTAGGAAATCTTATCCAAACAAGAATCAAGAATCTTTATTGTCATCATGTTAAGATTGGTGATTTCCAGCTTTAAACATAAATATATGTAAAAATATGTAATATGTACATAAATATCTAAAGATTTAAAGTTGGTCAGTTGTTTAAGTGTAGTCGGTGCAAGTTCTCAATAGGGGGAAATGGATTGAATAGCTCTGGGGAAAAAGCTGACTTTAATGCTGCCGAAATTGCCTCTTTAAATTTAGTCCTGGCGCAATTGGGTAACTTTCTAGTAAGCACATATTTTTCTAGTGGTGTATAGTCCTGTAGTAGGAATTCAAATATTACGAAATAGTGGTCTGATAATATAGAATTTTGGGGGAAGACTATTAAATGTTCGATTTCAAAACCATATGTAAGGACCAAATCAAGGGTGCAATTGTGACAGTGAGTTGGAGAATTTACCCTCTGAGAAAACCCTAATGGAGTCCAATAATGAGATGAATGCAGTGCTAAGACTGTCACTATCCATGTCCACATGAATATTAAAATTATTTATAATAATTACCTTGTCGTTTTCAAGGACTAAATTTGACAAGAACTCTGAAAATTCAGATAAAAATTCAGAGTACGGGGCCTGGGGGAGGGTGTAGGGCATGAAGACAAAAGTGATCCCTGTAGGTGATCGGAGTGCTTTGGGGCTGTAATCCCCAAGCTTGGGCATTTGGATCCAGCAGAAATGCTATTGCTGGGGACCGTTACTCTGTCAAACTGCTTTCTCAGTCAGGCGTCTCTGGTCCGTCTTTCACTTTCAGGCAATTCGCTTTTTACATTTTAAACCAAATTCGAAAAAACGGAAGTAATACCATCGTTTTTCCATTTTTTTCATTTACAATCAAAAACGGAAAAAATGGAGCCAATTTTCCTTTCCTATTTCCAGAATCCAATCCATTTTGGATTTTGGCAATTCCTTTTGTTATTTTTCCTTCAGAATTGAAAGACGAAGACAGGTAGACAGGTGACCTGGAAGTCAGATTAAATATGTCAAAATAAAAGCCAGGATAAATGTCTAACATTATTCAAAAACACTTGTATATGAGGAAAATGTTAAAATATACACATAACTGCGTTGACCCATACAAAACTACATCTATACGTTCTTTCGAGCAGACAGTGATCCCGGAAGTTAAAAAAACAAAAACAAAATCAAAGCCTCCTAGAGGATGACGGGTAACCAGGGTTACGACAGATTGTTTACCATTTCAGTAATCACAGTGCTGTGAACTTTTCATAGCTATTATTCCTTGTTGGCTAAGTTACGTTGAACGTCTGGAATTTATCTGTTACTAAGCTGCCATATTACATGGTGGACGACTCAGTCTGCCAAAGCGTATTCAGCATTTTCATACTGATTTTCCAGTGGGTAGGCATTTGGTGCTGTTTTCTCAATAATAAATGTAAATGGTAGAGTCTACAGAAGGGGTTTCATCAGTACAACACAGGGCAGCTTATAATATTTTATTTCCTTACGCAACTGCTGTTACCGAATCCTCACAAGGTGGCAGAGTACATGAGGGAAAATGGACTGGACTTTGGCAGGCGACTCATACTGGAGTCCTTCCATTCCACGTGGGACTGCCAAAGAGTACCATACCATTATACCATACATACACTCCAATGTATAAAGGAAGCTGTCACAACAGTTTCTAGACAGGGCCTGATATTGAGCATCAGTGAAATTAGAGTGGAATCAAGACCTGTTTTTGTGTTTTTATCTCTATGGAATAGGAATCATTGAATCATTTCAATATTGCTGAACATTAAAAAAAGTCCATTTAATAATTTATTACACACTAGAATATATTCTGATTAAATCAATATTTAAATTCTGGTAATAACCAAAAACACAGTCACTTTATTCATAAACACTCTGACTGTTAGGGTTCCTGTCTGTCTCCCCTGTGTGTTTGTTCCCTGTTGCCCTAGTGTGTGCGTTTGTCTCCCTCTATCTGTTTTTGTGTGTCGTGCCTGTCTCTTGCCAGGAGGTCTACAAGGTTACTCCAGGGCAGCCATTACTACACCTGGGCTGATCACCACACCAGAGTCTCATCCTGCAATCAAGCCACCCTCACTTCCAGCAGTATTTAACCACTGGATCATGCTACCATTCTCTGTCAGTTCGTCCAGTTACTTAGCTAGACTCCTGGTGATGCTGATCTTGCCTGCCCTGTTTGCCTCGTCAACCTCCTGGCTTCGTCTCCACCTTGTCAGTCCTGTTAACTCAACTCCAGCCCCATCTGCTCTCTGCTTCGCTCATGCCATGCTGGCTTCATGCCACACTCTGCCTGTCTGCCTGTTCTGCCCCTGCCCTGTCAGCTGAGACTCACGACAGCCATTGGATTCTGGACTCAGAAACTGCCCTTGTTAACTTCCATTAAACATTCACTGTTCAATCTACTTCCTCTGCCTTCTGGTTGATCTTGTGTCTGCGCTTTGGGGTCCAGTCCATCTCTGTAATCACAGTATGGACGATGTGTTTTGAAAGTAAACACAAGATACTTCAAGAGATGTGCCAGGCATTTGAAAAACTTTAAAAACATCTGCCTGACTTTAGCTGAAAGACATCAGGCATATCTTTCAGCTGGGACAGGATGCGGACAGCTTCTGCAGGTCAAAGACAGTTGTAGTTTTTACCCCAACCTTGACAGTAATGCAATTACACATGCAGTGAGAGAGTTTGGCTTTTCAGAAAACAATACAAGAATTTCCACAGACATACATTATAAAGATACATCATATAAAAAAGGGCATTTCCTTGTGTTAAAAAATGAATCCATGGAATGGGAGAGCTTCTCTTCATTTTAATTCAAAATGATGCTGCAGTCTATTTTGTGATGGATATACATAAAGCTGACTATCTTTCTGAATACCATCTGTATTCAGTCACAAAGCAGAGTACAAGCTTGCAATGTGCAAACATTAACAAGTTGGTAGATTTTTATGCCTTACCATCATACAGTCTTAATGAACACCAAATCATTCCACGGAAACAGTGTGTTGTTGAAATAAACATGATCTTGGCCACTGTTATGGAGAAACCATACTAAAAGTGCACATGTATGCTGAGAAAAAATTATAAAATACCATTTTGGCCATTTTGGTTCAGTGAACTTGGCATGGTAGTCTCCTTTAAGGAACTCACCGGAATTGGGCTTAAATAAACTTTCACATGGAATGTGGATCTAAAGAGGAAATGGCTCTTGAGCTACATGAATACTTGAACTACATGAATACTGCTTGTATTCATTCACTCTGTGCTTGATGTTTGGGAGCTATTATTGCTTCAACATCCACTATCCACCAGACCTGGCATCAACCCTGGAGTTTCTGCAGAGGTATGTCTTTTTGGATTAGGTTTATCCATCATTTTGACTTTATTAAACTGAAACAACTCAAAGTAGCTGCAATAATCTCAGGGTGAGGGGATTTGTCATTTCACTTTTTCACTACTATAGTTAATGGTGACAGTAGCTCCAATTTAAAAATAGGGTTTATGAGAATTTTTTTTGTCGTTAATGATGTTATATTATTATCACCTGAAACCAAGAGTTCTTACCTTGATTCAGGAACTTTCAGATCATGAGTGGCGTGATATTTGAATATGGACTGAACACAGTAATTGATTAGATGTTTTTATGTAAAATATGTCATTAATACTGTTGGGCTGTATTGTCATGCTAATTCAACACAAAAGGGTTGTTGGATTTACCAGTTTATACTGTAAATTACATTTGTAATTATTATTCATAATGCTTGCTAATGTGTCAGATTTTCTTTTGAGACACCAGATGAATTGGCGCTGGGGTTTACTCTGGCTGAACTCAAGTGCTTCAGCTACTGCAATGAGAGATGAGATGAGAGATGCCACCCGTTTTCCTCACACGAAGTAGACTCCTTGCTGCAGGGAGTGAAGCATCCACATTTTATGCATTTGTTGAGTTTAGGATTGCTGATGCTTGTGGAGTTGAAAATACTATATGTGGGCCACTGAAGCTCGTTATCCGTGAAATAGGTATGAAACTGTTTGATTACCATTCCTGAACTGTTGTTTTGTTTTTTTTTTCTTGTTTAATGCATTTAACAGTATGAACATATTTTTCTAAAGCCACTGTAAAGTGAAGGAGGAGGAGGCCACTGCTGTATTTGAGATATTAGTGCTGTACTGGTGCTGTAATAGTACTAAATTAATTTTATTTATGTATATTGTCCTGGGCAGCCGGATAGCTCAACTATATGATCCTATGGACGTAGAGATGAACCCCCATGCAGTAGGTTCGATCCCAACCCAGGGCTCTTTGCTGCATATCATCCCCTCATCCCTTCTCTGTGTGACTGACTGGCGACCAGTGACCTGCTGATGTGGATTTTTCAGGCAGAGCTGTAGACTAAGTCCAAGGGCCAGTTGGAGACAAAGTCTGGTCCTGCCTGGCTCTCCGCACCTTACTTTTTCTCTAAGTCTTTTGCTCAAAAGTTTTCTAAGTGTTTAAATCCTTCTTCCAAAGGAAAATGCAAAGTCCAAATAAGCACTGGAGTCCAGCAAAGTTGAAGTCCAAAAGGCTTTATTCTTCAGCAAGAAGCAAAAAGCATGAGCTGTCCTGCAGAACAACTGAACTCTAACCTTTTGTGCGTCTCCTTTTATATTGTGAGGTGTAGGTGTGTTTTAGACCAAGGGGCATGGCAAGACATGCCCCTTTTCTCCCATCTTTCATATTTTGGGAGTGGTTTTTATTGGTGTCTGGAATTACCCTTTTATGCATGAAGCCAATTTTTAATGGAGTCTGATTTATCTAACAATGTGAGTGCATTTTGTTTCAAACATACATAGTTTCATTTTTAATGGAGTCAGAATTTCTATTGGTTGGTTTTTTAAAAAGTAAACATCAACAAAAGTAAACATCAATCTCGTACTTTCTTTGTGTGGTTAGTCACTAAGGATTTTACCATACATCAGTGTTAATAATCATAATGAGGCCTAGTAAGTAAATAGCAGCCTTGCAAAACATACACACATAGACATAAGGCATTGAAAATTGACACCACATTTCCCCCCTTTCGTGATGAATACATCACGAAAATATAGGGATAGCATTATGTATCGGTTCTTAATACACGTAGGATGTAAGTACACCAACAACATGGATCCAATACATTCTAAAGCACAGTAGTGTTTTCAAAGAACAAGCAAAAATACAACAATAAAAATCTCATGATTTAGCAAAATAATCATAGTATGGTAAATTATCCAGTGTATCTACTAATGATCAATAGGTGATGGGGCACAACAAATCATCGTGTTACAAAAAACAGTATTGTCAAATTGAGTCTATCACTTCAGTAGATCAGGCACATAATCAGTAGTCAATTAAAATGAGGTGCAAACCTCCTAAGCACAATAATACTGATTGAGAGGTAATTAATGGACAGTATGACAATGATATGGAGTTACACATGAATTCACGTAACACAACACATATATGTAGATACAATCACAGCATGAGATGTGGGCAGTGTCCATGATTAAAACACAGTGAGAGTCCATAATTATGGATTGTAGCGTGAGTCCATGGATGGAAACATTTCATGATGGTGAAGAAAGAATCCAAACTTGGGAAGCAGGTTATGTATGTAACCATGTATCCACTTGAGATCTCCAGCCGGAGATCATGGCAATGGGGCAGAGCACGTCGTACACCCCAGCCATTTTAAGCCTGAGGGCCAGATGGGCCTGGAAGGCCTGATGGGTCTGGTGAGGCAGAAGGGTTTGGTGGGTCTGCAATATGCGGGCAGGACGACAGAGAAGCGGTTTTCCACCAATTTGAGAGCTTTCCTTTGGTCTTTGGTCGCGAACCCTCCGCGAAACCACTTTCCTGCCTAAATCTCTATGGCAGGCCGACAAACCATGGCGAACCACCGTAAGGAGAAGGCGATGTCCGTTCCGTGTTGAGGGTGTCACGGAGACGTACATAATCCGGTCTAGATAGATCTCCGACTTCACGTGGGGCAAGGTGAGGCGCCTGCGGGCGCTGCATGGGCAATAGGCTGCTGCTGAGTAGAAGGCACTGGAGCCGGAGCAGAGGACAGTGATGCGGGCACAGGTGGTGACCATTGGGCAGGCAGGATCCCTGGGACGGATCCTAACACCTTGAGGTGCCGGTAATGGGAGAGGGAGATTAGGCGGGATAGGAACACCCTGTGAGGACTCAAACCCACTATCAGAGAAATATGGGCGTGGTGGAGGCAATAGCTGAGAACATCCTCCCGGGAACATGGGAAAATGGATCCGGCTCATTCTTGGGTATTGGAGGGGGTTGTTCCACGACGGGTCCTGGTTGCCATGATGTCGAAAATGAGGGCTCCGATGGTTGTTGGCAAGATGGGAACGGATTCCAGAGGGGTGGAGGTGGTCGATACGGTGGAGGAGGTGTCAACCGGTTCAGCCCTGGCATGAATGGGTCTTGGGCAGGCATCAGCAGTCCCACCCCTTGGGGCCGTGAACTGGGACCAGGCTGGGACTCCTCCTGTTTCACTAATTCAGGCATATGTTGAGGGATCTGCCACCAGTTTCTCCGAGGGTCAGCCATGTTTTTCCTACTCGGATGAGATATACATCATTACTCATCAAGAGAATAGGCTTGGCCTTTGGAATAGTCCTGATAGCCACTTTTCCAGCTATCACTATGTTTTTTATATCTCCCATATGACTTATATGCCTTATGACATTGCTTGTGAATAATGTGCAACTGCAGCACTACCTTTCCTAGACAGACTTTGATGAGTAGAGAATAAAAGGTTTGAATGCAGATATATGGCGACTATTTCTATCTTTCCTCGGGTGAGCAGAGGCATGCAAGAATGTTCATTAACCAAATCATAAACATAATATATTGATACTTGGTATTTTTTCAGAATCAAACCTTTTTGTAGTGTATAACACTGCTCCTGTCCATTGCCAGTGATTGGTGTTCAATGGAGTAGATGCGAATCTGGAAGGGTGGTTGCATTAGCGGATAATTTGGTGAATTTACAGAATTTGCACCATGGCGTTCAGTCTTATCCGAGCTAGTGAATGCAATAGGTCCAAATGGGAGTTGATTAAATATATTTTGGAGAGCTGCATTATATGCCCTCTGATGTTTTGGCTTCTTCCTGCCACGCAGCGCCTATATCTGTACTTTTTTACTGACACACTCTCAGCCATTATAAGGTTATCTGTGAATCGGTGTCGTCTGAGCCAGTAAGGGAGTTTAAGTGGTGGTCAGCTAGTTTATCTAGAACCACAGATTGCTGGATAACTACCGGAAATTGAAATATGGCTTTGGTAGCTCTTCCAATCATCAATTTGATAAGAGGAAATACACAACACAGGGTTACTGCAGCAATCAGAAAAAGGACACCTAGAATTAATGCAATGATTGACAAGACTTTTGACCAAGATAGTTGCTCAAGCCATTTCCATACCTTTTCCAACAAATGTGGTTTAGTATTCCAATTAGAATTTTGTACATGTTCGTCTCTGGCTGTTTTCAATTGCTTCAGTATGGCAGTCAAATTACCTTCTTCTCCTGTATTCATGGGGATCACTGTACAGCACTCATCTCCAATCAGAGTGCACACTCCTTGTTCTGGAGCTAACAGTGACTCTAGGAGAAACCTATTTTGTATTGCCATTAAGGAAGTGGCATGTAGTTGCTCAGTTATACCTTCCATAGCAGCTATGGTCCAATTTAGAAAGCGTTGCTGGTTGTACCACAGAGATGATTAACCCACCTAGTGTTTCGCGCTATATATTGTGCATTCATGATGGGCCCAGTAATGGGGATCCCTCCTAAGGCTTGACCAGATTTGATCCAGGCTTCTGAGACTGCTGCATACTCACTTGGCACACCATTACGTGGCTCTTGATTCCATGCTATGTATATTTTCTCATCAGCTGTGTAAAGTTTGTTTGGTTTCAGATTCACATCTCTTTTTGTTTTCGTGTTTGATTGCGAGTGCAATTTTGATTTTGAGGGGACGGTGGACTGAGGACAGTCACTTGTCCGGTCACCATGACAGGTGCACATAGGCCAGTCCAATTTGCTGGTAAAGTAGCTTTTACCTGCATGTTATCATCACAGAGCCAAAATATGTCTGCCAATGGGTATGTCTGGTTGGTTATATTCAGTAGTTTAAAGCTCCTGACATAGGTTCCGTTTCGCCATACATGCACCTTTTTTCCATTCTGCTGTTTCTTGTGGCTCGGTCTCTCTTCCTCAACAATTTGGTCACACTGTATTACCTACACACATCCACATGATGTGTTTTTTGTGGTAGTGTAAATTGATAGGCTCTGTCTTTTTGTTGAGTTTCCTTTGAGGTAGTTAAATGATAGCTTTATGGCTCTTTCCTGTTGTTGAGTTTTTTTTGCGGGTAGAGGTATGTGGCAGCGTAGAAAGTCGACTTTGAAGAAGTCCTTTTTTGATTGGCACGGTTTAGGGTACGTTTGTTAACTATGCAGAATGGGTGCACTGTATTTTCTAGAATTTGTGTTACCGGAGGAGTCATTACAGGTAATTCTGGAGATAATGCATAAGGACAGATTGATGTGTCATTTGTCCAACATTTGTTTAGTCTTGCAGCCATGTGCATTGTACATTCTACAAGGCATGTTTTCTTTTTGTCACATTTTCCATCAACAAATCCGGGGAAAGGCAAAATGACAGTTTGTGCTTTGAGTTGTAGCAAGTTACACAGGTTCGGTTACTCACTTGTCTGGCTGAATAGTTCATCCACTGATAGAACATATTATTTTCCCATCCTAAGGTTTTCCATTTAATCTTTTTGGGTAGTAAGGCTCTGGGAATTCGAGTTTTGGTTTTATCATGTTTTCTAATAACCATTACCATGCTTCTTGCTAAATCTCTAGTCACAATTTTGTTTGTCTTGTTTTCTGCACACCAGTTTTTTGTACACTTTATGTCTATAACAACCACACCTTCTGTCTCGCTCGCATCGCTCACTGAGAGGAAAGAAGTTCATTTTTTCCTGTTTTGATTCTATTGTTAATGTTTGATTATGTATTTTTAAACTCTCATATTTGATGGTTGTGCTTTTGTTGGTCATCAGTACTCCCTTCAGTGTTGCCTTCATTCCTGCAGTCCAATGCACACTCAACAAGTCGTTCTCTATTGGTTTTTAAGTGTTGCGTGTCTAGGTGTTGAACTGAGTTCAGAAGCAACCAAATTATTATAACTATCTCTAGTGTCCCTGCCCCAAGCCTTAGTTTTCTAGTCTGTGATTTGTTTCCAACTTTTCGTTTTCCAATCAAAATACATGTGTGGATCGGCTTCTGGTTGGAGCGTGTGAGATGCTGGCCCCTCTTCTGGGTCTGATGGTGGTGCTTCATTTTCTGTTTCTGTGTCATCTGGCTCGTCTGAAATATGGCTCTGTTTAGTAGCTAATGAACCACTACTCTGAGTATTTCCACTGTCTCTCCCCCTTCTTTCTGCCAGCCTCTGCGATCGCCTGTATGGTGGTGAGGTGAGGCGTCGCTCTCCTCTGGGCTGTCTCTCCGCGGCCGAGTGTCTCCCTGCATGGGGCGCGTCGTCGTCGCCCTTCTTCTCGGTCCGGGCTGTGATCTCACAGTCTCACTTGGATCGTTTGCTCTGCAGCAGTGATTTAGGTGAAACCAAACGGTCTTACCTTGCACTTTGAAGAGCAGTAGGAGTTGTTAGAGTAACCTTAAAAGGACCTTCGCGTCTGGGCTGGTCCCACTTTCTTTTGAACACTTTGACGTATACCCAGTCACCAGGCTTCACCTTCTGCAGTTGCGGCTGGATCTCAGCTTCACGATCCTCAGCTGCTGCTTTAGTCTGTTGGAAGACAACTTTATGTATTTGGGTTAAATGTTGCAAGTAGGCCCCCAATTCTTTTTCACATTGTTCTAAGGGTGGTGGCCCTTGATAAGGTCCTCTAAGATATGGCACAGGCATAGGTCTTCCAGTCATCATTTCATGCGGTGTTAGATGTGTTAGTCTGTTTGTTTATGACCTCATAGACATCAAAGCAAGCGGTAAAGCATCTACCCAATTTAGCTTATTACCACTATCTGCCCTAATCTTAGCTAGCTTGGCTTTCAAAGTTCCATTAGCTCGCTCTACCACACCCTGTGACTGTGGGTGAAAGACACATCCGAACTTTTGCTTGATTCCTAACATCTTGAAAGTTATTTTTGTTATGTTTGCGCCACAAATGCAGGACCATTATCTGAACTGATAGTATCAGGGAAACCAAATCTTGGAAAAACTTCTTTACATAGAAACTTGGCTACTGAATTAGCATCTGTTCCTTTGGTTGGAACTGCTTCAATACCATCTGCTGAACCTGTCAATTACTACAAGAGCGTATCTGTAGCCTCTGATTCGCTCTGTCATGTCTATATGATCCATCATTAAGTGTCTAAAAGGACCATCTGGAGGCGGTATATGAGCTATAGGTGCTGCGAAAAAGCTTTTCGTACATTATGTTGTGCACACACTATACACTCATTTAAAGTTCTATCTACTGTAGCTGCTAAAAACGGTGACCACCAAACAGCTCTAAGGCGTCTCAAGACCTCCCCTTGCCTTGCGCAATGGTCCTGGCCATGCCATGCGCATTAAGGATAGCTGTTTTTTGCAGCATTATGGGCAGCACGAAGTGACCATGTGGGCTGCGCCACAGGTCTTTGTGTGGACCATCTTGTGTACATTTAATAGCTCCTCGCTTTAAGTTTAAGCCATACACTTTGTTCATAAATGCTAGCTTGACGTTGTGTTTCTATCAACGAGGTCAACGTGTTGTAAGGGGTTCACAGTCTTCTGCTACCAACAAAGGGCCTATACACGTTGTGGTTGCTGCACGTTTAGCTGCTTCATCAGCTACATTATTCCCTTTTGCTATCAAAGAATCAGTTTTTTGATGTGCTGTACATTTAATGATAGCTAAGGCGGATGGAAGGTGAATAGCTTCTAACAGGAGCTGAAATAGCAGCACCATGAGTTACTGGTGTGCCATCTGCCCTATTGAAACCTCTTTGTTGCCAAATTTTGCCATTGATATGACATACGCCGTAGGCATATGCTGAGTCAGTATATACATTCAAACGTTTGCCTTTTGCCAATTGGCAGGCTGCTGTCAGTGCTTTGATCTCAGCTAACTGAGCAGAACAAGGTTGAGGGAGTTTCATTGTTTGTACCTCGGTAAAGGTGTCATCAGGATTCAATTGTATCACAGCATAGCCTGCATGGTTTCCTGTTGCATCTCTGAAACATGAACCATCAACAAAATAAGTCAAGTCCGCTGGCATTGGTTGGTTATACATGTCTTCCCTTGGTTTCAGGAAAGCTTCTGTTTTTTTAATACAGTCATGAGGTGTGCCTTCTTCAGGCAACACCAAACGTGTTGCAGGATTAACTGTATTGCAACGCTGAATTGTCAGTTCCGGTGTAGAGAGAATAACTTCATAACCGGTTTTTCTTGCTTGTGTTAGAACAAAACGTGGACTCGTTAATAATGCATGTAATTGGTGGGACGTGTATAAAGTAACAGGATGTCCCATGGTAATAGAAGACGCTTTTTGGAACGCAAAGACGGCTGCAGCCAGTCCTTGGTAGCAGGGTGGTAACCCTACTTCAATATTGTCCAATTTGGTAGTATAGTACGCCAATGGTTCTTTACCTACTGGGGTTTCTTGCATTAATACTGCACAAGCATAGCCCGATCTTTCTGCAACATACAGATAGAAGGGCTTGCTGTAGTCTGGATTTCCGAGTGCAGGAGCAGTTTGTAGGTCATGTTTTAATGCTTGAAAACTCTGTTCAGCAACATCAGTCCACTGTAACGTAGCTGAATTGTCTGCCTGTCCTACAGCACGTATCAATGCTCTCAAAGGAGCAGCTTTTATATGGCATAATCACAAATCCAGGCTCTACTATAACCAGCCATTCCCAGAAAAGACAGCATTTGACCTACAGTTTGTGGTTTTGGTATTCTAGTTATTGCTTCTATGTGAGAGGAGGCTATTTTTCTCTGATTACCGCTAAGTTTTCTCCCTAAATACTCTACTTCTTCTTGGCAGAATTGAAGTTTGTCTTTACTGACTTTGTGTCCTCCTTTAGCAAGTGCTGTTAACATGGTAATAGAGTCTCGCTCACAGTGCTCTTTAGTAGGGCTAGCTATTAGAATGTCATCCATATATTGAATGATAGTGCTCTGTACATTGAGATGATGTAAATCCTCTGCCAAAATTCTATTGAATACTGATGGGCTTTCTGAACAAAACCTTGTGGTAAACGAGTGTAAGTGTACTGTTGACCCTGAAATGTGAATGCAAATAAGTGCTGTGAATCAGGATGTAAAGGTACGCTAAAAAATGCTGAACATAAATCTATGACTGTGTACCAGTGGGTGTTTGGTGGGATATTTGACAAAAGTGTGTGTGGATCAGGTACTATGGGAGTTTCTGCATCGACTATGGAGTTGACAATGCGCAGGTCATGTACTAGGCGATAATCTGGAGAATGTGGCTTTTGGATTGGATAGATTGGAGTGTTACAGGGGCTTTTGGTTTTAATTAACACTCCTGCAGTTATCAAACCCTCAATGGTGGGCTTGATGCCTTCTACAGCTTGTTGTTTCAGTGGATATTGCCTTTTGTAAGGTAGTATGACATTAGGTTTTAACTTGATCTTAATGGGCTGTGCAGATTTCACTAATACTATATCTGTCTTGTGTTGTGACCATACTTGCGTAGGTACTTGTTTTAATAGTTCTATGTGCTCTGCTGTGAGTGGTAGTTGTTTAGATACTAATACTTTCTTCGCCTGTCCTTCATCAGCGGTGCTAAGAGATATTCTAATGTATTGTTTATCAGGAGAAACATGCAAGTGTTTGTTCATGGTTTGCTGCCATTCAGGGGATCTGCAGCACGTCTTTCATCATTGGTCCTAGATCATGGGATTCATAACCTTTAGCTATTAACAGAGTTATGTGAGGAGTAGATTTTGGGACTGAGAACCATTGTTGCAGTTCAAGTGGGAGTTGCACAGCTGCTGCAGCTCCTTGTGGACCAATGTATATGTCTCGAGCCTTCAGGTAATAGTGTTTGTTGTTGATCATTTCCTGTTAACATTCATCATAGTCCACATGTTCCTGTTGACCATCATACAATGAGGGTGCAATGCAGGGGTAACTTTGGTTCTCGTGCTTCATGGAATTGGCTTGGCTTTGTGCCCAAATTTTCCATTGGTTCCATTCTTGCTGTAAGTTAGAGTTTTGCATCCACTGGATCCAATATACAGCTGCATTTTTTAACTGCGCTGTGTCATTTATCACTAGGGATGGCATCATGGTGGTTCACCAGATTGTGAGGGATCTGGAGGCAGATCTAGCCAAATTCCATCTGGAGTGCACATGACATTGGCTTTTAGGGAGCATAGAATGTCTCTCCCTAATAGATTAATTGGCGTCTGGTCAGAATAAAGAAGTGGTGCGACAACAGTTTTTCCTGCTATCAGCATGGGGACTGGTTGAGTGAGGGGAACAATTTGGGTTTTCCTAGAGAAACCTATAGTTTTTATTGATGAGCCAGAAAGGGGAAGATGGGAGTCAGAACTTTTTATAGATGAATAAGTGGCTCCCGTGTCTACCATAAAATCATGATCTTGACCTTGAATGGTAACAGTCAACAGTGGGCTCATCATGTGGTTGTGATGAAATTGCAGGTGCCATTACATCCCCCTCAGGCTTCTCTGGGCTCCCCTAAGGCTAATTTCTAGCCGGTCCTGTCCACGGATTATCTGGACAGTCTTTTCGCTGATGACCTTGTTGGCCACATCCGCCAGCATACATTTCTGTCGTTTGGACTTGCATTCAGGTGAGGCGTGGATTGGGAACGGTCTCCTTGTTGTAGAGGGCGTCCATTCCATTGAGGACGACGAAATGGGCCTCTCCTGGGTCCAGCCTGTCTGTCCTCTAGGACGGTTAGCATATGGACGTGGTTCTGAATGTTCAACATGGACATGAATTGTCGGCGGCAACGTTGCAGATGTAGTTCCCGATTGCTCCGTTGGCTGTGGCGCTGGTGCTTGGAGCTGTGGTTGCTGTGTTGGTTGTGTAACTGGCAGTTGAGGAGTTGCCTCGACTTTGGACTGTGCTCGAGGCTGCTCCGCTGTGACCACAGGTGCTTGAGCTTTAGCTTTTTCCTTTTTGCGTTTGGAGCTCAATTCAGATAGCTGCAGTTGTGTCAGTTTGTTGGACATCAGCTTATTGGCATCGTCCTCTCTCTGCTTGTCTTTTCTCACACTTTCTACATGATGTATGAGATGTTCTGAAAACAGAGGCCAGTCCATTTTCATCAATCCAGCCACATTTTCCAGTCGTTTCTGCACTTCTGCTGGCATGGCTTTCTTTATCATTACCTTAAACAAGCTTTCAGGTGGTGCTGTTGGCATTCCATGCACCGCCAGTCTCCTCTCGCCACTTTCGTTGGAATGCATGCAGAAATTTTGCTGGACATTCATTGTTCTTTCAACATTTCTCCTTCTAATTTTGAAGGATCCATTTTTTCTGGGTAATGTTTCCGTAGCTCTCTCCACACCTGGTTGCGGTGTCCGTTGAAACCAACATGGTCTGCAGTATTTCCTCCGATCAATGCGTTCAATCCCGCTCCAAGAAGGATTTCTTCTGTGGAGTGTTTCCCGATAATGTGCATGAGCAGTGCCTTTATGTCCCCTACAGCTAGAGTTATTCCAGCTGTGCTCTCTTACAAGGCTGTAATCCATTTGTTGGCTCCTTCCGTGAGGTCTGGTAGTCTGTCTGCAAGCCCTATCATGTCACAGAAGGACCACGGCACGTATTGCCTCTGACCATTGGGCTTTGTCATTATGGGGCACATGGGGTGTACTGGGTCTGGACCTAAGTCAATTAGGTTTTCATCTTCTCCGCTGTCACTGCAGTCATCTTGTGAAGGGAGCTGTGTCCCACTGCGAAGTCTCCTTGGTGACAGTTTTGGCAGTTTCTGAAGCGGTTTTTTCTGCTTGTGGGTTTTCTTGGCCAGCTGTTCATCAAACCATTCACACTTATTTGGGTGTTGGACTTGATCTTCTTCATCTTGTTGGCTCAACACGTGAAGGGCATCGTCAATATTACTCAACTGTTGTTGCACGTGTGTTAAGCAGGTGTCTTTGTGTGATGTCATGGTTCCCGACAGTCGTAATGTCACTGGCTGTGAGTCTGGTTTCTCAGGCATCTTCCTCAGTTCTTCAATTATTTCATCAGCCTGCTGCTCCAGCTTATGTAGGCGGCGTTCCAGTCCATCATCATTCAAGTCTTTCCACTTTGGGATGCTTGGAGATGTGGACATGTTTCGCATGTTCTGAGCTGGTGGGCAATCTCTGTCCACCTCTGCTGCAGTTTGCTGTCTTTCCAATGACAGTTTCAGTTTTTGCATCTCCATCTGAACCTGTTGTTCTAGCCTGAGCTCTGCCTCTCTTTCCCTTTCACATCGATATCTTTCTGCAGCTTCTTCATAATGCCTCCTGTCTACTTCTGATTCTGAAGTCTGGCTCCTCGGCTTTGGTTTTGGGTCAGGAGACCTCTGAGTCATTGTACTAGCACTGCCTGCTTCGCTTCCCACACTAGTAGGAACACTATACACACTGGCTGTCTCTTCTGCTTCTTCTGGCAATGTTTCCAAGTTTACAGTAAATTTGCCTGTCACTTTTCCTGTCAATTTCTCCCTGAAATTTTTCTTTTGCTGGTAGAAGAGGGTACAGCCCTGATGGGAGTGTGGTTTTGGATGCATAAGGGGGTGGCTCATCATGCCATTGTAGGGGCTGAAGGCTGTCCCTGCTGTTTCTTTTCTGTCTCGGATTGTGTATTATTCTTGGCAGGTGCCTCACTCAATGGCTTCGGCTCTTCTTCTATTACTGGTAACTGGGTTACATTAAGTACCTGTCTTCTCCCTTCTTGCCTAACCCATCTTAGCACTTCTCTTTCCCTTGCTCTTTTTCCTAGCCTACTGTTGCTAGTGTCTCTTGCTTTATGGTGTTTGATGTTTGGCTTCCACTTCGTCACAACAGGCTGCCATGAAGGTTCCTTCCTTAGGCCACTGTAGCCTTCCGGTGGTTCTTTTGTGCCACTTCTTCATGCAGAGTCTAATCTGCTGTTCATGGTCTGGCTGCTGTCTTATTACCAACTCCAATGGTGTCGACACACCAATTCCCTTTGTTATTTTCGCACCCATGTATCCCTGTCTAGCTTCACTTGCTAAAAATCGGGGAACTTCTGGTTGGTGATCCTCTTTGGTTCTGATTAGTACAATTATTTTTTCGGCAGTGGTGCCAGGTTTTAGTTTTTTATTTAGCCTGTAGTCGAACCTTAGGTTCTCCTCTCCGTCCTCTCCAGGTTCTCTGGTTATCCAACTAAACTTACCTGTTTCCCACTGTACTCTCCTGGGAACCACTGAAATGCAAAGCCGTGGATTCTCTGATCCCTCCGTTTATTCCCACTAGGGATGCGTTGTCAGGAAATTCCTAGAAATAGGTTTTAATGGGCACAGTTGCCTCCGCTCTAGGATCGTGGCAGAGTTGCTCCAATAGAGGGAGACAATGAAGCAGAAGTCCAGAGTCTATGCAGCAGTTGAGTCCAATCTACAGTTGGGAACTCTCTTTGTACTCCAGGCAGATTGACAAACTTTGTGATGTTCCACAATTTCAGATTGATCAGTGGCTCGTCTTGCCAATGTTCTTTACCGTTTTTGTCTTTGTATGTTCGTTCCAGCCAAAAATGTGTTCTAATACCTTGTGTTTCTGGATCTCCCTCTTTGACAAAGTGCTCTAAGGACACTACTTTCGTCATCACCACTGCTATTTTCATCTTCCATCCGTTTCTTTTATCAATGTATACAATTATTTTAGTTATTATGTTTTATTTTACTTTATATCTTTTATTTTCGTTTGCTTTGCTTAATATGTTTATTATTACTTTAATTTTATATTTTAAATATGTTCTGTATTTATATCTTAAATATATATTGTATCTTAAATGTGTTTAAATGTGTTTATATAAGCTATTGTTTATTTATTTTGTCACTTCAGTCGATGTGTATGATTACTTTTTATGTGATATCCTCAATTAATCTCCATATTACTCCAGTTAGGAACAACAATAACGCTACTAATGCTATTATTCCAAAGACGACATGTCCAATATAGGACCGTTCAAGTAGATTATTGGTATTTATATCATCAATAGTATTTACACTTTCTATACTATTACTTCTTTCCAGCCCATTTTTAAGCTCACAGTTTTACTCTAAATAAACATAGGCTATATACATAGGCTATATACACATATATATATACACACACTAGCACACACAACTGGACACATACAACAGTTATTTGTGCAGTTTTATATACACTTTAAACACTTGGCTGGCCAGTATTGCCCTCGGCAATATTTTGCAGCTACAATTGTCAACCTTGACAAAACTTGCAAGTGAGGTCACCACCACGGGATGACCTGCCGTTTTCCCTAAACAGGCGCGCGCGAACAAAACACTCCTACCCGTACAGACCTCTTTTCCTGTATTCTAGGACTATATAAAGAGCGGTAACCATAGGAGGTTTGTTTCTTTAAAACCCACACTCAACCTAAACAAACCGTTTCAGAGGTTGCTGTTGGTGGTGTGGTGGCTCATATCCCTGTTTAAATAAACTCTTCTCTCTCTGTTCAGAGTCGAAGTGTTATCACAGGCACTATAATTTTACTATTGTTAGCCCACTCAAGGTCAGTGGGTATTCTTTCTTTTTCTTATCACTAACTAAGCAAAGATGTGCAGCTGCGTTCTCTATATTTAGCTCATGTCGTGGCAGAATGTTTCTTTCTGTCGTCTCTCCCGACAACTCTCTCTCCTAGGGAGCTTTCCGTCTTACTCTTGGCTCAACCTCAAAGGATTTCACTCATCACTCGGGCACCTCTCCGTTCTGTTATCACAAAGCTTGCGCGCACTACGCCAGCGTCACTCCCCCTTGTGCTGCCAACAGGGCAAACTCGTCCACAAAAACAAAGCACACGACCAATCAAACAGCGATTGCAACAGTAGCAGAAACATTTACACATACTCACTCATACACGCTCATCCGCACCATGGTGGCTTACAGACATCAGACTCACATCAAACATGCAGCATGCATCTGTACTTAATTTTGTCTGGTCTCCTGTGCGCTGTTATCTTACTTCAATTTGTAAGTTTAATCAGCTTTTAGAGATATTATCAATCAAATCAACAACAGATTTTACTAGGTTCTTGTGTAATCAGATTTGTGCTTATAATCAACAATCAACTTTGTGCTTTAACAATAAACTCTATGCCAGGTTCTTTAGGGGTGAGTCTTTTACAGGTCTGTACCTACCCGGACGAGATCAACACTGCATTCAGACACCAAGAATTAATGCAGATAAAGCTCTGCTTACCTTAGTTTTGGTGCACCGGTGGGTCTGAAATGCAGGTGCAGATCTGCTCTCCCGGTCCAGGTCCTGATGACTTGTTCCCCTCCTGGCTGGCTCGCCAATTTGATGTGGATTTTTCAGGCAGAGCTGTAGACTAAGTCCAAGGGCCAGTTGGAGACAAAGTCTGGTCCTGCCTGGCTCTCCGCACCTTACTTTTTCTCTAAGTCTTTTGCTCAAAAGTTTTCTAAGTGTTTAAATCCTTCTTCCAAAGGAAAATGCAAAGTCCAAATAAGCACTGGAGTCCAGCAAAGTTAAGTCCAAAAGGCTTTATTCTTCAGCAAGAAGCAAAAAGCATGAGCTGTCCTGCAGAACAACTGAACTCTAACCTTTTGTGCATCATCCTTTTATATTGTGAGGTGTAGGTGTGTTTTAGACCAAGGGGCATGGCAAGACATGCCCCTTTCTCCCATCTTTCATATTTTGGGAGTGGTTTTTATTGGTGTCTGGAATTACCCCTTTTAATGCATGAAGCCAATTTTAATGGAGTCTGATTTATCTAATGTGAGTGCATTTTGTTTCAAACATACATAGTTTCATTTTTAATGGAGTCAGAATTTCTATTGGTTGTTTTTTTAAAAAGTAAACATCAACAAAGTAAACATCAATCTCGTACTTTCTTTGTGTGGTTAGTCACTAAGGATTTTACCATACATCAGTGTTAATAATCATAATGAGGCCTAGTAAGTAAATAGCAGCCTTGCAAAACATACACACATAGACATAAGGCATTGAAAATTGACACCACACTGCCTGTTGCCCAGTGACAGCTGGGATAGGCTCCAGCACCCCGTGACCCTGTGAGACAGGATAAGCAGAACAAAGCTACATACATTTGGGCTTGACACTTGCTGCCCTCTTCTCAATGCATATGTGTAGTCAGATTTGCAGATGATATAGATTTTTAATATATTTCTGTTTGTTTGTTTTTCTTGAAGACATGATCATACTTGACGACATATATGTCAGGTTCCCTGGGTTCTCTCCCTGTGGTTTTCCTTTCTATCCCTTGTGTGTGTGTGTTTGTCTCCCCCTGTCTGTCTATGTCTGTCCTTTACCGAGGAAGGCGTGGAGGTTACTCCGGTTCACCTATCTATACACCTGGCCTCATCTACATACCTGCAGCTAATCATCAATCAAGCCACCTATACCCATCACTGTATGTAAGACCAGCTCAGTTCTCCACTTTTTGTCAGATCATCCGTTATCATTCTGCTGGTAACTCTGTGGCCTTTAAATCCGTTCTTCTGGTTTTGCCTGAACCAACTCCTAAAATCCACTCACTCCTGCCTGCCTGTCTGCACCTTTTACGGACCATCAGCAGTCTTCTGACCTTGTAGACTAAGCCCTGGAGAAGCATGGGTCGGAGGGTGGGACCGGAGGGCTCTCCATGACTGGTTTCAGCTTGGACACATGAAAGGTGTGGTGAACTCGGAGTGACCTGGGCAAACGCTGGTGAACAGAGACAGGGTTAATAACTTTTGATACAGGGAATGGACCAACACACGTGAAGAGAGAGGTCTTGTGTGGACAGCCAGACCTTAAGACCATAGAATGGTGCAGCACTGTGATGTTGATCAGCTGACCTCTTCATGCTATCCGCTGTCCAAAGCAAGATTTGCCTAGCTCCTGTCCACACCTTCCTACATTAGCAAATGAGCGGCTGCATGGACGACACTGCCATCTCCTCCTTGAACTCTGGGAACACTGGGGGTTGGCAGCCGTAAGCACAATGAAAGGGTAAAAGACCCGTGGCAGAGGTAGGAAGACTGTTGTGCACATACTCAATCCAGAGGTGTTTGCTCTAGGAAGTGGGCTTCTGAGAAAAAAACAGCATAAGCAGGTCTCCAGTTCCTGATTGAGCCACTAAGTCTGTCTGTAGGCCTGGGGATGGTAGCCTGAGGTAAGACTGGATGTAGCTCAGATGAGTCTGCACAATGTGCACAGTTTTGGAGGACCGATCTACCACCATACATATCCCAAGGTGTTACCTTGAGATAGTGGGAGCTGGTAATGAAGACCAAGGGGATGTCCAACCAGGGGTGCTTTGGCATTGGCAGAGGCTCAAGGAGTCCTACTTGTGCCTGGGAGGAGGTCTTATTGCGGGCACAGACTGTACTCCACCATCCTCGGCCACCAGAAGCACCACTGCAAATAGTGTCTGCCAGGTGCCAAGTGAGGTGAGATGTGTGGGACCAATGAATGTCCTGAAAGCAGAGTGATTCAGGAACCAATAAACAATTATTAGAACATTCTTTGGGGGGAGATTTGTGTGATGTCACAAATCATAATTTCAAATCATAATTTCTTTCTGGGGGAGTTAACATAAGAGACAGGTATGTGCATGGATGGAGCTTGTTATGTCTCTCTTTCAGAAAGTCTCTTTTTATCTTTTTATTTCCCTTTAGATTCAAGGGGACCATCTGAATGTTCCATTGCTGGCCTGACTCACAGTCGTTCAAGCTCTGACCAGCTCCAGAGTCTATTGATACATGGTGTATATAAAAGTTTAGGTCTCTTCCTTTATTTGTGGTGCTCTAACAGACCATCACTAAGAAGACTACATCATATCTTTTGTATTCAAGCTGTGACAAGTGGTTTCAGGGGGGTTTGTGTGAAGGCAGAAAAAGACATATTCTGAAACCAATGTCAGACTCAACACACACACTCATTAAGGTCCAGACACTAATCATCTTCAATATGACCTGTTGTTCAACAAACAGCTTCCTGTGCCACCTGCCGGCAGGTACAGTGTATGAAAGTCAACTTTTAGACAAGAAATCATCATAATTTTAAATGAAAGAATTTGAGCCGGAACCACACACAACCGAAATAGTCAGTGTTTACTATGTCTATATAAAATATCAACTTTAATACTATTTGCACACATTTGCAGGAGGCCAATAATTCTTGCCTTTGCTGCTTTTCCTTTTGTGTCTTTGGATGGGAACTACCAAGGTTTCTTACATACTTCTGACCACAGTAAGTTAGTCACAATTAAAGATATTTAAAGTAAGAAATTCTGCTTTTAGGTCAAAAGACAGTTGTATTTTCTATTACTATTATACTTTGATTCTGTTTGAACTTGTTTTGCATTTTTGTTGCCTTGATGTTCCAAGACAACCACCAACATCTAATTTTACTTTCATCCTACTAATCTGATCCCTTGTTCAGAGGAAACCATTCAGTCTAAGAACCACATTCTATAGGGCTTAAAGATTTTGGATTGTGGACTGTATTACTTGCAGACTGCATGTAAAGTTGAAGGGAAAGCTAGCCTCACATAAAAAGCTACTGTACTATCCTTTGCGTACATTTTCGCTGCCTTGTGCATTTCTACTGTGTGTAGAAGGGATATCAGCATCCAGCACTAGGCAGTACCAGCAGCTTCCCTGCCCACAGCATTCAGCTTCACAGCTTTGTTTTTTTTCTTTTTTTTCTTTTTTTGGGGTGGTGGGGGGGGGGGGGTGGCTTAGTTTTGCAGACCTGCACAATTAAAAGTATTTTAATTTATTTCAAAAGCATTTTTTTCTCAATTCAAGCAAAGAAAAGTTTTTGTCTCTTCCTTTATTTGTGCTGCTCTAGCTACAGCCTCCATTCATGACATCATATCTTTTCTATTTAAGATGTGACAAGTGTTTTCAGTTTTCAGGGAGTTTGTGTGTGTGCAGGGAGAAAAAGGCATATCCTCAGGCTCACCACACACACTCATCATGGTTGAGAAATTATTTTTGTTCAATCCAGCCTGCTGTCATGTGCAACAAACAGCTTCCTCTGCCCCCTGTTGGCAAGTACAGTGTATGAAAGTCAAGTTTTAGACAAGAAATCATCATAATGTTTAAATGAGAGTATTCGGCTGTGAATTGCCAAATACTGGAACAACAAACGCAGCCGACAAATAGTGAATGCTTTCTAAGTCAGGACAAATATCAATTTTAATGTTATTTGCACACAGTTTGCAAGAGGCCTATGTTTGAGTCTTGCCTTTGCTGCTTTTCCTTTAGTCTCTTTGGATAACAACTATCTATATGACTTACAGCCTTCTGACCCTAGTAATACCAGCAAGTCAAGCCATGGGTTTTTGCCAAATGTTCTTGTGAGGATCTTTCCTTCAGCAGAAGGCAAGTAATCCATTCTACTTTAAGATAAATAGAATGTTGTATTTTCTCTTATTATAATAGTTTGATTGTGTTTGAAGTTGTTTTGCATTTTCCCTTTTATAGATCTGTTTTGCCATGTTCTAAGACAACCACCAGCATTTAACTGATCAAGGGCATAATGGTGAGTTACCAAATATTTGTCAGAACAAAAAGCTTCCTCTTCCCCCTGTTGGCAAGTAAAGTGTATGAAAGTCAAGTTTTAGACAAGAAATCAACATAATGTTAAATGAGAGGATTCAGGTAGGAATTGCAAAATACTGGAACAACAAATGCAGCTGACAAATAGTGAATGCTTTCTAAGTCAGGACAAATATCAATTTTAATGTTATTTCCACACAATTTGCAGGAGGCCTATGTTTGAGTCTTGCCTTTGCTGCTTTTCCTTTAGTCTCTTTGGATAACAACAATCTATATGACTATCTATGGCCTTCTGACCCTAGTAATGCCAGCAAGTCAAACCATGGGGTTTTGCTGAATGTTCTTGTGAGGATCTTTCTTTCAGCAGAAGACTTGTTATCTAATTATATTAAAATGTCTGCATTTCAGTTGTCAAAACTAAGATCTCTTTGGATGCCACCACAACATTCTAAGGCCCTCACAGCATGCATGGAATGGTATGTCACAATTAAAGATGTTTATAGTAATCCATTCTACTTTTAGATAAATAGACTGTTGTAGACTGTATTGTCTCTTACTATAATAATTTGATTATGTTTGAAGTTGTTTTGCATTTTCCCTTTATAAATCTGTTTTGTCATATTCTAAGACAACCACCAACATTCACTGATTGAGGGCAAAATGGTGAGTTACCAAATATTTGTCAGCATGTACCCAATCTAGTGCATTGGTTATGATAATATTCTGGCCTCTTTTCAACTTCTGCGAGTTATAATTGGTGATGTAGTTCTAGTATTTAATATTATCTTACCTATCCCTAACCCAGGTGAGCTACTGCTGAGGCCGACAGCAATGGCGCCACGCGCAACCTCACAGGGCAGGTTCCCACTGGCACCAAAGGCAGCCCACAGGACCGGAACACTGCCCCCTCACTAGCAGCCATGCACTCCACCACCATCCAGGCCCAGGTGCACACAGGCACAACCACAACCAGATGCGCGCAGCATGGCCATCTCCCCTCCTCCACCTCCTCGAGCCACAGCCACATCCGTGGCCACCATGGCGGACCAGAGAGGAGGTGATTGGTCCCCCTTCACTCATGTGGATGAAGAGGACTCCCTCCTCCTCCTCCCCTTCCTGCCTCCTCCGGCCTCCTCCTCTTCCTCCTCCTCCTCCTCCTCTTCCTTCTCCTCCTCCCCCTCCTCGCCTTCTTCCTCTTCCTCTTCCTCCTCCTCCTCCTCCTTGTCTTTCTCCCCTGCCTCCTCCTCCCCCTCCTCTCTTTTCTCCTTCTCCACATTCCACGTCTCCATCTCTCCAGGGAGCAGCATCAATAAAATCCTTATTATTGGTGACTCTAATGTTGCAAGATTTCCTCCCTTCCAGATCCAGGACTTACAGGTTGACAGCTATCCAACATGGGGCAACATTTCACCATGCAGAGTCCCTCCTGCGTGTAAGGCCGTCTGCACCACAAAGGTGGAGACACTCATCCTGTCCTTTGGCCTCAGCAGCAGAAAACAGAAGACACGCACCACAACAATCAAGCAGCTGCAGAGAGCTCTAAGGGTGGCTAAAAACAGATTCCCTGAAGCCACAATTTTGGTACCTGTAATAAACTTTTCCACCGCCCTCGCAAAGGAAGGACCAGCTCAACCTGCAGGTATTAAACAATCACATCACAAAAAACTATGATTTCCTCCCATAACTGCCCAATAAAGACTTCCAGACAGAAATGGATAAGGTCCATTGGACCCATCACACAGCCTCTAAAATGTTTGACCATTGGATGCAGCAGGTAAACTAGAGGTCCCCAAGAGCCTGTTTTTTTCTGGAGGGGTTTAAAAATGTTATGATTTTAGCAAAACATGCTAAATTAACAACCCCTCAGTTATCTCTGCTTAACAGAGGCTTAAACTTTATTCCCACCAAGGGGCAGCAACCAAAACATTAAACCACAATCCAGGCTTGACATCCAAAAATATCACAGGAGATTGAAACTATTGGCATACTATGGAGATGAGGAGGCCTCAAAAAAACAGCCTAAAAAAAACTCCCTTCACTCTCTAATTGGACCCCCGCGGAATTACATTTACCCACCCACATCAAGGACTTGATCAAATTGGATCTAAATTATTTTAAAAAATTCATTTCAAATCCTCAGGATTAAATCCAATTTAACACCTGAAGAAAATGTGGCCATTAAAGAATTAATAACAAATAAAGAAATCATAATCAAACCAGCAGTGGTGGTGATGGACCTTGAGCAATACATATGGGAGGGACACAGACAATTGAGTGAAGATATTATTCCAAATTAAACAAACCTATTTATTTAGAAACATTCGCACAAATTACCCAAATCTTTCAAAAAAATATATGAAAAGAAATTCATCAATGCCAAACAACGAAACTATTTAATTGGAGACTCTGAGCCTAGGCAGAGAAGGTTTTATTTACTCCCCAAAATCCATGTGAATTTCTCTTGGAGATCAATAAAAGTATCTATCTATCTATCTATCTAAGGATCCAACTAATTGGAGTAAGCCATTTGAAATTCCCACCAGGACGCCCTATATTGTCCAACTGCAGCAGCGAAACATATAGGTCGGCAGAATTTGATTATTATTTAAACCCATTGGCTGAAAAACACAAAAATTACATTAAGGACACCTATGATTTCATAGAAAAAATAAAAACCTATACATCCCCACAGGGTCTATTTTATTTACAATTGATGTGGACAGCCAAGCCATTAAAGATAGTTTCCATAAATTTCAGGATAAAAAAAGACCAGACAAAGAGTTATTAAAACTATTTCGAGATCAATTTGACCCAAAACGATTTTGAATTTGATGGAAAATATTTCCTACAAATAAAACGTACAGCCATGGGCTCCTGCATATGCAGACATTTTTATGGCTTCATGGGAGACTGCTGTGTTGGGAACATGTGACAAAAAGCCCCTGCATGGAAAATATTAAAAAGCCCCTAGTATTATAGGTACCTTGATGACATCTGGGGTGTTTGGACTGTTTGGACTTATTCTGTGGAAGATTTTGCGGTGTTTATGGACAGTTTATGGACACCTTAAACAATCACAATCCCTCTATAAAACTAAAATCCACAATTGATCATAATTCCATTAATTTCCTGGACACAACCACATTCAAAGGACCCAAATTCACACTACACAACCAATTGGACATTAAAGTTTATTTCAAAGACACTGACACACATGCACTCTTACACAAAAATAGTCATCACCCAAAACATACATTTGCAGGATTAATAAAATCACAACTATTACGGTTCCACAGAATATGCTCACAAACAGAGGGCTTTAAAGAGGCCACTAAAGTGCTGTTCTCAGCTTTGTCCAGTAGGGGGTACTCCAAGGACCTTTCTTAGGAACAGCTTCAAAACCTTCCTCCAGGCCAAACCCATTCTGGTCTCCACCGCTCTTCCATTTGTCACCACCTACTCACCATCTACAGTAAAACTGGTCAGACAAATCAAAAACAACTTAGAGGCTGCCATGAGATCAATGCAACCCCATAATGACCTACGGATAATTGCTGCATTTAAGGAAAAACAAAAACCTTAAAGATTACCTGGTCAGGTCAAAGGTCAAACCAGGGGCAGATCAGACAGGTGGCCCATAGAGCAGTTATTTTAAACAACAAAGATGGGTTTATGACTTACACAAACAAAAGGTGTTTAAAACTGCAACATATGGAAATATTTCTTCTAAAAATTGTGTATATATGATGTCCTGTAAACAATGTGGGAAAAGATATGTGGGAGAAACGAGGCTGAACATACATGTACGGTTCACATGTCACAAACACAAGCACAAATATTGTAAGACAAAAAAACACTGACTGGAATGTGGTCCAGCATTTTGTCTCTCATGGCTGGGATTGCATTGAGACTTGCAGTGGGAATACAACTTAAAACATAGATTCAAAGCAAATCAATTTTCAAGAATTAAAACCGGATAAAATCCAATTATGGAAATGAAAATCAAAACTCAAATTCAAAGCAAATCAACTTTAACACTACAAGACTTAAAAACCTGATAAAATCCAGTTATGGAAATGAAAAACAAAACTCGGAAATTCAAAGCAAATCAGCTTTAATATTCAACTATTAAAACTGGATAAAATCCAGTTATGGAAATGAAAATTAAAACTCAGATTCAAAACAAATCAGCTTTAATATTCAAGATTTAAATACCAGATAAAATCCAGTTATGGAAATGAAAATTGAAACTCACGATTCAAAGCAAATCAGCCAGCCCGTGCATTGCCTTTGACTCTCTATTCCAAACCGCTCAGTCGGCAGACGAGGCGGGGGGAATCATCGAGATAACTTTAACTTCACTTTCACTTTTATCAGGCTGCCCGAATCAAGTCGTTAAAGACTCTACAGCTGGTCCAGAATGCCGCTGCTCGGGTGCTGACTAGACTAGAACCAGGAAAAGAGACCATATTACTCCAGTATTGGCTTCTCTGCATTGGCTCCCTGTAAAATTTAGAGTGGATTTTAAAATCCTACTCCTCACATATAAGGCTCTACATGGTCTGGCACCATCATATCTTTGATGAATTGATAACTCCTTATCATCCGACTAGAGTGCTGCGCTCCCAAAATGCGCAGGCTTACTTGTAGTTCCCAGGGTTTCCAGAAGTAGTCTAGGGGGCAGAGCCTTCAGCTATCAGGCCCCTGTTCTCTGGAACCAGCTCCCAGTCTGGGTCCGAGAGGCAGACACAGTGTCAGTGTTTAAGAATAGACTTAAAACCTTCCTTTTTGATAAAGCTTATAGTTAGGGTGGGCACAGGCTCGCCCTTAGTTTATGCTGCTTATAGGCTTAGACCACTGCCGGGGAGGCTCCCATGATGCACCGGGCACCTCACTTCCTTTGTCTCTGACAAAGGAAGAGGGAGAGGGAGAACCTCTTTCTCTGCTTCCTCTTCCTTTGCTTCCTCTACTCTTATTATGGTAGTAGTGCAAACTGGAGTCACCTTATAAACTGGTAAAAGTGGCTTAAAAAGTGGTTAAACTGGTTAAAGTAGTTAAAGTGGTTAAATTGGTTAAATTGGTTAAATTGTTGTTAAAGTGTTAAAGTGGTTAATGTGAATACTCGCTTATGTCCTGTAAAGTGCATGTTACTGCTACTGGAGCCCCGGTCCTCTCTCTCCAGTCTTGCAGGTTCCTCACTGATTCTGGTTGTGGTCCATCTGTCCATCTGAGGTTCACTGGCCTGGTGGGGACATGATCTGTGTCTGTGTTGTGGAGAGAAGGTCGAGTGGCCCAGAATCTAGAGATGCACCTGGGACTCACGGACTCATTTCCATTACCTGTGATACCTTCACACATGGACTAAACCCATGAACTCAGTTTATCTACAGCTTATTACGACCCATGTATAATTCCATAATATGATTGATGAATGATGTTCTCTGTACATGTGGCATCTATTGCACGTCTGTCCGTCCCAGGGAGAGGGATCCCTCATCTGTGGCTCTTCCTCATGGTTTCTTCTTTTTCCCATAAAGGGTTTTTTGAAGTTTTTCCTGACCCGGTTCGAGGGTCTAAGGACAGAGGGTGTCACAACTGTGTACAGATTGTAAAGCCCTCCGAAGGCAAACGATGTTTGTGATTTTGGGCTCTAAATAAATAAATTTGATTTTGATTTGATTAACCTAGCCAGTGCCATCGGACTGTGGGCTCTCTCTACAAACCCAGAACCTATTACCTTCCTCAGGATTAAACTTCTCTACAGGAACTTAAAATAAAGCTAGGAAAGCCAATATAGTACAGCAATAAAGTAATCAATCCACTCTGATCTTTTCTTCTTTCTCCCCTCTTTTCCCTCATGAAAGTGAGGGAGTTAAGGGGAGGTAGAGTGTACAGCCCGGTCCGGCCAAGGGGAAGAGTTCAGTCTGATCCGACTCCTCTCCTTAACTCTACCTCTCTCGACCCCATTCTGCTCTCTCTCTCTCTCTCTCTCTCTCTTCACCCCCCTCTCTTTTTTTTCTTTCTCCAGGATTGATTAGTATTTAAATCAGTTTTGATAATCAATAATTACTCCTAATTAAATCTGAATTTGGACCTATATTTAACAAACATTAATGAATATCAGCTCATCATAATGAGGCCCTAACTCAGATGTGGACCTTGAAGGACTTTTATTCCAATTTAGACCTCTACAATTACAAAAGGACAAAACTCAGCTAAACTACGCCCACTTCCTCAGGAAAAAACTGATATTTACTTCTTTTCTGTTAAAATTTGAAAGACCAGGAGATATAAAAGCGATTAAAATCACTGTTTTATAGGTTACAGCAATGATTGGACTGGATAAATCTACAGGAAAATCATCGTGAACAACAACACTCTCCACAACCATGACTGAAGAGTCCAGTGCTCCAATAGACTACAGCAGAGACCAGATCCTGCACATTGAAGATGTGGAAGCTAAAAATTAAATGCAGAGCATTTTCTGGGGTCATGTGGTGTATGTGACACAGGCCTCTTCTAAGAAAAGGAAAAATTAACACCAGGTGGAAAAGACCAGAAACACCAGAGTGCGCTGAACTCCAGCCCTGATTGGCCAGACTGGGGTAACCTGGCGGTGTTAACAACTGGTCTGTATCAATCAGGAGGTGAGTACAAAGCTCATCAGCTAATTTTACTCACCTTACACCTAACCCACTGGCGCTTACCTTAACCAGGCCACTAGGAGGCACCCTAAAATCACCTAAAAGTACAATTACCTCAAAAAGGGACTTTGAATATCATTATACACCTAACTCAGGTCAAAAATCTAACCCTAACAACTCTTTTGCAAGTGTTTAAACCCAACCAGGCCACTATGAGGCACCATAAAGTCATCTAAAATTACAATTAAACCAAAAAAGGAACTTTTAATATTATTATACACCTAATCCAGGTCAAAATCCTAACCCTAACAGCTGTCATTTTATGCTCCTAAACCCAACCAGGCCACTATGAGGCACCATTAAAGTCATCTAAAATTACAATTAACCCAAAAAGGGACTTTCAATATTATTATACACCTAATCCAGGTCAAAATTCTAACCCCTAACAACTCTCTTTAGAATGTCTAACCCGAACCAGACCACTAGAGGGCATCCCCCTCACAGCCAGATGTCAAAACAGTGAACTTAATACTACCTAAAACTCAATTTGCTATGGGACACACCCTGAGACTTGATCACCTCGGGGGGGCCTTCCTCAGGTGAGGGTGTCTAGTGATAATGGCCGAAACACCCAATGATCCTGGGGTCCACTACTGATGATGTGTCCTGAAATTTACAAACAGTCCGGACTGAGAAACACACACTTCAATTAGGAATTAAAGCAAAGTGACTACTACAGCAGAAAAAACAGACAATAACAATGCAGATTAAAAACAGACAATTACATAAAAACAGACTTAATCCAGCAGTGGGAATACAAATTAAAACACAGTTTCAAAGCAAATCAATTTTCAAGAATTAAAACCGGATAAAATCCAATTATGGAAATGAAAATCGAAAACTCAAATTCAAAGCAAATCAGCTTTAACACTAAAGACTTAAAAACCAGGATAAAATCCAGTTATGGAAATGAAAATTGAAACACGGATTCAAAGCAAATCAACTTTAATCCCCTTTCGGGACAAAATCATATAACAGTTTCTCATGAGTAATAGAGGGAATGGAGAGCACCGCGATGTGCACCGGCCCGTGCGTTGCGTTTGACTCCCTATTCCAAACCGCTTAGTCGTCGGACGAGGCGGGGGGAGTCATCAAGATAACTTAATAACCAGGCCAATAGGAGGCACCATAAAGTCGTCTAAAATTACAATTAACCCAAAAAGCTCAGGATCGCCTGCAGTTTGCCTACCAACCAGGTGTTGGTGTGCAGGATGCCATCCTCTACCTGCTTCATTGAGCCCACTCCCATCTGGATAAGGGAAGTGGCACAGTGAGGATTCTTTTCTTTGGACTTCTCCAGAGCCTTCAATACCATCCAGCCCACCTTTGCTTCGGGACAAACTGAGCAGGATGGGAGTGGACCCCCACCTGATGGACTGGATCTCCGACTACCTCACTGGCAGACCACAGTACGTCGGGCTGAAGGACATCACGTCCTGACACGGTGGTCAGCAGCACTGGAGCCCCCCAGGGCACAGTTCTGGCCCCTCTTCTCTTCACCCTGTACACCTCAGACTTCTGCTACAACTCGGAGCTGTGTCATATTCAGAAGTACGCCGGTGATGACACGGCCATCCATCGTTGGGTGCATCAGGGATGACAGAGAGGAGGAGTATCGGAGACTGGTAGGGGACTTTGCTGCATGGTGCCACACTAACCACCTACAGCTCAACACCTCTAAGACAAAGGAGCTGGTTATTGACTTTGGGAGGTCCAGACCAAGACCACGACCAGTCCTGTTAGAGGGAGCTGAGGTGGAGGCTGTGGACTCTTACAAATACCTCGGCCTGTGGCTGGACAATAAACTGGACTTGGACAACACACACCAGCCACCTGTATGGGAAGACACAAAGCAGGATGTACTTCCTAAGGAGACTGCGGTCCTTCAACATCTTGCAGCAAACTTCTGCAGATGTTTTACCAGTCTGTCCTCTTTTACACTGTGGTGTGCTGGGGGGGAAGCATATCCAAGAAGGACACATCCAGACTGGATAAACTGATCAGGCGGGCCGGCTCTGTGGTCGGCATGAAGCTGGACTCTCTGGTGATGGTGGCAGAGTTGAGGACTCTGGACAAAGTGCTGGATATTATGGACAATGCCAGCCACCCTCTGCACACCGTCATCAGCAACCAGAGGAGCCTGTTCAGTGAAAGACTGCTCCTTCCCAAGTGTAGGGACCAACAGGCTTAAGAACTCCTTTGTCCATCATGCCATCACACTCTACAACTCCTCACTTGGGGGGAGGAGGACATAGAGGAGGACATAGAGTACAGAGAACAGTAGAGAAGAGGGGCGTAGCCATTTACATTTACTTGTGCAACACATGCACACACAGAAATGGACACTTTTCCTTCTGTGCATTGGACAACACACACTAGCCACCTGTATGGGAAGACACAAAGCAGGATGTACTTCCTAAGGAGACTGCGGTCCTTCAACATCTTGCAGCAAACTTCTGCAGATGTTTTACCAGTCTGTGGTTGCCAGTGTCCTCTTTTACACTGTGGTGTGCTGGGGGGCAGCATATCCAAGAAAGGACACATCCAGACTGGATAAACTGATCAGGCGGGCCGGCTCTGTGGTCAAAGGCATGAAGCTGGACTCTCTGGTGATGGTGGCAGAGTTGAGGACTCTGGACAAACTGCTGGATATTATGGACAATGTCAGCCACCCTCTGCACACCATCATCAGCAACCAGAGGAGCCTGTTCAGTTGAAAGACTGCTCCTTCCCAAGTGTAGGACCAACAGGCTTAAGAACTCATTTGTCCATCATTCCATCACGCTCTGGTGGTGCCACTGTCCTCATTTACACTGTGGTGTGCTGGGGGGGCAGCATATCCATTACATTTACTTGTGCAACACATGCACACACAGAAATGGACACTTTTCCTTTGGTGCAATAACCTCATTCTATGGTGTAATAACCTCATTCTCATCTATAGTGCAATAATTTTAACCTATATTCCATACAAAGCCATATTCAGTTCTTATATTTATTTATATTAGTTAATTCTTATTATTCTTTTATATTTTGTATTTCTTTTATATTTTGTATTTCTTTTATATATTTTGTATATTGAGCTAAGTGTTTACTGTTTATTTTTTATCTGTGCTGCTTGTTCTATCTGTGTGCTGCTTTTCTTATGTGCTGCTGGAAATTTAAATTTCCCTGAGGGAGTCATCCCAAAGGGATCAACAAAGTTAAGTCTAAGTCTAAGTCTACCTAAAACTCAATTGGCTATGGGACACACCCTGAGATTTGATCACCTCGATGGGGCGTTCCTCAGGTGAGGGTGTCTAGTGATAATGGCTGAAACACCTGATGATCCTGGGGTCCACTACTGATGATGTGTCCTGAAATTTACAAACAGTCTGGAGAAAGACAAAAAAACACATCTTTAAACCAGGAATTAAAGGAGAATGACTACTAAAAAAGAGAAAAAACAGACAATGAAATGCAGATTAAAACCAGATAATTCCATAAAAACAGATATAAACCAACAGTGGAAATACAAATTGAAATACAGATTCAAAACACATCAACTTTCAAGAATTAAAACCTGATAAAATCCAATTATGGAACTGAAAATCAAAACTCAGATTCAAAGCAAATCAGCTTTAATATTCAAGAATTAAAACATGATAAAATCCTCTTATGGAAATGAAAATCAAAACTCAGATTCAAAACAAAGCAGCTTTAATATTCAAGACTCAAAACAGATTCAATCCAAACATGGAAACACACATGGAAACTCAGATTCAAAGCAAATCAGCTGGAAGATTCAAGCCATGCAGATGGACTGGAAGAGGACTTAAACTCCACTGGACAGCTTCCTCTTCATCATCGGACCGCCTCCTCCAGGCCTTCACCTACAAGAAGAAGAACCCTGAAGTGAGACAACTTAAATCCATTAGAGGAAGAATTACATGACACATAAACACTCGATATTTGTTTTTTCTCGGGTAATGTGTGTGTGGAGTGAGAGCTGCAGACGACGTGCATCGGCCCGTGCACCTGCCTTTGGCTCCCCATTCCAAACTGCCCATTCGTCGGACGAGCCATCGAGATAATCATACATCCTAACCCTTAACCCCAAAAAGGCATATCCTTTGTCAGACTCACCACACACACTCATCATGGTTGAGAAACTATTTTTGTTCAATCCAGCCTGCTGTCATGTGCAACAAACAGCTTCCTCTGCCCCCTGTTGGCAAGTACAGTGTATGAAAGTCAAGTTTTAAGACAAGAAATCATCATAACGTTAAATGAGAGGATTCTGCTGCTGGGAATTGCCAAATACTGGAACAACAAATGCAGCTGACAAATAGTGAATGCTTTCTAAGTCAAGACAAATATCAATTTTAATGCTATTTCCACACAATTTGCAGGAGGCCTATGTTTGAGTCTTGTCTTTGCTGCTTTTCCTTTAGTCTCTTTGGATGAGAACCCATGAACTCAGTTTAGCTACAGTTTTATTACGACCCATGTTTAACTTCATATATGATTGATAATGATGTTCTCTGTACATGTGGCATCTATTGCACGTCTGTCCATCCCAGGGAGAGGGATCCCTCATCTGTGGCTCTTCCTCAGGTTTCTTCTTTTTCCCATAAAGGGTTTTTTGAAGTTTTTCCTGACTCAGTTCTCGACGGGTCTAAGGACAGAGGGTGTCACAACTGTACAGATTGTAAAGCCTCTCTGAGGCAAATGATGTTTGTGATTTTGGGATTTAAATAATTTATTTATTTATTTATTTATTTATTTTTGATAACAACTATCTATCTAGGGCCTTCTGACCCTAGTAATGCCAGCAAAGAAGAACTGGTATGACACTGCACTGATTCTGCAGCACAGCTTTGTTTTGGGGGGAACTTAGTTTCGCAGACCTGCACAATTCAACATTTTTCAAGCATTTTTGACCTATTTTTGCTTGTTAACATTGATATCACGAAAGTTTTTGCAATATAAACAAAGCCACATTAGAATCCAATTTGGTGTAGCATACTAGTTGGAACTGGCAAATGTGCAAGAGACCAAATTTCCCAGGATGGATGTAGAAAGTATATGACTGCTTCCTCTGTCGTTTCTATCCTTATCACAGCAGCAATGTGGAAAGAAACAATGTTGTGAAAGGGCCCAGATTATTTATTCATGTCGTCCTGCAGTTGCACAACATTGCATCTTAACAATTTACTGATAAATGGCATTTTTTTCTGATTTCAAGCAATGAAAAGTTTAGGTTTCTTTAGGTTTCATTCTTTATTTGTGCTGCTCTAGCTACAGCCTTCAGTTCAGTAAAGACAATGACGTCATATCTTTTGTATTTAAGATGTGACAAGTGTTTTCAGGGGTGTTTGTGTGAAGGGAGAAATAGGCATATCATTTGTCAAACTCACCACACACGCTCATCATGGTTAACGAGGTGGTGTCCGGCAAACGGCGTGGGCTTTATTAATAATTTGCAGCCTTTTTGGGGGAGATCTGGCCTGATTAGGAGAGATGGTATCCATCCCACTTTGGCTGGAGCAGCTGTACCTGCCTAGAAATATAGAAAGTTTTATTAGTCCTAATTCATGACATACCAAAGTTGCGACCAGTAAGCAGAGTTGCAGTCTTTCACGCTTCTCTGCGCCTCCATTAGAGCAGTTGCACACCCAATATAGAATAGAAACTGTGTCTGCCCAGGGACCATTTAAACTCTTAAAAAACCAACAAAGGGGAGTTATTCAGAAAAATCTAATAAAAATTCAACACAACTGTTGTAGCAACTCAGCAGCAGCATAAAATTAGTGTGGCCTCTTAAACATCAGATCTCTGGCTTCTAAGGCTGTTCTGATAAATGATTTGATATCAGACTCTGATATAGACCTATTCTGCCTTACTGAGACCTAGCTAGGTCAGGAAGAATTTGTTAGCCTAAATGAATCCACTCCATGCCGAAGTCATTCTAACATTCATGTTCCTCGAGACACTGGACGGAATTTTTTCAGGAATTTTTTCCCATTCAAATGAATGGACGGAATCTTCAAAATCTTCCCATTTTTACACATTTTCATTCTTTTTCATCTCTTCACCATTCATTCATACTTTCAGCTACAGTCCATTCAAACATCAAAATGTTCCACATCTTTCAGGGATTCAGGATATCATTCAACTTTTCAAGTCCAATTCAAACTTTTCTAAATCTTCAACTTTGTTTGAGGTCAAGTTTTGCCACAAATGTTCAAAACTAGAGTGGGTTACATCATCAGCTAGAGTGGAAAGGAGTGAAAATCTCTACATAGATCTTTTTTTACAGGAAACTTTGTGCTGATCGCAGACATGTGTCAGACTAAGCAAACGGAGGCTAAGCAAACTGGCTCCAGGACCCCTCCAAGCTAGAGGAGCACCAACCAACTGCCCCATCTACTCACATTATAAATCAGGCCTGAGAAGTTGGAAAAAGCTGAAGAATACTACTTTTTGAAACTGCTCTCATGGTCACATCTTCAGCCCAACATACATAAAATCACAGTGTTCATGAGACTCTTGTCTGTCTGATGGTATCATCATTTCAATGATAGGACTTATGGTCTGGCCACATCACTCATCTTTATCATTCAGCAATCGAGGTTAGGGTAAGCCTTTCTTTCAGAACAACTTTAAATATTCCACATTTTCCATTCATTTCAGGCATCATTCAACTTTATTACTCAGCTGTTCAGTTTTGCGTAAGCCTTTCATTCAACAAATCTTCAGATATTCCACATCTTCCATACATTTCTTTATAAAAATTCAAAAACCGGGTTCCAGTAACGTCATCATCTTGAATGGCAGCCTAAAGTAATAGCTCCCTCACGGAAATAGTTATTTTACCCCGTTAGACCGTCAAATACCAGGATTTGCAAGAATGGGGAAGACGCGTGCAAACAAAGAAAGCTCTGCGCTGCACTGACTGCAAATGAAAAAAAATTCGGAGGACAGCTCACCCACACTAACACAAGACAACGGAGCTAATGCTAACCCTCACGCAAACGACACCGCAAGCCTTAACGGGCTGTTGAATCCAATTAGACGTAGTAAAATCCTGTCTAAAGTGAGGACAGAACAAGCCCATGTAGTTTATTTACAGGAGACCCACTTGACAGATAAAGAGCATGTAAAATTAAAGAGAATGGGCTTCACTAAACTGTTCTTTTCTTCATACAAATCAGGACATAGGAGAAGAGTTGCTACCCTCATTTCAAACAAGCAAAATTTTGAAAAAGTATTGGGCGATAAGATAAGAGGAGCAGATTTATTTTAGTAAGGGGAAAGATAGATGGTAATCCAATTACCCTATTGAATGTCTATGCACCCCCAGGGAGTGATTTTAGCTTCTTCCAAAAAATTACTAATATTATGGTAACGGAAACAGATGGCCTTTTGATCTGTGGAGGGGATTTAAATATATATCTACAGCCAAAATTAGACTCGTCTAGTAGAAAAACTCAGGATATGAAGTTCCTATATAAGAAAGTAAACACACTTTTTGAGGAGGTAAGGTTAATTGACATATGGCAAGACTTTTTCCCTAACAGAAGGGATTACACTTACTACTCTGCTCCTCACTCACTCTATACAAGAGTAGATTATTTCATAACATTTGTAAAGAATAAAATACATACTTGTGGAATCGGGACAATAGATCTAAGTGACCATGCATCAGTATACTTATCCGCTTGATTTTAACCTGTGGTTGAAAAATAATACATGGAAATTTAACTCAAGTCTGCTGAATGATTCGTCCTTTAAGGCACAAATTAAATCGGAAATTAGTCTCTTCTTAGAGTTCAGTGACACTGGAGAAATCTCACCTTCCCATGTTATGGGATACACTGAAGGCTGTCCTAAGAGGGAAGGTTATACCAATATCTTAATTTTATGAAAAAGAATAGGAATAAGAAATTAGAGGATTTAAAAAACAAGCTAAAGGAACTAGAAAGAAAACATAAATCGGATTTGGCACAGGATAAAATGGAGTGTGGCTCTTATAGGCCAATCTCTGTTCTTAATGTAGATTATAAATTATTTACCACTGCCATCATGGCCAGACGATTAGAAGAATTCCTACCAATGTTGATACATAATGATCAAATGGGTTTCATACACCAATGTCAAACACAAGACAATATACGAAAGACACTACATATTATGGATCATATACAAAAAAAATGAAATCAAAGCAATTGTGAAAAGTGTAGATGCTGAAAAGGCCTTCGATTCGGTCAGCTGGAATTTTCTCTACAGAGTCTTACACAGATTTGGCTTCCATGATGCAATTATCAAAACCATACAGGGAATATATGATAATCCTACTGCTAGGATCAAAATTAATGGATATTTATCAAATAGTTTTACCCTAGAAAGGGGCTGCAGACAAGGTTGCGCATGGTCACCACTACTCTTCGCACTATTTTTGGAACCACTAGCTCAATACATTAAACAAAATGAAGACATCAAGGGAATCACTATTAAAAGGACGGAATATAAACTGGCCTGCTATGCGGATGACATCTTGGTCTACCTCGGGTGCCCAACATAACCCTAAATTGCCCTATTTACCTAAATTGCAATGCAATCATTTGAACAGTACAGGTCAATTATCAGGGTACAAAATCAATATAAGTAAAATCCAGCTACTCTCTTATAATTATAGCCCACCAGGAGAAATCAAGAGTAGATACCCCTTGGCATGGCAAACTGAGTCCTTTAAATACTTAGGTATCAACCTACCAAAAGATCTTACAAAATTATCAAACACGATTATCTACCCATACATAAAAAAATAAGGGACTGAATAGCTATGGGTAACAGCCTTATGTGGTTTAATGAAAGATGGCAAACTGCTCAGTTCTTGAAATGCTTAGAAGGACACATTTATTAGAAAAACAAGACGTTTATCAATATCTACAGTTGGGGCATTATGTTGATACCAAGATGAAAAACATAACAAAGACAAGCACATCTTTGATTGAATTGTTTACGAAAGCCTACAACTCAGAAATTATTCTTAGAACTGTCTCATGCTTGTATAAGGGTCTCTCGTACTTGAAATCATATTCAACTTCATATATTAAAATAAAATGGGAGAAGGAAGGAGGGATAACTATATCAGATGAAGAATGGACATTAATATGGAGGTATCAATGGATGTGTACCAGCTCACAGAAGTGGAGGGAGCGTTTGGCTGGAAAAGCCTGATGAGGTATTTTAGTACACCTTCCCAGAAGTCCTACTATGATAATAATTCCCCTATCTGTTGGAGGAACTGTGGAAATCATAGAGCAAACCATTACCATGTCTTCTGGGACTGCCCTGCTATGAAGGACTATTGGAGAGAGATACACAACGCCCTACAGGATATCTTCAAATGCGAAATACCCCTCGAGAGTAAGACTTTGTTTTTTGGACACATACCTGAGGAATGGCCTAAGAACATTTAATAAATATCTTGCTGGTGGCCTGTAAAAAGTATTACCAGGAAATGGTTATCACAGGAGAGCCCAACTTTAAATATGTGGATGGACATCACAATGGACATTTATAAAATGGAGAAGATAACAGCATTTGTTAATCACAAATTGGAGAAATTTGCTTCATACTGGGAAAACTGGGTCAAATATGTCACGCCCCATAGGCCTGATTTTATTTTTACAAACCAGTGACTGTGCCGTATGAAAAAGACCACTCCCTACACGTACATAGTTATTATGGTTGTTGCTGCTTCTTTTTCTTTTCATTGCTTGGATATAAAACAAAACCACTATTTTGACATTTAGGGCAGACAACAGATGTAAGATGTATGTACATATGATGTAGTGGATGTGAATGTCTGACTCTGAATGTCAATTAAAAACAAACAAAAAAAAAATTCAAAAACCTTCAAATATTACTCATTTTTCATTCATTTCAGGTATCACTCGTCTTTCATTATTCAGCTATTCATTTAAGTGTAAGCCTTTCATTCTACACATTGTCGGATATTCCACAATCTTTCATATATTTCTTTATAAAAATTTAAAAAACCTTCAAATTTTCCTCATTTCAAACATGTCAGTACTTTTTCAGTATTATACTCAGCAAAGCAGTTTAGCGTGAGTCTTTCATTCAACACAACTTTAAATATTTCACATCCATCAAATATTCCAAATGCTTTCAACTTCATCAGCCAGCTTTCAAGTTTAGCATAAGCCTTTGAACCTCTCATAAAAATTCAATAACTTAAAACAGTTTCACGTCTTTTGTGCCGATTGAGATATGCTCATTAGTGCATTTATCTGTGCCTTCACTTATAACAGGGAAATTCCAGCACTCACACACGTACACACACATACAAAGTGTTTCTGCCATGACCAGACAAACAGATTAAACAAAATATACATAGCCTTATTTTTTCCTAATGTCCCTGAACGCACCTCGACTCATTTTCTGCTGCATCATCTCAGACCAACGGTAATTCTGCTCTCATCTGTAGAGGTGAGTAAACGTTTCCCCATTGCTTAAGCTTTAACGGTAAAAAATACAGTGTGAGTGGTTTAAATTGACATAAAATTAATAGTAACTAATACGAAGTTTACATATTACAAGAAATACAACTTTTCTACAGCATTTCTTTTATTTATTTGTTAACTTATTTCAGCAGTGATTCTAAGGGTCGTTTCTTTGCTAATGCTAATTTTAGCTCTATTCTACTGACAAATGTGAGTTCTGTTGCTAGCGCTTTAACGGTACAAAATACAGTTACAATGGTTTAAATTGACATTAAACAAATAGTAACTAATAAGAAGTTTACATATTACAAAAAATACAACTTTTCTACAGCATTTCTTTTATTTATTTGTTAATTATTACTTATTTCAGCAGTGATGCTACTCTGGTTGATGATGTCACCCACTCTAGTTTTTTTTTTATACTTTTTATTTAGTATTTTCAAATTTGAAAGCTGTCAGAGAAAACACACACACAAAAGGGAAACATACAAAAACAAACATGGGGCTCCTCAATATTAGTACTATATTAATGTCCGGTGTCTTCAAGTGTTAATGCATAGCGTCCTCCATTGCCTTAACAAAAGCAGTCCATTTCTCCCACCTCCTGGAAAAAGTCACTCGTTCAGATCTGAGAGAGAAAGTCATTTTCTCCATTAAATATATTTCCTTCACTCTGTCCATCCATTGGTTAAGGCTTGGAGACTCAGTTTTAAACCAGCACTTTGTTATAGCTTTTTTTTTTACAAGCAATCAACAGTATTTTACACAGATACCTGTCGTTTTTAATAACAACATTCTCGTTTAAGACACAAAAATAGAGTACCATCACATTGTTAGGAATTGTTGTATCCCAGAATCTTTCCAACAGTTGTACAGACATTACTCCAAAAAGTTTGAATTTTGGGGCATAACCAAAATACATTGGAGTGATCAGCGTTCATGTTTCCGCACCTTCTCCAGCATTGTTCCTGTGCCTGAGAGAATTTGCTTTTTATAAGAGGTGTAGTGAAAAAGCGGATCAAATTTTTCCAGCCAAATATTCTTCACCTCTTTGAACTCGTAGATGAATGCTGTGCACTCCACATTGAGCGCCAATCCTTCCTCTGATATTTCTATGTTTAGTTCTTTCTCCCATTTTGCTTTAATGTATCCTGTGCTGTTCCTATTCTGTTTCTGAAGGCCCTGATAAATTTTAGAAATTGTTTTTCTGTTCATCTTTTTATAGGCTTCAGTCAGAATATCTGTCACTGTATTGCCCTCTCCAGACAGTGTTGGTTTGTTTCTTTTATCGTAATAATAATCTCTTATGTGCAGGTATCGAAAGAAATCTTTGTGTTCTAGTCCCAATTCCTTTTGTAGCTCTCTGAAACTTTTTGAAGACGCCCTTGTTGGTTAGTGTGCACACTGCTGTAATGCCCCTATCCCACCATCGTCTGAATCTAGCATCACTGATTCCTGGTTCAAATCTGGGGTCTAGAGCAGGCCAAGTTAATAATTTGATGTCTCCCTCCGTATTGTATTCTTTTACCATCTTGCTCCAGATAACCAGTGTTTGTTTAATAATTTAATTATTGCTTTGTTGAGCTGGATTACTTCTTATATCCCCTAGTGTTGCCTGGATCTGAAAATTTTCTATGTCTTTCCATCTTGCCTGATACTGCGGGCAGCATGTACACACCAGGAACTTTACTTGAGCTGCATAAAAGTATTGTTTTAGATTAGGCAAGGACAACCCTCCCTCTTCTTTTTGTAGTTGTAGTGTCTTATAACCTGATCCTTGGTCTCTTTCCGGCCCAAATAAATCTAGATATAAGTTTGTCCCAGTGTCTGAATTGTGTTTCTGGAATCATCTGTGGGATGGATTGGAAGAGGTATAACAATCTCGGTAATACGTTTGTTTTTATTACCTCAATTCGTGTCTCCAAATCCATGTTAAAAGCTGACCAGCGCCTAAAATCCGTCTTAATATTATTGTTAATATTATTGTAATTGATTTCAAATGTTTTACTGAGGTATTTTGCCAGTACCACACCCAGATATTTAATTACCTTGGAATTCCATTTGATTTTATACTTTTCTCTAATTACTCGGCCTGGGGAATAGTTCAGTGTAAGAATTTGTGTTTTTGCTATGTTTAATTTATAGCCTTGAGTATTTACCATAGTTTTCTAATATCGAGATCAAATTAGGAAAGGTCCTGTCCGGGTCTTGGAGAGCCACAATAACATCATCAGCAAAGAGCCCTATGAGGTGCTCCTGCTTTCCTATTTGAATTCCTTTTAGGTTGTTACTTTGTCTGATCATTTGCGCCAGCGGTTCAATAAATATAGCAAACAATGTAGGGCTAAGGCAACATCCTTGGCGAGTTCCTCGCTGTAGATTGAATCTATTAGTTAAATGTCCATTAATTTTTATCCTCGCTGTAGGTTCTTGATAAAGGCCTTGAATACACTGTATTAACTGTTCTTGAATCCCTAGTTTCCCCAAAACCTGATACAGAAATCTCCAATTAACACAGTCAAAGGCCTTTTCTGCATCAAGGTTCACTAACATTGCTCTCAGGCCTTGTCTTTGAATCTGATCTATTATGTGAAGGATGCGTCTGATGTTATCTTGTGTCTGCCTACCTGTTATAAAGCCTGACTGATCTTCATCTATTAAGTCAGACAGTTCTGGAGATTATTGAAGTAAAGATCTTATAGTCTACGTTTAGAATTGAAATGGGTCTATAGGATTCACAAAGTTCCTTATTTTTCCGTTCCTTTGGTATAACTGAAATTATAGCCTCTTTCCATGAGGGGGGAAGCTTGCCCTTTTGACATAGTCAGATTGAAAGCATTTAGGAGTAACGGTGTTAGTTCCTCCCTAAATGTTTTATACCACTCGCTGGGGAATCCGTCACTACCTGGTGTTTTGTTTGATTTTAATCTGCTAATTGCGTTATCTAGTTCCTTTTTAGTAATGTTGGAAGTTATTTTTCTATTTTGTTCTTCCCCAATAGCCGGCAAGTCCAATGAGTCAAGGAATTCTTTCATCTCACACTTCTCCTTTTGCTGTGGGTTGGGTATAAAGATTTTAATAGTAATCTTTAAAGACCCTCTCTATTTCTTCAGGTTCAAATAGTAGTTGTTTTGTTCGGGGGTCTCTAATCTTATGTATTGTGTGAGAAGCTTGCTGGGCCTTAAGTCTTCTTGCCAAGTATTTAGTTGCTTTAGAGCCTGATTCATATGTAGGTCTGTTTAATAAATCTTAGTTTTTTCTCAACCTCTTGCATCAGGATGTCATCTATCTGTCTTCTGACACAGATTTTTTGTTGTAAAGCTGTATCATCTTTATTATTTTTATGATGTTGTTCCAGTGTTGTTAACTGTTTTACCAGCTTCTTATAACCTTCTTCTCTAGTCTTTTTTTGATAAGCTGCCCTCACTAACAACCTCCCTCTCATAACCGCTTTAATCGTATACCATAGTATGGTAGAGTCCACCAGGGCTGTCCATGTTCTCCTCTATGCAGCATTTAGTCTCTTTCTTAATCTCCTCCTGCGTTTTCCGGTTATTCAACATACCCACATTTAATCTCCATAGTGTATTTCTATTTCTCCTATTTAGACGGATATTGAGGTAAATAACACTGTGATCAGACAAATCAGATATTCCTATTTTACATTCCTCTATTCTAAATCTGTCTGTTGTGTTCATAAAAAATAGTCTATTCTGGAGTACACTGAGAGTGGAGCAGAATAATGTGTGTAGTCTCTCTCTAATGGATGGAGTTCTCTCCAAACATCAAACATCCCCAATTCAGTTAGAGAGTTGCTGACGGGTTTCGACAGATGAGTCTTCCTTCTGTTGTTGTTAGTTGTGTCCAGTTTTGCATTTAAAATCATGTTGAAATCCCCTGCACATATTAAAATTCCTTCATTTTCCAAGGCTATAATCTCAAAAAGTAATTTCAAAAATGCTGTATCAGAATTAGGTGGCACATAGACATTGGCCAAAGTAACTAAATTATTATCCAGTTTCCCTTTTACTATTACATACCTCCCTTCTTTGTCATTTATTTCTTTAATAACTTCAAAACTGGTAGAGTTGGAAATTAATATAGCAACTCCTCTCTTTGGACCTTTCTTAAATGAGCTAAAAAAAAAAACTGAGCAAAGCAGTTGAACTTCCAAACAATTGAGGATCTTACCGTCCTCCAACAATCTGATCCAGTTGGTGGATCTAGGGGAAACCCTCTTATATAAAGAGGGGCCTAACTTAGTAATGACATTAGGACCTACAATGAGGATTTTAGTCATTCTAAATGAGTCCAACGTTAAAACTTTGAAGAAGTAAAGTTAAGCAACCCAGATCTCTGATAGTCGCTTTCCTTTAAACATGGGAATTGCAGGGCAATTCGGAGGGCATCTTTTATTTCAGTTTTTAAATCCTGTATCTCCTTGCTAATAATTTCTAGATCCGAGCCAGTTTCTGTCTCACTACTCATGAGGTGTGTTGTTTCATGGCCGTCATCACCTTCTGTTTCCCGGTTAGCTAGCGGTTCCTTCATGTCGTCTGTCGCCGTGTTTTTAGTCTGATTGAGTCGTGTTTTTCTTCCCATTCCAACTTTCCCCCGGTCACATTACAGTCAATATGATTTCTGGCCCTAGTTATTCGAGTTTCGGTGGATTTTTACCGAAGACTATCGAGAGCTCTGATGCTAGGCAGCCTACCACTCCATATCCACCGGAAGTCCCCACCAACTCTAGTTTTGAATGAAGCCTGAAATGTATGAAGTATGTGGAATATTTTAAGACATTGAATGAAAGGCTTACGCTAAACTGGATAGCTGAGTAATGAATAAATCAGTCACTGGTTGCCATGGTGACTATATGCACTCTTACCTCTGACAGTTGAATTCACAGAGATTCAGCTGAGGTGCACCTCTCGAACTCCTGCGTCCTGTGGCCAGACTGTAAGTCCTATCCTCAAACTGATGATACCATCAAAGAGATAAGAGTCTCATGAACACAGTGATGTAGATTTTATGTATGTGGGCTTTGAGGTGAAGTTCTGCCCAAATGTTCAAAACTTTTGAGTGACATCATCAGCTAGAGTGAGAGAGGAGCTGTGAAAATCTTGTGAAAAGTCTCTCTTCAACTCAAAGCTCTCATTCCCACAAGGTTTACTCTACATAGATCATTTTTACACCATTTTACATGGAAATCTGTGCTGATCGCAGACATGTATCTGGCTAAGGAAACTGGATTAAGCAAACTGGCTCCAGACCCCTCCAAGCAGAGGAGCACCAACCAACTGCCCCATCTACTCCCATTATAAATCAGACCTGAGAAGTTGGAAAAAGCTGAAAAATACTACTTTTATAAACTGCTCTCATGGCCACATCTTCAGCCCCACCCACATACATAAAATCCAACTACGCTGCTTAAGGAAGTTTTTCCATTTATTGATTTATTGGCACATCGCTGCTGCATATTATTAATCTGTCTCTGGTGTCAGGCTTTGTACCCCAAGTCTTTTAAAGTTAAAGCTGTAATTAAACCATTGATCAAAAAAACCTACACTGCACTGCACTGATGCAGACGTGTTAGCCAATTACAGACCAATATCCAATCCTCCCCTTTTTGTCTAAGATCCTAGAGAAAGCTGTTGTTGCCAGCCAGTTACATGTAATTATCTCCACAGTAATAGTCTTTCAGTCAGGATTTAGAGCTCACCATAGCACTGAAACAGCACTTGTGAAAGTCACTAATGACCTGTTGACAGCATCAGATAAAGGGCTTCTGTCTGTACTTGTCCTGTTAGACCTCAGTGCTGCCTTTGATACAGCTTGAGCCATCACATTCTGTTGCTGAGAATGGAAAAACTGCTTGGCATTAAAGGGTGTCTGTATTAAACTGGTTCAGATCATACTTACTAGATCGGTCTCAGTTTGTCCATATTAACAATAAATCCTGAAACTCCAGGCCTGCCTTAAAAGATATAAAGGCTTGGATGACAAGAAATTTCCTGCTGTTGAACTCAGATAAAACTGAAGTGATCCTATTAGGTCCCGAAACACCTGAGGAACACGTTCTCTCCTAAGATAGCCTTGCTGGATGGCATTAACTCGGCCTCCAGCACCACTGTAATTAACCTGTGTTTTATTTGATCAGGATATGTCCTTCGCTTGACACCCATATTAAGCATATTTCAAGGTCTGCCTTTTACCACCTGCGCAACATCGCAAAAATTAGGCAAAAATTCTTTCTGTCCCAAAGCGATGCTGAAAAATTAGTCCATGCATTTGTCTCTTCCAGGCTGGATTATTGTAATTCACTTTTATCAGGCTGCCCAAACAAGTTGTTAAAGACTCTACAGCTGGTCCAGAATGCCGCTGATCGGGTGCTCACTAGAACCAGGAAAAGAAAAGACCATATTACTCCAGTACTGGCTTCTCTGCATTGG
>CM041537.1:0-42000 GCA_023238725.1 Scortum barcoo
CAAAATAAGTAAAAAATTGGTCAATTCTTAGGCCGTGTTATTTAGGATCCTCGGCCAGCGACATTTTTGAGAAATCACAAGTCAGCTTCAGATTTACGTGGCCTCCATAACCACTTTGTGTTCTTGAACATACAACTATGAACAAAACTTCATAACGTTCTTTAAGATACAACTATGAATCAAACTTCATGATGTTCAGCAGAGAGATTTTCTTTCTTTCTTCCTGTTGTGTTCCTTTAAATGAACAATATCACTCATTTTAGGCCTATACCAGCCCTGTTCCTGCACTTTTCGGTCTCTCCCAACTCCAACACACCTGATTCTGATTATTGATCAAGTATTTGAGGATTGATAACAAGTTCCTAATCATAATCAGGAGTGTTGGAGACTGCCGAGACCTAAACATGCAGGGCAGCAGATCTCCAGGAACAGGCTGGTGACCTCTGGCCTTTCCTCTCGTTACTCTGCAGATTAATTGTTTCTATTCTGTCTAACTATCATGTTTTATTATAACATTTATCTTATATTAAATATTGCTTTCACACTTTCGCAGTGGCGTCTTGTAAAAATGTCAAAGGTCAACTGCAGCTCTTGTGACACGTGTTTGCACACAGTTACTCCTCCTTTGTTTTTATGTTTGTCGTGTTCGTGGATAGATTCAGCAGTCACAATACAACATGTTAATTAGAGAGCTTTAGAGGCGTTAGTAGGTGTGTTTTTAATCTGTGGCCAGGGCTAACTGTTTCCACCTGCTCCCACTTTTTGTGCTAAGCTAAGCTAATAACATCCAGACTATTGCTCTGTACTGAACACACACACGAGGTGCACGTCAACCTTCACATCTCCCTCTCAGAAAGAAACTAATCAGAAAAAAAAATTTTGTTTTTGAAAGAGTACGTCACATTTTTATTCTGATGTTGTTTGTCTGTTGTGCTCTTTGTGGTGAAGGCTCAGCAGTCAGGAAACGCTTACTGGCCTTGATAACAGATAGAGACTGTTGGGTGTGTTTGGTTTGTGTGTGTGTGTGAGAGAGAACTGGCTTTGTGGCCGACAGAGACACTTCCTGTCTCGGAGAGTCAGGTTCCTCTGTTTTCTGCAGAGTTCAGTCTCGGTTTGTCTGCTAATACAGAAACAACCTTTCTTATTTCCACTTTCCTTCTCCTTTGGACTAAAATCTCATTTAGAGCGCTTAAACTGATGGTCTTTAGATACACTCATAATTTTTAGTTTCATTTTAAACATGGAAAAATGTATTGTGGCTGTTTTTGAGTCTGAAGAAAGTCAGCTGGACTTCTCATCCAAGAGACGTCTAATAACTTCAAGAAAGTCAAGTTGACTGAAAGAAAGTGAAGTGAAAGAAAGAAAGACTGAAAGAAAGTGAACTGGACTTTGCAGAAAGCAGAATAGTTTGAACTAGACATCGTCGGCTCAGCTGTATAACATGTACATACAGTAGTGAAAGAAGGAGGAGCTGAGCATGTTCATGAGAACTATATGAAGCTTTTATGTTGTGGGAGTCCTGACAGTTATAAAATGTGATATTCTGGAAAAAACAGCATGTGTGAGCAATTCAGTTAAATGATAACCTACAGTATATAGAAAAAGTTTTAAAAAGCCACAAAGGTTTCATTTGAAAAGGAACAGAACATTCATCAAGGGCTGAATCAACATTTGAATGGTATTTCTAAAGTGTAATTGAGGAAATTAACAAAGGAAATTCACTGAAGTTCTGAACATAAATACAGTTTTTAGATACTTGAACTTCAGAGTTTTACAGTTTTCATCATTTGAAATCAAATGATCTATAAAGTATGATGTTCAGCGAGCTGCAGATTAAAATTCCGCACATTTTAATGCACGAATAACGAGACAATGAGTCTAAAATTATAAGATATCAACTAATATAAATCCCTGCAAGTTTATATGGGTCATTCTGCAGAGTGAGTACTTTCACTTTTGTTAATTTAAGTACATAAAAGTAAAAAAGCTTAAAAATAAATGAAATATGTTTCTAAATTGTCCTACAAAAGTGAAATATTTTAATGTTTGAAGGAACAGACTTCTCATTATGTATAATACTTCAGTTGTTTTTTTATTTAGGTTCATTATACAACAAATATTTAATCTTTTCTTCTGCTTTTTCACTTCATATCAACTCACAGGCTGCACTCTCAAAAGGACAGGAAGACATTTTCACTATCAACAAACCTCAGACAGTGTTTTTTTACTTCACTCATTTCTTAAGTTCCCACGCACGTCTCTTACACGTTTGCTTCCTCTTTCCGTTTTGTTCTTTCTACAGTTTGAAGAGCAGAAACATTTTATTCCTACTTTAAAACGTTGTTAACCGTCTGCAGTCACGATGAAGATAGCAGCCTTCAATGTTAAAAACCTGGGATGGAAGAAAGTCACAGACAAGACCGTCGTCCAACACCTCACCAAGGTGACTCCGTGATAATGAATTTATGGACAGGACCAATGATAATAACATTCCCAGTACATGCTGCAGTAAGTGCAGCATTTCAACAACATGTTGTGTTTCTTCCAGATCATGTCCCAGTACAGCGTGGTGGTGATACTGGAGGTGATAGATAAGAGCGGTACGGCCATGGGGAGGTTACTTCAAGAACTCAACAACAAGAGGTGAGTTCACTGCATTAAAACCTGATATAAAGACCATTTTTAAAGGTTTTTCTTACATGTTAGAGTTTCTACAATATGATATTTAGGGGCTCTAAACATTATAATGAAGATGGCTTACAAAAGAAGTAAAGTTTGTCTGAGAGTCACAACACTACAACACCTGAAGTCATTAAAATAAAATTGGATTAGATTTATGAGATGAGATTAAAATTAGATTATGAGATGTGGATGATCACAAGATTTGTGATATCGTTTAAATTCAGAGATAACAGATCATATTTTCATACTGTCTCTCCTGTAAGGTATTCATTATGCCAGAAATAGTTTTTGTTAATTAAAAAAAGAGACGTTCAAACTCCGCTGACTTTCACCTTTCACACACACACACTGACACACACACACACACACACACACACACACACACACACACACACACACACACACACACACTACATAGCCCAAAAGCTTCATAAATGAATTGTTATATAATCCTGTTAACTGCAGCTGTTAGTGTCACGCTCTTTTTCTGTGATCTAACTGTCTTTTCATTTTCATTCTTTCCCTTCAGGATGAATTGAGATTATTGTGGTGATCCTTTGGCTTTTTAGAGTCATCAGGGTCAAACTTTGAAGACTCTTTGACAGACTGCTGTCATGAGAATCTGCTGCCAGTGAAGAAAACCCAAAGAAAACTATCACAGCTCTCAAACTTCATGTAACTTTGTCTTTTTCTCTTGTTTCTGTTTCCTTCAGCTCCAAGCCAAACTGTCCCTACTCCATGATCGCCAGCGTCCAGCTGGGACGACACTCCTACAAGGAGCAGTTTGTTTGCTTCTACAGGTAGGAGAGTCCAGGTTCACGCTCATTTGTGATCCAACGTGTTTGCTGACATGAAGAATCAGAGTTATTGGACAGTTATTTGCAATAATACAAAGTGAACACATGCCGACAGCACTCTGAGCTTTTATTACCACGCTTGGTCTCGCTCAAGGCTGCTTTATGTAGCATGCATACACACACATCAATGTCTTATTGTGTGTGTGTCTCAGAAAGCATGAGCTGACACTGGAAGCCTGTCACCAGTATGAAGATAATCAGGCTGGAGATGTAGGACGCCTTCGCCAGAGAGCCCTTCATCCTGCGCTTTAGCTGTCCAGCTACAGGTCCGTGTTTCTACGAGCGTCACGTCTTTTTGTCTGAATGGGTGCACATATGTTTAAGTGCCTCGACCTTTTGTATTCCAGTTGTGAAAGATCTGGTTCTGATCCCAGTCCACACCAAGCCAGAGGACTCAGAGAAGGAGCTGGATGAGCTGCATGACGTGGTCGACGCTGTCAGGAAGAAGTGGAGAACTGATGTGGGTTCGATGGTTTGACCCTGTAGGGCCCCGTGAAAGTGCCAGATAAATCAGATATGTGAAATAAATGTTTTAGTCGCCCTCCTAACGGGGAAGCTGTTACACCTTTTACATGATATTTAAATTAAGTTCAACTTTAACTGATAACAGCAACATTTTTAGCTCCTATACAGTCTCAAAATGTTGCATGTTGATTTAGATGATCTGTTGGGTGAGTTAAATAATCAATAGACCAGAACATGAAAATACATTGATTAGTCAAGAATTTCACTCTTTTTGTGTTTTATTTTATTTATAATGTTCTGATAAACCTTCATTACTATGAGACAGAAGCATTTTCTCTCTTTACTGTTGATATTTAAATGTCGACATTCTGACATTTCAGCCTCTTGTCAGTTTGTGGCTTTTTTTATATTTGATATATTTTTGTTATGCACCTTTTCTGTTTATCCATCCATCCATCTTCCTCCGCTTATCCGAGACCAGGTCGCTGGAGGCAACAGTCTGAGCAGCAGTGATGCTCAGACTTCCCTCACCCCAGACACTTCCTCCAGCTCTTCCAGGGGGGACTCCGGCGTTCCCCCAGAGACATAGTCTCTCCAAGCGTGTCCTGGGGCCCGCCTCCTCCTGGTGGGACATGCCTGGAACACCTTCCTATGGAGGCGTCCAGGGGGCATCCGAAAACAGATGCCCAAGCCACCTCAGCTGACTCTTCTCAATGTGAAGGAGCAGCGGCTCTACTTGAGCTCCTCCTCTGAGTGACCGAGCTTCTCAGGGCAGATCTCATCCACCCCGGTGCCTTGCTGCACCGAGGAGCTTGCGAACTACCTCAGTGACATCGGCTTGGGTGATGGACGAGTCCACCTCAGAGTCCCCAGCCTCTGCTTCCTCATTGGAAGGCAAGTCAGTCGGGTGGGATTGAGGAGATCCTCAAAGTATTTCTTCCACTGTCCGACAATGTCCCCAGTTGAGGTCAACAGCCAGCTGCACTGTAAACAGTGTTGGCAGAGTACTGCTTCCTCCCTTCTGAGGCCATGGAGACGGTTTGCCAGAATTTTTCAAGGCCGACCGATAGGTCCTCCTCCATGGCCTCACCGAACTCCTCCCAGACCCGTTTTTGCCTCCAGGACCGTCCGGGCTGTGGCTTGCTTGGCCTGCCGGTACCCGTCAACTGCGTCAGGAGTCCCACAGGCCAACTATGCATGGCCCAATGGCAATAGGACTCCTTCTTCAGCTTGACAGTATCCCTTGCCACTTCCGGCGTCCACCACTGGGTTCAAGGTTGCCGCCATGAGCCATGATAGCACCAGAGACCTTGCGTCCACAACTTCGAACTGCGCCGCGTTGACAATGGAGGCAGAGAACATGGTCCACTCGGACTCAATGTCCCCAGTCTGGGAGAAGTTCTCCCGGAGGTGGGAGTTGAAGACCTCCCTGACAGAGGGCTCGGCCAGACGTTTCCCAACAGACCCTCACAATATGTTTGGGTCTGCCAGGTCTGTCCAACTTCCTCCTCTGCCAGCGGATCCAACTCACCACCAGGTGGTGATCAGGTTGACAACTCAGCCCCTCTCTTTACCCGAGTGTCCAAGACATACGGCCGGAGATCAGATGAAACAACAACAGAGTCAATCATCAACCTCTGACCTAGGGTGTCCTGGTGCCACGTGCACTGATGGACACCCTTATGCTTGAACATGGTGTTCGTTATGGACAAACTGTGACTAGCACAGAAGTCGGTCAATAACAGAACACCGCTTGGGTTCAGATCAGGAGGATGTTCGTCCCAATCACGCCCTTTCAGGTATCACTGTCGTTGCCCACGTGAGCGTTGAAGTCCCCTAGTAGAACAATGGAGTCTAGCACTAGTACCCCTCCTGGGGACTCCAAGAAGGCCGGGTACTCTGTACTGCTGTTCGGCCCGTATGACAAAACAACAGCAAGAGACCTATCTCCAACCCGGCTGCAGGGAAGCGACCCTCTCGTTCACCGGGTGAATTCCAACACATGAGCTGGAGCTGGGGAGGTATAAGCAAGCCCACACCAGCTCTGCCGCCCGCTCACCCTGGGCAACTCCAGAGTAGTGGAGGGTCCAGCCCCTCTCAAGGAGCTGGGTTCCAGAGCCCAAGCTATGCGTGGAGGTGAGCCCGACTATCTCTAGCCGGTACCTCTCAACCTCCCTTGCACGAGCTCAGGCTCCTTCCCCCCCAGCGAGGTGACATTCCATGTCCCTATTGCCAGAGTTTTGGGCCAGGGGGGGGGGTTGTGAGAGGCCCCCTGCCACGACTGCTACCCAAACCACATTGCACCGGCCCCTCTCATGGACCTTCCTGCGGGTGGTGAGCCTACTGGAAGGCGGGCCCATGTCACCATCATTCGGGCTGAGCCCGGCCGGGTCCCGTGGGCAAGGCCACCAGGCACTAACCTGCGAATCCCGACCCCAGGCCTGGCTCCAGGGTGGGGCCCCGTAACACCAATCCAGGAGATGTAACGGTCCTTGTTGGTCTTTTATCCATGATGAGCTTCTGAACCGCTCTTAGTCTGGCCTGTCACCTAGGACCTGTTTGTCATGAGAGACCCTACCAGGGGCGTAATGCCCCGATTTAACATAGCTCCTAGGATCATTCAAGGGCACACAAACACCCTCCACCTACGGTAAGGTGGCGGTTCAAGGAGGGGCTTTTCTGTTTAATTTATTTATAATGTTGTTACACCTGAAGGCACATGACGACACACTAAATGAATCAAGAATATGACTGAGTTTTATCAATTACTGCAGTACAGTCTGTTCTTTTACTCAGCTGTGAGCAGACTTTAGTGATGAGCATTTTTACATAGCTACAGTATGATTACAGTCAAAATGACTGAACACCCATCCATCCATCCATTTTCATCCGCTTGGTCTGGGACCGGGTCAGCTGGAGGCAGCAGTCTGAGCAGAGATGCCCAGACCTCCCTCACCCCACCCCAGACACTTCCTCCAGCTCTTCCGGGGGATCCCGAGGCGTTCCCAGGCCAGTCCGAGAGACATAGTCTCTCCAGCGTGTCCTGGGTCTTCCCCGGGGCCTCCTCCCGGTGGGACACGCCTGGAACACCTCCCTAGGGAGGCGTCCAGGGGGCATCCGAAATAGATGCCCAAGCCACCTCAGCTGACTCCTCTCGATGCGAAGGAGCAGCGGCTCTACTCCGAGCTCCTCCAGAGGCAATGACCGAGCTTCTCCCCCCTATCTCTAAGGGAGGCCCAGCCACCCTGCGGAGGAAACTCATTTCGGCCAGCTTGTATCCGCGATCTTGTCCTTTCGGGTCATTACCCAAAGTTCATGACCATAGGTGAGGGTGGGAACTTAGATTGACCGGTAAATCGAGAGCTTCGCCTTTCGACTCAGCTCCTTCTTCACCACGATGCGGTCCAGTACACTGACCACATAACTGTGGACGGACTGCTGCACCAATCCACCTGTGTCAATCTCACGCTCCATCTTTCCCTCACTCGTGAACAAGACCCCGAGATACTTGAACTCCTCCACTTGAGGCAGGACCTCTCCACTCACCCGGAGAGGGCACACCACCCTTTTCCGGTCGAAAGTATGGCCTCGGATTTGGAGGTGCTGATTCTCATCCCAGCCGCTTCACACTCGGCTGCAAACCGCTCCAGCACATGCTGAAGGTCCTGGCTTGATGAAGCCAACAGGACAACATCATCTGCAAAAAGCAGAGATGAAATCCTGTGGTTCCCAAACCTGACTCCCTCCGGCCCCTGGCTACGCTACGCCTAGAAATCCTGTCCATAAAGATTATGAACAGGACCGGTGACAAAGGGCAGCCCTGCCGGAGTCCAACATGTACTGGGAACAGGTCTGACTTACTGCCAATGGCAATGCAGACCAAGCTCCTGCTCCAGTGTCGTACAGAGACCGAACAGCCCTTAGCAAAGGCCCCCGGACCCCATACTCGCATGGAGCACTCCCACACAGAATACCACGAGGGACACGGTCAGAATGCCTTCTCCAGATCCACAAAGCACATGTGGACTGGTTGGGCAAACTCCCATAAACCCTCTAAGCACCCTGCAGGAGGGTATAGAGCTGGTCCACTGTTCCACGACCAGGACGAAAACCGCATTGTTCCTCCTGAATCCGAGGGTCGACTATCGGCCGAATTCTCCTCTCCAGTACCCTGGCGTAGACCTTCCCGGGGAGGCTGAGAAGTGTGATCCCTCTGTAGTTGGAACACACTCTCCGGTCCCCCTTTTTAAAAAGAGGGACCACCACCCCAGTTTGCCACTCCAGAGGTACTGTCCCCAACCTCCATGCAATGTTGCAGAGGCGTGTCAGCCAAGACAGCCCCACAACATCCAGAGATTTGAGGTACTCAGGGCGGATCTCATCCACCCCCGGCGCCTTGCCACCGAGGAGCTTACTTGAACTACCTCAGTGACTTCGGCTTGGGTGATGGACGGGAGTCCACCTCAGAGTCCCCATCCTCTGCTTCCTCATTGGAAGGCAAGTCGGTGGGATTGAGGAGATCCTCGAAGTATTTCTTCCACCGTCCGACAATGTCCTCAGTTGAGGTCAACAGCTCCCCACCCGCACTGTAAACAGTGTTGGCAGAGTACTGCTTCCCCCTTCTGAGGCGCCGGACGGTTTGCCAGAATCTCTTCGAGGCCGACCGATAGTCCTCCTCCATGGCCTCACCGAACTCCTCCCAGACCCGAGAGTTTTTGCCTCCAGGACCGTCCGGGCTGCTTGGCTTGCTTGGCCTGCCGGTACCTGTCAACTGCGTCCAGGAGTCCCACAGGCCAACATGGTCCGATAGGACTCCTTCTTCAGTCTGACAGCATCCCTTACTTCCGGTGTCCACCACCGGGTTCTGGGGATTGCCACCACGACAGGCACCAGAGACCTTGCGTCCACAACTTCGAACTGTCCGCAGTGTCGACAATGGAGGCAGAGAACATGGTCCACTCGGACTCAATGTCTCCAGCCTCCCTCGGAATCTGTGAGAAGCTCTTCTTCCGGAGGTGGGAGTTGAAGACCTCCCTGACAGAGGGCTCGGCCAGATGCGTTCCCAACAGACCCTCACAATGTCACGTTTGGGTCTGCCAGGTCTGTCCAACTTCCTCCTCTGCCAGCGGAGCCAACAACTCACCACCAGGTGGTGATCGGTTGACAGCTCAGCCCTTCTCTTTACCCGAGTGTCCAAGACATACGGCCGGAGATCAGATGAAACGACAACAAAGTCGATCATCGACCTCCGGCCTAGGGTGTCCTGGTGCCACGTGCACTGATGGACACTTGCCTTATGCTCAGTGCTAACAATGGTGTTCAAGTTATGGACAAACTGTGACTGACTAGCACAGAAGTCCAATGTAACAGAACACCGCTCGGGTTCAGATTCTCAGATCGGGGAGGCCGTTCCTCCCGATCACGCCCCTCCAGGTATCACTGTTGTTGCCCACGTGAGCGTTGAAGTCCCCCAGTAGAACAATGGAGTCCCCAGTCCGGAGCACTATCAAGTACCCCTCCCAGGGGACTCCAAGAAGGCCGGCAGTACTCTGTACTGCTGTTCGGCCCGTAGGCACAAACAATAGCAAGAGACCTATCCCCAACCCAGAAGGCGCAGGGAAGCGACCCTCTCGTTCACCGGGGTGAACTCCAACACGTATGGCGGCTGAGCTGGGGAGCTATGAGCAAGCCCACACCAGCTCGCCGCCGCTCACCCTGGGCAACTCCAGAGTAGTGGAGGGTCCAGCCCCTCTCAAGGAGCTGGGTTCCAGAGCCCAAGCTATGCGTGGAGGTGAGCCCAACTATCTCTAGCCAGGTACCTCTCAACCTCCCGCACGAGCTCAGGCTCCTTCCCCCCCAGTGAGGTGACATTCCATGTCCCTATTGCCAGAGTTTTGTTCCAGGGATTGGGTCGTCGAGGCTCCCTGCCACGACTGCTACCCAAACCACATTGCACTGGCCCCTCATGGACCTTCCTGCGGGTGGTGAGCCTACTGGAAGGCGGGCCCACGTCGCCATTTCGGGCTGAGCCCGGCCGGGTCCCGTGGGCAAAGACCCGGCCACCAGGCTGGCCTGCGAGCCCCAACCCCAGGCCTGGCTCCAGGGTGGGGCCCCAGTGCACGCCAATCCGGGCGACGGCGTAATGCGGTCCTTGATATTCTTCTTTTCATGATGGGCTTCTGAACTGACGCTCTTAGTCTGACTGGCCCGTCACCTAGGACCTGTTTGCCATGGGAGACCCTACCAGGGGCGTAATGCCCCCGACAACATAGCTCCTACTAGGATCATTCGGGCACACAAACCCCTCCACCACAGTAAGGTGGCGGTTCAAGGAGGGGATGACTGAACACGTTTTTTTTTTTAATTGATTTTGTTTGTTCATTCATTTTGCAGAATATTATGATTTTGGGGGACTTTAATGCAGATGGACGTTATCTCTCCAAGAAGAAGAAGGGAAACATTCGCATCTGCTCTGCTCCCTACCATTGGCTGATAGATGACGATGTCGACACAACGGCTAGTAACCATAACGACTACACCTACACCTACGACAGGTAACACATTTGACATTTGAGCCTGGACTGTGGTCTCGTTTAATGACCTGATTGTTTTTAAAGACTGAGGCGAATCTTCCACTGACAGGATCGTGGTGTACGGACAGACCATGCTGAACGCCATCGTCCCCGGCTCAGCCAAGTCTTTCAACTTCCAGAGCAAGTTCAACCTGACTGATGAAGAGGTTTGACTCATGTTTGTGTTCATCAGCACAGCTTCACACATCTCCATCACTGATAGTTCACCATATTTTAAAGGAGAAAACAGACTTTATTTGCTTTCCAAGGCTCTCAGAATCAGTGACCATTATCCTGTGGAGGTGGAGCTGAAGACCAAACAGAAACAAAAAGCACCAAGACGAAGGAAGACGGATCTTCCCAGACCGACAAAGACATCGTCCACCAAACAACAAACTCAGAGGAAAGGTATCTTCTGTGTTATTGACATTATTGACACATACTGTATATACTCTGTTCATATTGTGCTTTTACTCTGTACCATTTTACACTGGACGTGAACTATTTTTCAAACACTAAATGCATCATAAATCTCGCATTCAGACAACAATTCAGTTAAATTTGATTTTATCAATCATTATCTTTAACTATTTTAATCTATTTCATATAGATCTATTTTATAACATAAAATGAAAATACTTAATATTGTACTTAACTGCAGTACTTGAGTAAATGTAATTTCCACCATGTTAATGGTTTAATGGTCATTTTACTTTAACAAAGTTAAATTAATGGGAATAAAGACAACACCCAAAAAATTCATAATACTCTATATTTTAAAGTTAATAGCTGGTTCTTCATTTTTAATTTTGTCTTTAAACAGTCCTCACATGTCTGTATGTACACTGAAAGAACTGTTGGGAGCTTTAATTGTTTCTCCTGTCTGGACTGGCCACACAGCAGTTTTAATGAAAGTGTTGGAAGGAAAAAATCCACAGTCCTCTCTATGTGCATAAATTAAATCCACCATGAAGCCAAAGCTAATGGTGTCGCCTCACTGTTTTTAGTGTGAAATTTCATGTTCCTGTTACTGTCATGACAAATCAGCAAGGAGTGCAGACACAAAGAGGAAGTTTGGTACTAAAAAGACGATGATTTTGGAAGATACCTGTTTGATTTATCAGACGCTGCACAGTAGTTTGTAATGCTCACAGACAGGAGGAACGATTACAGCCACCATCAATGCTTTTCATGTACATACAGACACGTAAGTGTTGTTTAAACACTGAAATACGATTATCCTACACATTTTAATGTTTTTCTGTCTGGGTCAACTGCACTTTTCACTTTTGTTCTGTTAATATGAATTGAATGCTAACAGGACCACAGAAGAAGACCACGACAAAAAGGAAGACAGGACAGTCATCAGACACGCCAGCCAAGAGAAGACGTTTGAACAAATGATGAACAAACAGACTTTAAAGATTATGCATTAATCAATCATTTAAAATAAGTGTTATCAGAGTTACAGCCAGAAGTGATAAACATGATTATGTGGAAGGTGTTTCAGCTTCCTGATGATTTGAATCTGCCTCTGCTCAACTTGGGTACTTTATTTTGAACCCACTTTATTGGATTTGTTACTCCACCATGAGCAGTGAGACTTTAATAAAATATAAAAAAGTTACCTGCTGTTAAATATCAATCAGAATACATACATTTATCATAGAATAATACTGGTATATAATCTGAGCTTGACATTGATTCTAGTGGTTTTCCCAAAGTTACAGCCGATCAACATTTTCATAAGCCACAATAATGTTGTTAGGAATTTACATTGAATTTGATTTAAAGCTGACTGTGGTGTGCCACAATTTACTTGAAGAACAAGGCTTACAACCCTTTTAAATGTAAATGACCACTGTAAACACCTAAACCAAGACTATATGAAATAACACTGCCGTCATCAAACATTCAGCTCTGATCAGGTTGTGAGTGTAAAACTCCTTTTGTAAGACAAAGACCTAAAATGAGCAGTGTCTTATTACATATAATAAATATGATGCAGGGCTGTATTTAATTTCTGTCTGATGTTGTGTAGCACTTTGGGGAATGTCTTATTGTATTTAAATGTGCTATATAAATAAACCAATTGATGACCTTTGATTTAATAAAAAGTCAGTGAAAGTAGTCCTTGTCTGTGTCCTCATTTAGGATCCTATAATTGTCAATGAAAGCAAATGAAATGCATCACAGAACAGATTGTATAATTAAGTGTTTGTTAGCTCTCTCAAGAGTGCAGCTGATTGATCCTTTTTTCTCTGCTGCTGTTGTTGTTTAGAGTACATTTACTCAAATACTGTACTCAGACAACAACCTGCTGCACACTATCAGTCTACATTTTTTTTTAGCAATAAACAGTTTATTCTTCTTCCTCACTAAAGACACGCACAGACTGAAAAACAGACGATCAGATTCACCTTCAGACCAAACTAACAACTTCCTCTGAGTGAGTTCAGCTACAGGAGAGAAAAGTGGAAAACTACAACACTGCTGCTTCAACCTGCCGACACTCCACACACTGAAGGTGAGTTTGACTAAAAACTGGACTCAAAGTGAAAGTAAACTTCAGTGAAGTGAGTAGAGGAGGGAGGGGAGCCATGACTGACTGTACTTTCTGTCTGCTGTGTTTTCAGCTTCACTCACAGACTAAATGGCTTCCAGATCAGAGGAGGATCTCTGCTGTCCGGTCTGTCATGACGTCTTTAGAGATCCTGTTCTTCTGTCATGTAGCCACAGCTTCTGTAAAGACTGTCTGAAGAGCTGGTGGAGAGAGAAACAAACACAAGAGTGTCACACTTTGTAAGAGAAGATCATCAAAGTTAGAACCACCTTCTGTAACCTGGTGTTAAAGAAGCTGTGTGAGGCCTTCTTACAGGAGAGAGATCAGAGAGCTTCAGAGGCTCTCTGCAGTCTGCACTCTGAGAAACTCAAACTCTTCTGTCTGGACCATCAGCAGCCAGTGTGTGTCATCTGCAGAGATTCAAAAACACACAACAGACCCATCGATGAAGCTGCACGACAACACAAGAAGAAACTTCAGGAAACTCTGGAGCCCTTAAAGGAAGAAGTTAAAGGTTTTTGAAGAAGTTAAAGTGAAGTTTGATGAAACAGCAAAACACATGAAGGTCCAGGCCCGACACACAGAGAGGCAGATTAAGGAGCAGTTTAAGAAGCTTCACCAGTTTCTAGAAGAGGAAGAGGAGGCCAGGATGGCTGCACTGAGGGAGGAAGAGGAGCAGAAGAAGTCAGATGATGAAGGAGAAGATGGAGGCTCTGAGCAGAGAGATAGCAGCTCTTTCAGACACAGTCAGAGCCACAGAGGAGGAGCTGAGAGCTGAAGACGTCTCATTCCTGCACAACTACAAGGCTGCAGTGGAAAGAGTCCAGCAGCGCCCCCTGCTGGAGGATCCACAGCTGCTCTCAGGAGCTCTGATAGACCAGGCCAAACACCTGGGCAACCTGACCTTCAACATCTGGAACAAGATGAAGGAGATGGTCTCCTACACTCCTCTGATTCTGGACCCAAACACTGCTCATCCAAACCTCATCCTGTCTGAAGATCTGACCAGTGTGAGACGAGGAGAGAGACAGCAGCTTCCTGATAATCCAGAGAGGTTTGATGGGTACTGGTCTGTCCTGGGCTCTGAGGGCTTTAACTCAGGGACTCACAGCTGGGATGTCGAGGTTGGAGACAGTACATTCTTGGGTCTGGGTGTGTTAACAGAGTCTGTCCAGAGGAAGGGAGACATACAGTCTGGATTATGGGTAATATGGTTCAATAAAGGTGAATACTCAGCACAGTCACCATCAGATCCAGAAACTGCTTTCACAATGCAGAAGAAGCTCCAGAGGATCAGAGTGAATCTGGACTGGAACAGAGGAAAGCTGTCGTTCTCTGATCCTGATACTAACACACACATACACACCTTCACACACACTTTCACTGAGAGGATGTTTCCATACATTAACACTGTGGATGAAGTGAAGATATCACCACTGAAGGTCTGTGTGACAGTGGAACAGAGCAGTTAGAGATAAAGAGGATGATTATATTCATGATGTTTATTTCTTAAAGGGAAAAGTCACTGAATTGAAGCTGTTAAGCTGCACCTGTCCTCCTGCTGTCTCATTATTACAAACAGCTTTATTTTGGTCTCACTTCTTGTTTTTACTTTCTTTTTTGCTGTTATTTAGTTTGACTATCAGCTTTTTGTTTCTCTTGTTGAACTCTTCATGTGTAAAATAATTTCACTTAGTTTCTGATCTTTATGTTTGGTTCATTTAGCTCATTATTTGTCATTTTAATTAGTTATTTTTAATAGAAGTGATTGAGTATACAGTTTGAATTTGTTAATCCTGAGATGAGGGAAACTATTGGTTTTCCGTCCTAAAGTTTAAAGTTAAGCTACCTAACTTGCTCTCTGGCAGGTTATCTTGAACAAACCCTGAGTTTCTCTCTGTCTCTTCCCTGCTGCTGAGCCTAAAGCAGCTGTCGGACATGAGGAGTTGTTTCCCATTTTTCCTTGATCTCCATGTTGATCGATTAATCATTTAGTTAATGACGACATTTTAAATTGTATTCTTTTACTGACATCCTGCTGTGACCTACTGGGATCAGTAGTTAGCTTTTATTTGCACTGAATGATATTTATCAGGTTTGTTTAATATGTTAAATATGAATATGAATATTATTAAATCAAAGTGTGTTTAAATGTTAAATGAACAGACTACTGCAGCACTGACTCGGGCAGCAAGACTCTCTCTCATTTTCTGTTTCGTTGCTTTGATTTTCTGAAAGTATTGAAACTCTTCATCAGCTCGTAATAACTCCAGCAGGGTGAAGTAGGACGACCTTGGACATCCCAAAGTTGCATCTCAAGTCTCATCTTTCCTTGCTCCTCACTTGAACCGGAAGTCTTTTTGTTAAAGACTCAATATCTGTTGTAGTTATTGTGAATATCTTTTAAATGCAGTCCAGGTCGCTGTAGGGGTGAGATGGCTTTTCTATTGATATCATTTTTCTTGTTTATGTTATAGAGATAATTATCATCCTTGTTTTCCTTTTCTTTTGGTGTAGATATGTAAAATACTTGCAAACATTATTATTTTGTCTGTTGTTTTTGCTATGCTCTTCCTGTAGCCTGTTTGACTGTAATTGATGAATAAATCAGTTCTGTTTGAACATCTGCTGTGGTACTGGTCATGCTTTGGAGTGGGAAAGGTGGGGAGTCATTTTATGCCATGCTCAGGTTTTCCTGTATAAAGCAGATAAAACATGGTGATATAAGAACAGACATATTTCTCCGCTGTTTCCCCCTTCAAAAAACAAGAAATAGAAAAATACAGCAAATATAAAGATAAAACAATACATTAAATAACTGTACGTATTAAAAGTTAAAAAATAGCAACAATACAATAGTAAAATTTAAATTACACACAAAAAGAAAAAAACTACAGAAAAAAGGTCCAAAACACTGATAACTGAAAGTAACATCTATGTTAGTTTCAATATTACAAATTAAATATTTGACTTGATGATACCACTAGTGGAGAGGTCAGAAGATCAACACAGTTATTACAATTTATCCTGAGGGAAACATGAATGTCTGAACAAAATTTTTATCACAGTCGATCCAATATATTTAAGTGAAGTTTATTTATATAGCACCTTTCATTAACAGACATTAAGTTTCTCAGCTGCTCGAAACAGGAGCAAACTAAACAAAGTACATGCTGGTCAAGACTCAAATCATGACCCATGGAAATGCCTAGATTATGGAGGCCCAGTCTTACAGAAGAGGATAATAAGCCAATACTTTTCATCACCTCTGGGACAAAGCCATCAGGGGGAGAGATAAGAACTTCATTTTTTTCAGTATTTAGCTGTAGAAAATGATCTGCCATCCAGACCTTTAAAGAGTTGAGGCAATTCATTAGAAAAGACAGCTCTGAAACATTTTGTGGCATAAACAAATGTGTAATTTAATGTCATCTGCATAACAGTTGTAGGAAATACCTTTAAATTTCCTTATTATCTGCCCAAGTGGAAGCATGTAGAAGGCGAACAGCATCGGGCCCAAAGCAGAACACAAGGAACACCACAACACAAAGATTCAGTTGCTGAGGCATAGTTGTGAACAGTGACTGAGAAGGTCCTGTCTAACAGGTATGAGGACAACCACTCCAAAGCTGATCCAGAGATATCCACCCATTGCCTGAGTCTGTCATACAGTGGTCCACAGTATCGAAAGCAGCACTGAGATCTAATAGTACCAAAAAAGGAACATTGTCCTGCATCACTATGCATTAACAGATCACTTGAGACTCAGAAAAGAGGCGTTTAGGTTGAATACAATCAACAGAAACCAGACTGAAACTTAAAACCTAAAACAGCTGTAAACTGCTTAGCAATGACTTCTTTCTAAGACCTTAGCTGAAAAAGGTAACTTAGAGATATACCTGCAGGTTGCGGGTAAAGAAGGGTCAAGATTAGTTTTTTGAGAAGTGGTTGTTTAGCAGCTTGCTTGAAATATGCTGGGACATGACCAAATATCAACGCGTTATTAATTATTGAGAGCACACAAGGACCAATGGAACCAATAACCTCTTTTAACAAAAGAGTGGGTATGATGTCAAGGGGACTAAAGGATTTTTCATATTTCTAACTATCTTGGTGAGTTCTTGTAGTCAGATGGGGAAAAACTCCCCAGGATTGTTTGCTGTGAAGGGCAAGGTACTGGGTGGGAAAAAAAAGGTCCCCCTGTCTGTCTCGGTCTGTGTCTCCACTGAGGAAGACGAGGAGGTTAATCCCAGTCATCTATCACCACACCTGGCCTCACCTACACACCTGCAATAGATCTCCAGTCAAGTCACTCTCAACCTGCTGTATTTAAGATCGGCTCACTCCTCCATTCTCCGCCAAACTGTCCATTATCACCTCTCTGTAACTGCGTGGCTCAAGAGTTTGTTTCACTTCTCTGCCTGAATTTAACCTTGTCTGTCTTCGTTTTCCCTAGACTCCTGACCACCTCACTCCTGCCTGCCTGCGCCTCCTTGTCTTCTTTCTTTCTGCTTCACATCAGCTCTGTCAGCTTCTCACCTTGCACTGGTCAACTACTGACACCCAGCTGCTGGAAACAGCTGCTGGAAACAGCCCTACTGGACAATCCCCCAAAGTACTCTTAATCCGCCTGAAAGAACTATTAAAACCCAGTTACTCTCCAGCTCTCTCTGTCTGCCTAGTCCATTCTTGTGTCTGCATTCTGGGGTCCAAAACCTGTCCGACAGTTGTGCGACAAGTTCGTTTAAAAGAGCGAATATTGTCGTTCAGTTAGAAAGAGGTATTGATCAGATGATCTTAACTTTGTAGGAGCATTGTTAACCAGGACTGAGAGGTCATTAAAAGCTTGTACTTGAGAATCCGCATCACTATTGGACATAATAACAGGGCTATTATAACAAGCAGCAGAAACATTTGGAAAAAAATATTATCTGAAATAAAAAGATCATTAGAAAAAAACTGAATCAATATTTAAACTGAGACAAGGTCCAGAATATGCCCTTTGATGTGTGTACAGCCTGTTAAATGTTGAGTGATATAAAAGACTGATTTTGAATCACAACACAGCACTAAATCTGCCTTTTTCAGAGTTTCTAATGATCTTATTGATAAGTTATTGCTGATGATGGTGATCCTACTGTCCTTGTTTTACTTGACATCACTGCTGCATTTGATGCTTTTGACCATGAAATTTAGATTTTCTGTCTCAAGCAGTGTGTTGGTGTTTTTGACACAGCTTTAAATTGGTTTAGATCGTATCTGACTGATAGAACCTTCTGTGTCAGCTCTGGCGACTCTTCTCAGTCAGCCCCTCTAGCCAGTGGTGTACCTCAAGGGTCCATACTGGGGCCGCTTCTATTATCATTATATATGCTGCCTTTAGGGTTTATTCTTAAAAAGCACAATATTGGCTATCACTTCTATGCAGACGATTCTCAGATATACCTGCGGCTGAAGCCCACCAGAGACTCTGTTGGCCCTGAGCACTAGTTTCTGGAGACTAACAAGTTGTTTGGCTGACGTAAAAGCTTGGCTTTCGCAAAACTTTCTCTGCCTCGATGACAATAAAACTGAGATTCTAATACTCAACCCCTCTTGCTATCCACCAGTGTCCCCCAACAACTTCTCTTCTTTCCTTCTATGCCACCCCTCTTGAAAAACTATTTTAAGAATCTTGGTATTATTGCTTCCTCTTTTAAATTTGATTTTCAGATAAATTCAGTTGCTAAGACTCTTAGCTTTTATTAACTAAGAGTCTTAGCCCAGATTAAACCTTTCCTTTCACATGAAGACCTTGAGAAGGTCACTCATGCTTTTGTGCTTTTGTGACCTCCAGGCTTGACTACTGCAATTCCCTGTATGTTGGAATGGGCCAAGCACACATATCTAGGCTGCACCTGGTTCAAAATGCTGCAGCTAGGCTGCTGCCTGGTTCATGTAAGTGTGAGCATATCTCGCCAGTCCTGGCATCTCTACACTGGTTACCTGTTCAGTACCTGTTCAGAATTCAGAATTCAATAAGTTATAACCGCATGTCTATATGTGCTATATGTGCTGAATGGTCTAGCCCCAGCCTATCTGACAGATCTCAGCAACTCTTTGGTCCTTCATCGCCTGTTCAGGTCAGTTGACCAGAAACTGGTGCTCAGGGCCAACAGGGCTTCACTTTTGATTTTGCTGACATGCCCTCAGCGGCAGCTCGAAAACACTAGAATAGCCTCCCCCTCTAGGTCAGGTCCATAACCTCGCTACCAAATCTGGTTTAAAAAAACATTAATTCACACCAATTCATAACTAAATTTTTTGTAAATTTGTTTTAAATAGCTAAATATACTCGGACAAATACTTCAATTGCTCTTACTCAAATTTAGTTGCTTAATCTGTTTTTAACTAGTCTGTTTTCTTATTTAAATGTATTTTATTTTTATCTGATGTTGTGAAACACTTTGGGCAATGTCTTATTGTATTTTCATGTACCATATAAATAAACTGAATTGACATGAATGAGAAAGACAAAAAGAAAGTATAAGTTTGCCTCATGCAGCATGCAGGATCTAGGAAACATTAATTTTGGTTGTCCTTCCAGATGAGAATTATAGAGCAGTAAAGAGATAACTGCTTGGTATTGTTAAACTAGAGACATGCAATATTTGCATCAATAATTCAGTACTTTGGACTATAACTACACTAACCTGTGTACACTCCTGTGTATGTATATGTAAACCAACAGCAACAGCATTACTCAAAGGAGGTCTAACAAAGCTCCGCCCATCACCTGACTCACCTGAGACAAACAAACAGGAAACAGTTTGTTCTTCTTCCTCACTAAAGAGACCGCACAGACTGAAAACACAGACGATCAGATCAGATTCACCTTCAGACCAAACTAACAACTTCCTCTGAGTGAGTTCAGCTACAGGAGAGAAAAGTGGAAAACTACAACACTGCTGCTTCAACCTGCTGACACTCCACACACTGAAGGTGAGTTTGACTAAAAACTGGACTCAAAGTGAAAGTAAACTTCAGTGAAGTGAGTAGAGGAGGGGGAGGGGAGCCATGACTGACTGTACTTTCTGCCTGCTGTGTTTTCAGCTTCACTCACAGACTAAATGGCTTCCAGATCAGAGGAGGATCTCTGCTGTCCGGTCTGTCATGACGTCTTTAGAGATCCTGTTCTTCTGTCATGTAGCCACAGCTTCTGTAAAGACTGTCTGAAGAGCTGGTGGAGAGAGAAACAAACACAAGAGTGTCCACTTTGTAAGAGAAGATCTTCAAAAAAACAACCACCTTGTAACCTGGTGTTAAAGAACCTGTGTGAGGCCTTCTTACAGGAGAGAGATCAGAGAGCTTCAGAGGCTCTCTGCAGTCTGCACTCTGAGAAACTCAAACTCTTCTGTCTGGACCATCAGCAGCCAGTGTGTCTCATCTGCAGAGATTCAGAAAAACACAACAATCACAGATTCAGACCCATCGATGAAGCTGCACGACAACACAAGAAGAAATTTCAGGAAACTCTGGAGCCCTTAAAGGAGAAGTTAAAGGTTTTTGAAGAAGTCAAAGTGAAGTTTGATGAAACAGCAGAACACATGAAGGTCCAGGCCCGACACACAGAGAGGCAGATTAAGGAGCAGTTTAAGAAGCTTCACCAGTTTCTAGAAGAGGAAGAGGAGGCCAGGATGGCTGCACTGAGGGAGGAAGAGGAGCAGAAGAGTCAGATGATGAAGGAGAAGATGGAGGCTCTGAGCAGAGAGATAGCAGCTCTTTCAGACACAGTCAGAGCCACAGAGGAGGAGCTGAGAGCTGAAGACGTCTCATTCCTGCACAACTACAAGGCTGCAGTGGAAAGAGTCCAGCAGCGCCCCCTGCTGGAGGATCCACAGCTGCTCTCAGGAGCTCTGATAGACCAGGCCAAACACCTGGGCAACCTGACCTTCAACATCTGGAACAAGATGAAGGAGATGGTCTCCTACACTCCTCTGATTCTGGACCCAAACACTGCTCATCCAGAAACCTCATCCTGTCTGAAGATCTGACCAGTGTGAGAGCAGGAGAGAGACAGCAAGCTTCCTGATAATCCAGAGAGGATTGATTCTTCCTGCACTGTCCTGGGCTCTGAGGGCTTTAACTCAGGGACTCACAGCTGGGATGTCGAGGTTGGAGACAGTACATGCTGGGAACTGAGTGTGTTAGCAGAGTCTGTCCAGAGGAAGGGAAACATACAGCCTGGATTATGGGGAATATGGTTCAATGAAGGTAAATACTCAGCACAGTCACCATCAGCTCCAGTAACTGCTCTCAGAGTGCAGAAGAAGCTCCAGAGGATCAGAGTGAATCTGGACTGGAACAGAGGAAAGCTGTCGTTCTCTGATCCTGATACTAACACACACATACACACCTTCACACACACTTTCACTGAGAGGATGTTTCCATTCATTTTCACTGGGCATGAAGTGAAGATATCACCACTGAAGGTCTGTGTGACAGTGGAACAGAGCAGTTAGAGATAAAGAGGATGATTATATTCATGATGTTTATTTCTTAAAGGGAAAAGTCACTGAATTGAAGCTGTTAAGCTGCATGTGTGGCGTATTTAGCTCATTATTTGTCATTTGGTTATTTTTAATAGAAGTGGTTCAGTTTAAAGTCTGACTTTGTTAACCCTGAGATGTTTTACTAAATCTCCATGTTGAAGCTGAATTAATTCACAGCCTCATGTCAGTTTAGACCCTTATCAGATATTCGATCATTCCCTGATGACTATCTCATCAATTGTGTCTGTTTCTCGTCACTGTCATTTATCTGAACAACATCCTCCGGCCTCACAAATCTAATATTACAGTTTCTTTTATAACACTGGCGACACAGAACATATCAGGAAAACAACTGTTTGTAGACTAAAATTAATTTCTTGAGCACTTAATGTTCAAGAAATGCATCAAGGACATCTTGATCTCCTGAAGAGCATAAAACAATTCTCATCATCAACAACAAAAACTTTCAAGAGAGCACACACAAACAACAAAAGCTTTGGCATTATTCTGTAAGGTTACTACAGGCAAAATCAACTGCACATACAAAAGTGACAGTGGAGACAAAGGCGGAGGATGCTGACTGATGTGCAGCTGGTTTTAGGGATCAATACATCAGCTCTGCAGCTCATGCAGCAGAGCGGCGGTCGTAGATCGGAGCAGTAAGTTAGAGCGGCTTGTCTGAAAGTTATCAGTGATGTAGATCAAGTCCAGTGCAGGTCCTGAAATCCGGCTTCTGGGTTTGTTCCAGTATTTCCTCACAGATCTGATTCCATCTGGAGGACCATGTAAAATGTTTAGTGTCAGTAGAAGATCTGTAATAGTGACATTATTCATGCTGACTGTGATGGAGGTTTCAGTAAAGTTCACCTGACTCGTTTGTGGTGAGACCCAAATAATTGTTTCTTTATATAATATGCATATTATGTGGGAACCAACGACTATTAAATATAAATATATACTATAATGGCATATTGTGTGTTTTATTATATTATACAATCATACACTAACCTCTTTGCTTTCCTTCATACTCCCGTCCTTGTTTTCTTACAAGGTGCAAATCCTGTCAGACAAAGTGAGAAAGAGAAGAAAGAAAAATGGTTTTGCAGTAAAATGAATGAGCAGTCACATTAACATGCAGTATTCACTTCAGCTGAGTATTCTTGTTACTGACAACACATTATGGAGGATATTTTTACCAGCATTTAAATGAAAAAGAGAATTAAAAGAGGAATTGTTAAACTTCTTATTTCATGACTCAAATAATCATCTAATAATCACAGCTTGGAAAACCAAACTGAAAAAGATTAAATCCAAATAAAGGGATAACAATTAGAAAAACAAAAACATAAATTTATTACATTTAAAGTGGTTTCTTTTCACTTCAAATATTCTTTCCTAAGTATTAATTTTGTTTTAAGTTGCATTTTATTTCAACTGAAGTTTTTGCAATTCAGTTTTACTATTTTCCATTTCAGGATTCAGGATTCTTCAAATTTAAATTGCCATTTCACAAGTCTTTATATTTTTTTATTTTGGCTTGATTGTCCTGAGTAGGCCCCTCCTTGAACCGCCACCTTACTTACTGTGGTGGAGGGGTTTGTGTGCCCGAATGATCCTAGGAGCTATGTTGTCGGGGCATTACGCCCCTGGTAGGGTCTCCCATGGCAAACAGGTCCTAGGTGACGGGCCAGACTAAGAGCGGTTCTCACAAGCCCACCATGGATAAAAGAAGAACAAGGACCGTTACGTCATTACGCCCGGATTGGCGTTACTGGGGCCCCACCCTGGAGCCAGGCCTGGGGTTGGGGCTCGCAGGCGAGCCTGGTGGCCGGGTCTTTGCCCACAAATGGGACCCGGCCGGGCTCAGCCCGAAATGGCGACGTGGGTCCGCCTTCCAGTAGGCTCACCACCCGCAGGAAGGTCCATGAGGGGCCGGTGCAATGTGGTTTGGGTAGCAGTCGTGGCAGGGGGCCTCGGACGACCCAATCCCTGGAACCAAAACTCTGGCAATAGGGACATGGAATGTCACCTTGCTGGGGGGAAAGGGGGAGCCTGAGCTTGTGCGGGAGGTTGAGAGGTACCGGCTAGAGATAGTCGGGCTCACCTCCACGCATAGCTTGGGCTCTGGAACCCAGCTCCTTGAGAGGGGCTGGACCCTCCACTACTCTGGAGTTGCCCAGGGTGAGCGGCGGCGAGGCTGGTGTGGGCTTGCTTATAGCTCCCCAGCTCAGCCGCCATGTGTTGGAGTTCACCCCAGGTGAACGAGAGGGTCGCTTCCCTGCGCCTTCGGGTTGGGGATAGGTCTCTTGCTGTTGTTTGTGCATACGGGCCGAACAGCAGTACAGAGTACCCGGCCTTCTTGGAGTCCCTGGGAGGGGTACTTGATAGTGCTCCGACTGGGGACTCCATTGTTCTACTGGGGGACTTCAACGCTCACGTGGGCAGCGACAGTGATACCTGGAGGGGCGTGATCGGGAGGAACGGCCTCCCCGATCTGAACCCGAGCGGTGTTCTGTTATTGGACTTCTGTGCTAGTCACGGTTTGTCCATAACGAACACCATGTTTGAGCATAAGGGTGTCCATCAGTGCACGTGGCACCAGGACACCCTAGGCCGGAGGTCGATGATCGACTTTGTTGTCGTTTCATCTGATCTCCGGCCGTATGTCTTGGACACTCGGGTAAAGAGAGGGGCTGAGCTTGTCAACCGATCACCACCTGGTGGTGAGTTGGATCCGCTGGCAGAGGAGGAAGTTGGACAGACCTGGCAGACCCAAACGTATTGTGAGGGTCTGTTGGGAACGTCTGGCCGAGCCCTCTGTCAGGGAGGTCTTCAACTCCCACCTCCGGAAGAGCTTCTCACAGATTCCGAGGGAGGCTGGGGACATTGAGTCCGAGTGGACCATGTTCTCTGCCTCCATTGTCGACGCGGCAGTTCGAAGTTGTGGACGCAAGGTCTCTGGTGCCTGTCGTGGCGGCAACCCCGAACCCAGGTGGTGGACACCGGAAGTAAGGGATGCTGTCAGGCTGAAGAAGGAGTCCTGTCGGGCCATGTTGGCCTGTGGGACTCCTGACGCAGTTGACAGGGTACCGGCAGGCCAAGCAAGCCGCAGCCCGGACGGTCCTGGAGGCAAAAACTCGGGTCTGGGAGGAGTTCGGTGAGGCCATGGAGGAGGACTATCGGTCGGCCTCAAAGAGATTCTGGCAAACCGTCCGGCGCCTCAGAAGGGGGAAGCAGTACTCTGCCAACACTGTTTACAGTGCGGGTGGGGAGCTGTTGACCTCGACTGGGGACATTGTCGGACGGTGGAAGAAATACTTCCGAGGATCTCCTCAATCCCACCGGGACTTGCCTTCCAGTGAGGAAGCGGAGGCTGGGGACTCTGAGGTGGACTCGTCCATCACCCTGAGCCGAAGTCACTGAGGTAGTTCGCAAGCTCCTCGGTGGTGGCAAGGCGCCGGGGTGGATGAGATCCGCCCTGAGTACCTCAAGTCTCTGGATGTTGTGGGGCTGTCTTGGCTGACACGCCTCTGCAACATTGCATGGAGGTTGGGGACAGTGCCTCTGGAGTGGCAAACCGGGGTGGTGGTCCCTCTTTTTAAAAAGGGGGACCGGAGAGTGTGTTCCAACTACACAGGGGGATCACACTTCTCAGCCTCCCCGGGAAGGTCTACGCCAGGGTACTGGAGAGGAGAATTCGGCCGATAGTCGACCCTCTGGATTCAGGAGGAACAGTGCGGTTTTCGTCCCAGTCGTGGAACACTGGACCAGCTCTATACTCTCTGCAGGGTGCTTGAGGGTTTATGGGAGTTTGCCCAACCAGTCCACATGTGCTTTGTGGATCTGGAGAAGGCATTCGACCGTGTCCCTCGTGGTATTCTGTGGGGAGTGCTCCGTGAGTATGGGGTCCGGGGGCCTTTGCTAAGGGCTGTTCGGTCTCTGTACGACCGGAGCAGGAGCTTGGTTCGCATTGCCGGTAGTAAGTCAGATCCTGTTCCCAGTACATGTTGGACTCCGGCAGGGCTGCCCTTTGTCACCGGTCCTGTTCATAATCTTTATGGACAGGATTTCTAGGCGTAGCCAGGGGCCGGAGGGAGTCCGGTTTGGGAACCACAGGATTTCATCTCTGCTTTTTGCATGGATGATGTTGTCCTGTTGGCTTCATCAAGCCAGGACCTTCAGCGCATGTGCTGGAGCGGTTTGCAGCCGAGTGTGAAGCGGCTGGGATGAGAATCAGCACCTCCAAATCCGAGGCCATGGTTCTCTCGACCGGAAAAGGGTGGCGTGCCCTCTCCGGGTGGGTGGAGAGGTCCTGCCTCAAGTGGAGGAGTTCAAGTATCTCGGGGTCTTGTTCACGAGTGAGGGAAAGATGGAGCGTGAGATTGACAGGCGGATTGGTGCAGCGTCCGCAGTTATGCGGTCGGTGTACCGGACCGTCGTGGTGAAGAAGGAGCTGAGCTCGAAAGGTTTCGATTTACCGGTCAATCTACGTTCTTCCCACCCTCACCTATGGCCTCATGAACTTTGGGTAATGACCGAAAGGACAAGATCGCGGATACAAGCTGGCCGAAATGAGTTTCCTCCGCAGGGTGGCTGGGCGCTCCCTTAGAGATAGGGTGAGAAGCTCAGTCACTCGGGAGGAGCTCGGAGTAGAGCCGCTGCTCCTTCACATCGAGAGGAGTCAGCTGAGGTGGCTTGGGCATCTGTTTTGGATGCCCCCTGGACGCCTCCCTAGGGAGGTGTTCCAGGCATGTCCCACCGGGAGGAGGCCCTGGGGAAGACCCAGGACACGCTGGAGAGACTATGTCTCTCGGCTGGCCTGGGAACGCCTCGGGGTCCCCCCGGAAGAGCTGGAGGAAGTGTCTGGGGTGAGGGAAGTCTGGGCATCTCTGCTCAGACTGCTGCCTCCATGCGACCCGGTCCCGGATAATGCGGATGAAGATGGATGGATGGATGGATGTCCTGAGTAGGGCACTAAAATAATTTAATTTAGTAATTTATTAGCCATTTTCTCTTTTTATCTTTAATTTAGATTATTGGTAAAATTATCCTCCATCAACTGTAGTTTTATTTGAAGACACAGCAGTTAGTGTAGATTAAACAACACTCGCTCACCTGGTATATGGCTGGACTCTGTATGATCCATGTGCTATATTGTGCCCTTATTGTGAAAGGCAGACTCAGTGCTCGTGTCTATAATGTGAATTCCTGGATATTAAATGTTCATCTGCAGTTTTCTGTTGTCATATTTGTTCTTAAAGTGTACTGATGGAGCAAATCACACGACATGGTTCAGCATGTTGGAGTGAAAAAAATTCAAAAACAAAAAACTTTCCAATCATATCTTAAGAGGTTTGATTTGAAAGAGAAAACTTACTCTGATTCGAAGTAGGAGTGCTCTAATGATCTATTAACTCCCTGCTCTTTGATTGGTTTCTACCTGCAGGATGTGTCTCGTGTTTCTGACTCTCTCTGCGTTCAGTGTTTGTTATTTGGGTGTTAAACTTTGCATTGTCACTCTCTGATCATTTCTTTCTCTGCTCTCTGCTGGTTATATATCAGCTGAAAAACTCTTACTTATGTAGACAAAATATGCGGTGATCCCGAGCACCAACAGCAGCACATCCAAAGAGAGAGCCACGACACAAAACAACACAGACAAAGAAAAACACATATCAAAATTACATCCAACATTCACAGAATGAACATCAACAGCATCAAAAACTAATTATGAGTCAGAGGTACCATGACCAATCACACACTCTGAACCCTGCTTTAGAAACTAGATTTAGGGTTTAACTCAGGAGTCTATTTCAGATGTTTGTGAATACTTTTGATTTTGCCTTTAACAATGTTCCCATGCCAATGTTTGGTATCTTTTTTCAGCACAATATAACCTAAATGACCTGACAATGATTTTTTACTGTGACTGGAACAACTGACGTCATTTGATCACGCTGGAGTGATCGGGGACCTGATGGGGTTAAAATAACCAAGATGCTTTCTTACCAAAAGCAGCAGAAACATTTGCTGGTTGTGTCTGCGGAGCTGGTTTAGTTAAAAATGAGGTTGATGATGAGCTCACAGAGGGAACTGCTGATGACACAGAAAACAAATAATCAGAGCTGCATTTAAGTTGGTCTGCAAACAACAAGAGATTTAAAAAGTTTGATCTCCAAACGAAAACCTGAAAAATATAACTTTATTTAACTTTATTTTTAAATCTCTTATTAGAGCTTATTAGGTTTTCCTTAAAACATTTGCAAGCAAAGGCTCAAATAACAGCTTTAGTTGTCTGTGAATGCAGGAACAGTAAAGAATAAATGAAATGTTCATTAATGACACTTTCAGCTGGAGCCTCCTGAACTTCAGCAGCTACTCCAAATACTGAAGCTCCTGATTCACAACTATGAAGCTCATCACATCAAAAAGTTGATCTGATGTGAATCAAAGTTTAACTGAGACGTTGTGAAACAGGCGTGTTACAGAGTGATGCATCTTTTCACTGACAGTCTTTGTATGAATACAGACAGCAGCTGAGCACATGAACCAGAGAACACACACACTTTTCATTTTAGCTGTTTGTCAATTAAGCTTCATTTTCAGCTGATCTGCAGCATGTGATTTTTTTTATTTCAATCACACACAGATAGCTTTAGACTTGGTGGAGGCCTTTTGTTGGACACATGGAGCATTGTGCTGCACAGTATAAACTGATGCATTGATGAAAATAAATATGTTTGAAGGATCGAGATAAGCTACGATCAAGTGAAATAAAATATCTCAGTCGACACAACAAACCACCAGCCTGAGGCAGCAGCATTTAACAACTCACCGACAGTCATCAAGAGTCTGCAGAAGAATTTGTTACTACGTCCTTCATCTGAGCTTTCTGCTCCACACCAGTATGTCCCAGTGTCGTCTGCTGTTACTCCTCTCACTGTGATGGTGAGATTTCTCTTCACTCTGTCGTCCTTTATGGAAAACCTCCCAGAGGTCATGTTGAGCTGAGCAGTGCTTCTTATACGCTGACATGTAGATGGATCTTCTCCCTTACAGATGAATTTAGTTGTTGAAGCATCATTTGGATATTCACAACCAGTATGTAAAAGTCTGTCCAACAGCTGGAAATCTTTTGAAGGTTGTAATATCTGTAGACAGACAGACAGACAGACAGCGTTGTATATCAGTGACTGTTTATCAGCATATTTCACAGACTCTGGTTGGTCAGCGAACATAGAACATCAGATGTGTTTTTCTCACCTTCAACCTTCAGTTGTATTTTTCTGAGTGCAGCTCGGTAACTTCCTGCTTTTGGTTTCACTCCACACCAGTAGACAGCAGCATGATGTGAGGACACATTACTGATGGACACGCTGAAGCCTCTGCTGGTTTCTGTGAGACTGAATGTCCCGTTTGACTTCAGAGAAGATTCTGTTGATAAAATGTCCTCACAGATGAAACCGTGTCCTCTTTGCAGAAAAACTGGACACTGGACCTTTTGTTTCCTGAGTAATCACATGTGATGGTGGTTTGAGCTGGTTTGTACGCAGTTTCAATGAATTGTTTCTGACAGTCATCAGTCTCTGCAGAGAAAAAAGAGAAGTAAAACATGTGAAATCTTTCTGCTGTATTAGCTTGTGATTTTGTCAGCAGTCACATGATCAATAAATACAAGGGAACCAGTTCCATTGGCAGCCATAACATGCCCACGCCATGACACCACCACCACCATGCTTCACTGATGAGGTGGTATGTTTTGGATCTTGAGCAGTTCCTTTCCTTCTCCATACTCTTCTCTTCCCATCACTCTGGTACAAGTTGATCTTTGTCTCATCTGTCCAAAGGATGTTGCTTCCAGAACTGTAAAGGCTTTTTTAGATGTTTGTTTGGCAAACTCTAATCTCGTCTTCCTGTTTTTGAGGCTCAACAATGGTTTACATCTTGTGGTGAACCCTCTGTATTCACTCTGGTGAAGTCTTCTCTTGATTGTTGACTTTGACACACATACACCTACCTCCTGGAGAGTGTTCTTGATCTGGCCAACTGTTGTGAAGGGGTTTTTCTTCACCAGGGAAAGAATTCTTCCGTCATCCACCACAGTTGTTTTCCGTGGTCTTCCGGGTCTTTTGGTGTTGCTGAGGCTCATCCGGTGCGTTCTTTCTTTTTAAGGATGTTCCAAACAGTTGATTTGGCCACACCTAATGTTTTTGCTATCTCTCTGATGGGTTCGTTTTGATTTTTCAGCTTAATGATGGCTTGCTTCACTGATAGTGACAGCTCTTTGGATCTCATATTGAGAGTTGACAGCAACAGATTCCAAATGCAAATGTCACACCTGGAATCAACTCCAGACCTTTTACCTACTTAATTGATAATGAAATAACGAGGGATTAGCCCACACCTGTCCACGAAATAGCTTTTGAGCCGATTGTCCCATTACTTTTGGTCCCTTAAAAAGTGGGAGACACATATAGAAACTTTTGTAATTCCTACACTGTTCACCTGATTTGGATGTAAATACCCTCAAATTAAAGCTGAAAGTCTGCAGTTAAAGCACATCTTGTTCATTTCATTTCAAATTCATTCAAATGGTGTATAGAGCCCAAAAGATGAGAATTGTGTTGATGTCCCAATATTTATGGACCTGACTGTATTATGACTGACAACATGACAGTGGCACCTTTACTGAGTCCTCCCTTATTTACTCTTTTAATTCTGCAACAAAAGCAGCTACAACAAATATTTCTATATACATAACAGGTCACATGATGAGTTGTATGTGAAAGGGGTCATTTGTGGTGGTGAACCCACAGATTATAACCGAATATTCAGTTCCCCTCAGCTTTATGGAGTAATCTTTCAGTTCAAGTTTTGCTTTAATGATCCACAACTTGACTACTTTAATTCAGTCTCATCACCTATAAACCATTGAGAAGCTCATCGTACACCACCTGGTCAGCAGCAAACAGCAGACAGACTCAGTCAGAGAGCAGCTGGTGAACACAAGAGGAGCATTTAGCAGCTAAAGAGACAGATATTTCACTGAGGAGGTGGTGGAGATCAAAAACAGAACTAAAACTGAGACAATATTAGACTTACATTCATTATATGGACACAAACACAATCATTATGATCATGTTGCTCCATGGATGTGTAAAAAAGCAACAGTTTGCTCACAGTAGTTTGTGAATATTTACAGCTTGTTTCTGCTGTACCCAATTGGCCATAATTGTAGGTTTAATCTGACTGTACTATGTTCAGATGATTCCAGATCATTGCATCTAAACTATGATGTTTGGACAGTGAAATACAGCCACACACTTGGTCTCTGTTGTGGAGGCAGATCAGTTTACATGGTGAACCAGCCATGGCAATGCAATGAGAATGAGAAGAAACAAAGTAGATTAAACTTGTTGTCTCCAAAAAGCCAAACAAAGTGATGCTTTGTTGAATGATTCTGCATCGATACAGTAAAGTCTCTCTAATCTCTTCTCTCTTAAAAAGGACGATACAAAAAAAGATGTGTCACCAGGTATCTTTATTTTTACCCCTGGAGCTGTGTTACCAACCAAAATAATCTGTTCATATGAAATTGAAATTGAATTGGACACTGAATTACAAAATGTTAGCAATTGATTGAAAAATCCACAATCCCACAAACATAGTCCAGTTCTGCTGTCAATTACGCCTGTTTCATCCCCTCAGAGTCGATGTATCTGGACTCACTGTTAAGATCAAAAAGGTCTCAGTAATATATAAATATGTAAATCAAACATCTGAATAGAGCCGGTGGAAATAATGGCTTCTACGATGCTTCAACAGGCTGTCATTTCCTGAGTTTGGTGCTGCTGCTGCTGCTACGTAGAACATGTCCCTGTGTTTCCATTTTATAACCGCAGCAAGATGTCAGAGCAGCTGCAAGAGACACAAAAGAAATCAAACCACCACGGCATTTTTTTTTTTTTTTTTTTACACACTTGTTTGTATTTATGGGGAAAAAAACATGGATAGAAATCTGAAACCAAGATGTGTCAAGAATCATTTACTAATCAAATCATGAGGTGACTGATGATTCCCTGACTGATTCTCTTTACAGACTCTGACCACAGTTCTAATTGTGAGCTTTGCCCGTGCTGCTTTTTTAAAAGATTTTTCTCTTCGTTAACTCGCCTGTTGTTTTCCTGCAGATCGGCTGTAACGCAGTGAGTTGGGCTCCGGCTGTCGTTCCAGGCAGCCTGATCGATCAGCCATCAGGACAGAAACCGAACTACGTCAAACGCTTCGTGTCGGGAGGCTGCGACAACCTGGTCAAACTCTGGAAGTAAGCTGCTGCTGTTGAATAGACATTTCATGTTTGTCACTGTAGTTTTCAGTCACTTCAGATGGAGAAAATATGGGACAGTTTTGAGAGGTGTGACTACATATGTGACAAAAATTGTATAAAATGCCTTTTGCCTGTGATTGAGCTGCATTGGGGGTAATGTAGGCACCAAGTTTTGACAAGTTAAATGAATTTGTGAAGCAAAAAAGACGATATCAGTTTTTCTTCTGCATCAATCATGACTTTTTTTTTTACACCTTTTACAGGAGCAAATGTTAAATTATTGGATTACTGTGCTGTTGGAGGGATTTAATCCTGTAAAATAAATGACACTTTATGGCTTAACTGTCACTGATTGTCACCTGCTGCCTCCAGAGAGGAAGATGGTCAGTGGAAGGAGGATCAGAAGCTGGAGGCTCACAGCGATTGGGTGAGAGACGTCGGCTGGGCTCCTTCTATCGGCCTTCCCACCAGCACCATCGCCAGCTGCTCCCAGGTCAGATCTACTGGTATCAGAGACACATTTTTCATCACGACACTTTCTGCTCCTCAGCACTTCAGAAAAACCTGCTGCCTGAACAATCAAACTCTCATTTGAACCAGCAGCTTGTGTAGAAACTCTAAATGAAGCTTTCATTACTCCCTCAGTTATCAAGCACAGTATGAGTTTGTTCATCTGAACCACCAGGGGGAGACAGAGATGAGAAGCAGCTTAGTCATTTCTCTGGAGGCAGAAGCAGAAAAAAACATCTTCTATCATAAACAGGCTGCATCAATCTTTATTACTCCTCTTTTATAAAGCAAAAGTAATGATTTTAAAATGAGTCAAAGTGCTTTTTTTGCAGCTGCTTAAAAACCTGGATGAATTAAACACTGTCTGCTTGGTTACAAACCTCCAGAGTTTGGTGGGATTCGTGACTTGTAGTTTCCTTCTCGCAGGACGGACGCACGTGTTCATCTGGACGTGTGACGACCCCGCGGGCAACACCTGGACGGCCAAGCTGCTCCACAAGTTCAACGACGTGGTTTGGCACGTCAGCTGGTCGATTACTGGAAACATACTGGCTGTTTCCGGAGGAGACAACAAGGTAGAACGCGTGACCTCAGTGTTTGTTTTTTTGATGTATTAAAGGTTTGTTTTGTTTTTTTACTCGTTGTGGATTGTTTGTTTGGTTTCCAGTAGCGAGTGTGTCCTCTGTCTCCTCTCACGCCTCTTCATACGTCTTCTGCAGGTGACGCTGTGGAAGGAGTCGATGGACGGTCAGTGGGCGTGTATCAGCGACGTCAGCAAAGGCCAGGGCGCCGTCTCCACCATCACAGACACACAGCAGAGCGAGCAGTGACACACACACACCAACACACAACAACAACGACCCCTGACTCTACAAGGATGCCCCCCCCCCCAGTCTTTAAAGATGAAGTAATCCTTAATAAACAGGCTGGACATTTGAGAAAAACTAAACATTTTCCACTCCGACTGCGCCATGTCTGTCGCAGCTCGGCTGTTTGTTAATGAGTTTTAAAGGAGTTCAGCTCATCACAGCTCCGTCTCCACAAGAGCAAACCTGACTGATAATTAACCCTCATGTATGTTTTTATCAGATGCACTCCACCGTCTCTGCTTTCCTTCCAGTTCAGAGTTTCCACGTGTGCATTAACGCTGGTCCAGATGTAACTTTACAGATTTACACCCGCCCTCCGTCCCTCCCCATGATGCTCTGCTCCTGAAACATTCCACCTCCACCAGCGGAGAGCAAAACTACCATCGCCTACGATGATCCCACCATGCCGGGCAGGCAGCGGTTTCTTTTTATTTAGTTAACCCAAACTGCTAATTAAAAAAAAACAACTTTGTATTGAGCAGGTCAGCCTCCCTGTTTGACTATAAAACAGTTTTTTCATCATGTGTAATGTATTTGGTGCAAAGCTAGCTTCACTGCTCTGCCCCGAAACAAATCGTCAAGCTCTCACAGAGAAACAGATCAGAGAAAAAAATGACTTGACTTGCCTCAATTCTTCAACTTCAGCTCGTAAACTTAATGAAAAGACTTAAATGATTTATTTAGTGAACTATTGGTGAGTCACACATGAGGCTGATCGTCGATAACTACAAATTCAACAGACGTTAGTAAATTGAAAACCTCCCTGAGTTATTCAGCCAACCACAAGTGAAGAAATCAGTTTGTTGTCGTGGATGGATGGATGTGTTTTTCATATTTGATGTAATTAAATGACTATAATGTTAAAGCGACGTCCTGTGTCTTTTGGGTTCCTGTTAATAAATCAGCGAATGGTTGCTTCAAGAAAGTCGCTTTTAAAGAGTGAGGAGTCGAGAGAAGAGACGACGCTGCAACATTAATCTTCATATCTCAACATCTGTGTAACCGCCTCAAAATATGTGTGAAGTCCACCCTTTTACTTTACTTTTTTCTTCTTTATATGTATTTTAATGTGCTAACGGTTGATAAACTGTAGTAGATTTAGATGTATTTAAAACCTCACATGGACTGTTGTTCTGCATTATGAGAAAGGTACTTTTACTTTTGATTCTTAAAGCAGCACTTCCTTCACCTCTGGACTGCAGGACAGCACTGAGTTGATGCAGAGAAAAAGAGAAACTGATGTCTGATGAGTTTAAAATTGACTGGATGACAAAAAGAAAACAGAGTGAGAGGAAACGATTAACTAAAGAGTAAATCAGGAAGAAGCTTGTGTTGTGGCATCAAGGCAACTAAGTGGTAACTAAGTGCATTTACTCAATTAATGTCCTAAAAGCAACTTTGAGGTATTTTATTAGTATTTGATGCTATTTTACACTTTTTCCACTAAACATTGTACTTTTTACTCCACTACATTCATCTGACAGCTGCAGCCAACAGTTACTTCACAGATCAGGATTTTAAATAATAGTGCAGGAGCGCAGGCTGACTCATATCGGTTGTGCCTTCCTGTTTTATTTGTATTCTTGCTTTCTTCTACTGTGCAGGGCAGCTCTCTGCTGGTGCTTGTGTTTCATATTATTTGTGCAAGCAATATAGGAAGTACTAAGTCCAACAGTACAGGTTTGGTGAACTACTTATTTAAGAAATGTGTTTTATTGCACTTTAAAGTTAGTTAATCCGAAAATGGTTCTTATTGCTATCTGTAAGGGACTTTGACAGTGAATTACTGGAAAAGTACACAGTAAAAGTAGTTGATAGTATTTGTGCAAGTAGTATAGGAAGTACTAAATCCAGCAGTACACGTTTTGTGAAGTACTTATGGAAGAAACTGATTTTAATTTTCAAAATATGTAATTACTGTAAAGGCAGAGGACACTGGAAAGCTGAATGCCCGGTTAAGTCCAGTGTGAGCAGTGGGCTCAGTAGAGGGAATGTGAAGTTTGTCACCCTTGCTGCTCCTGCCAGTAATTTCAGTTCTGGTAATTCTTGATTATTTTTCCTGTGATATTTCTCCCTATGACAGGTCTTCCTGTAAACAGATGGAACCTGAAGTGAATGTCAACCCAGAGCAGTCTGATTTTGCAGCCTTTGTGTCTGATGGTCATGTGTCACTGGTGGGGAGTGAGGTCAAGGTACCGGTAAAAATTTTGAGAGATACAGGGGCCTTAAATTAATTTATTGTAAGTTCTGTGCTTCCTTTTTCTACTGACACTGATACCGGGGACAAAACGCTAATTCTGGGAATGGGTCTACTGGTGCTTCCTGTACCGATGCATAAGTTGGAGCTTCACTGTGGTTTGGTTCAGGGTGAGGTAGTTATGGGCATGCGGCCTGCGCTGCCAGTCCAAGGGGTGGATGTCATTCTCGGAAACGACCTGGCAGGTAGTCGCGTGTGGCCAGATAGTTCACCGCTGCCTGTAGTAACCTCTTTCCCTCTGTTACAGCGATACCTGATGAAGGTGCACAGCGATTTTCTGATGTTTTTACAGTTTGTGCAGTTACACGAACTTTGTACCAGGCCAAGGAAGAACCTGAAGTTGAGCAGAGCGTCAAGGTTTCTACTGTGTCCATGCCAGTCTCTCTCTCGTCTGTCTCCCACAGCGACTTAGTCGCTGAGCAACGGGCTGATCCCACACTTGGTGAGTTATTCGACAGTTCTCTCAGAGGTGGATGAGAAGAGTACTGCAAAATGTCATCTGTTGAAAGATGAGTTACTGGGGGTTATTTGGGGGTCCGTAAGACGCATGACTATATTCTCAAGTTTTTTTGTTTTTTTTTTGGCCTTCGTGTGAAGAGATGTCGCATTACATTAAAACATGTCATACATGCCAAATGACTGGAAAACCGAATCAGACTGTTAAGCCAGCTCCTTTGTGTCCATTCCTGTTGTTGCTCAGCCCTTCGAATATCTTATCATTGACTGTGTTGGTCCCTTACCGCATTCAAAAGCTGGAAGTCAGTACCTGCTGACAGTAATGTGTCAGAGCACCAGATATCCGGCTGCATATCCGTTACGTACAATTACTGCTAAGTCTGTGGTCAAAGCTCTTACACAGTTTATATCCATCTTTGAATTCCTAAAGTGATCCAGAGTGATCAGGGCTCACATTTTTCATCCCATTTGTTTGCTCAAGTTCTGAAGCAACTCAAGGTGAAACATAATCAGGCTTCTGCATACCATGCTCAGAGTCAGGGAGCGCTGGAAAGGTTTCATCAAACCCTGAAGTCTCTGTTGCGGGGGTATTGTGTTGAACTAAATCAGGACTGGGAAGACAGGCTGCCCTGGTTGTTGGCTGCCAGAGAGGTAGTACAGGAAAGCACTGGTTTTAGTCCAAATGAATTGGTCTTTGGACATACGGTGCGTGGTCCCTTAGCTTTGCTACATGATCCAGAATCTGGTAGACTATGTAAATGGATTTCGGCATCGGTTGTATATGGCTGGGGAGAGGGCCAAAGAAAGGTTGGCATTAACTCAGACAAAAATGAAGCGACTATACGATCGTAAAGCTGAGGTTCATAGGTTCAGCCAGGGTGACCAGGTCCTTGCATTGCTGCCGGTGGTTGGTTCTCCATTTCAGGCTAAATTTCAGGGTCCTTTTACTGTTTTACGTCAGATTTCTGAGCAGAATTATTTGTTGGAGACAGCTAAACGTAGAAGGGAAAACTCAGTTATGCCACGTTAATTTGTTAAAACCATACCACGCTCGTGTGAAAACGGGGGGAGTGTACAACAAGATGTTAAACCTGCATTAATGGCCGATACTGTGCGGAAGCATTTGTTTGCCCAGGCTGAGCGGTCGGTTAAAGAATTCTGAGACGTGCTGTGTAATTTGGAGACCTTGCTTGGACACTTGTCCAGGGAGCAGAGTGCAGAGTTGTCTATTCTTATTAATGACTTTCTGTGTTTGTTCAGTGATGTTCCAACACGTACCCCTTTAATAGAACATGACATTGATGTGGGTGATGCGCAACCAATCCATCAGCGTTTTTACAGAGTGTCAGAGAAAAAGCGCAGAGTAATGGAAACCGAAATGAAGTACATGTTTGATAACAACATAGCTGAACCTTCATCTTCCAGCTGGGCCTCACCTTGTTTGCTTGTGGCTAAAGCAGACAAAAGTCCTCGGTTCTGCACAGACTGTCGAAAAATTAACTCGGTCACTAAGCCAGATGCATATCCCCTGTCACGGGTAGAGGATTGTGTAGATCAAGTGGGCTCAGCTAAATTAATCAGTAAATTTGATTTACTTAAAGGGTATTGGCAAGTCCCTCTGACTCAAAGAGCTAAGGAGATTTCAGCTTTCATCACTCCTTTTGGTCATTTTTTTTCCTTATACAGTGATGAGTTTTGGGTTGTGGAATGCACCAGCTATTTTTCAGCGATTGATGAACACAGTTGTATCTGGGCTGGAGGGCTGTGCGGTTTACCTGGATGATGTATTGGTCTATAGTGACACATGGGAAGATCACATCCATCATATCAGGAAACTGTTCGATCGACTACGAGAGGCATGTCTGACCGTGAATTTGGCGAAGTGTGAATTTGCCAAAGCAACAGTAACCTATCTTGGGAAGGTTGTTGGGCAAGGGCAGGTTCAGCCAGTGCAGGCAAAAGTAGTTGCGCTTGAACAATATCCAGTGCCGGTAACCAAGAAGGAGCTTATGCGTTTCTTAGGTTTGGTAGGGTATTATCGCAGTTTTTGTAAAAACTTTCCAACTGTAGTGGCTCCTCTTACCGATTTGCTGAAAGCCAGAGCAAAGCATTTCTGGTCAGCTTCATGCCAGAAAGCTTTTGAAAATGTGAAAACTATTTTCGTGTTCTTCTCCTGTTCTTGCAGCCCCGCGTATGGACCAACCATTCATGTTGCAGGTTGATGCGAATGATGTAGGTGCAGGTGCTGTGTTGCTTCAGGCTGACAGAAATGGGGTTGAGCACCCTGAGTTTTTTCTCCAGGAAGTTTAATTCTCCATCCATCCATCTATCCATCTTCATCTGCTTGATCCGGGGCCGGGTCGCAGGAGGCAGCAGTCTGAGCAGAGATGCCCAGACTTCCCTCACCCCACACCCAGACACTTCCTCCAGCTCTTCCAGGGGGACCCCGAGGCGGCGTTCCCAGGCCAGCTGAGAGACATAGTCTCTCCAGCGTGTCCTGGGTCTTCCCCGGGGCCTCCTCCCTGGTGGGACATGTGCCTGGAACACCTCCCTAGGGAGGCGGCGTCCAGGGGGCATCCGAAACAGATGCCCAAGCCACCTCAGCTGACTCCTCTCGATGTGAAGGAGCAGCGGCTCTACTCCGAGCTCCTCCCGAGTGACTGAGCTTCTCACCCTATCTCTAAGGGAGCGCCCAGCCACCCTGCGGAGGAAACTCATTTTGGCCGCTTGTATCCGCGAATCTTGTCCTTTCGGTCATTACCCAAAGTTCATGACCATAGGTGAGGGTGGGAACAGCGTAGATTGACCGGTAAATCGAGAGCTTCAGCCTTTTCGGCTCAGCTCCTTCTTCACCACGACGGTCCGGTACACCGACCCGCATAACTGTGGACGCTGCACCAATCCGCCTGTCAATCTCACGCTCCATCTTTCCCTCACTCGTGAACAAGACCCCGAGATACTTGAACTTGAACTCCTCCACTTGAGGCAGGACCTCTCCACCCACCCGGAGAGGGCACGCCACCCTTTTCCAGGTCGAGAACCATGGCCTCAGATTTGGAGGTGCTGATTCTCATCCCAGCCGCTTCACACTCGGCTGCAAACCGCTTCAGCTTACAGCAGCATGCTGAAGGTCCTGGCTTGATGAAGCCAACAGGACAACATCATCCGCAAAAAGCAGAGATGAAATCCTGGCCCCTGGCTACGCCTAGAAATCCTGTCCATAAAGATTATGAACAGGACCGGTGACAAAGGGCAGCCCTGCCGGAGTCCAACATGTACTGGGAACAGATCTGACTTACTGCCGGCAATGCGAACCAAGCTCCTGCTCCGGTCGTACAGAGACCGAACAGCCCTTAGCAAAGGCCCCCGGACCCCATACTCACGGGAGCACTCCCCACAGAATACCACGAGGGACACGGTCGAAATGCCTTCTCCAGATCCACAAAGCACATGTGGACTGGTTGGGCAAACTCCCATAAACCCTCAAGCACCCTGCGGAGGGTATAGAGCTGGTCCAGTGTTCCACGACTGGGACGAAAACCGCATTGTTCCTCCTGAATCCGAGGGTCGACTATCGGCCTGAATTCTCCTCTCCAGTACCCTAGGCGTAGACCTTCCCGGGGAGGCTGAGAAGTGTGATCCCCCTGTAGTTGGAACACACTCTCCGGTCCCTTTTTACTTACTTTTTAAAAAGAGGGACCCCCACCCCGGTTTGCCACTCCAGAGGCACACTGTCCCCAACCTCCATGCAATGTTGCAGAGGCGTGTCAGCCAAGACAGCCCCACAACATCCAGAGACTTGAGGTACTCAGGGCGGATCTCATCCACCCCCGGCGCCTTGCCACCGAGGAGCTTGCTTGAACTACCTCAGTGACTTCAGCTTGGTCGGGTGATGGACGGGTCCACCTCAGAGTCCCCAGAGTCCCCAGCCTCCGCTTCCTCACTGGAAGGCAAGTCGGTGGGATTGAGGAGATCCTCGAAGTATTTCTTCCACCGTCCGACAATGTCCCCAGTCGAGGTCAACAGCTCCCCACCCACACTGTAAACAGTGTTGGCAGAGTACTGCTTCCCCCTTCTGAGGCGCTGCGGACGGTTTGCCAGAATCTCTTCAAGGCCGACCAATAGTCCTCCTCCATGGCCTCACCGAACTCCTCCCAGACCCGAGTTTTTGCCTCCAGGACCATCCGGGCTGTGGCAAGGCTTGCTTGGCCAGCCTGCCGGTACCCGTCAACTCAGCGTCAGGAGTCCCACAGGCCAACATGGCCCGATAGGACTCCTTCTTCATCCCTTACTTCCGGTGTCCACCACCACGGGTTTGGGGGTTGCCGCCACGACAGGCACCAGAGACCTTGCGTCCACAACTTCGAACTGCACAGCGTCGACAATGGAGGCAGAGAACATGGTCCACTCGGACTCAATTGTCCCCAGCCTCCCTCGGAATCTGTGAGAAGCTCTTCCAGAGGGTGGGAGTTTGAAGACCTCCCTGACAGAGGGCTCGGCCAGACGTTCCCAACAGACCCTCACAATACGTTTGGGTCTGCCAGGTCTGTCCAACTTCCTCCTCTGCCAGCAGGATCCAACTCACCACCAGGTGGTGATCGGTTGACAGCTCAGCCCCTCTCTTTGCTTTACCCGAGTGTCCAAGACATACGGCCGGAGATCAGATGAAACGACAACAAAGTCGATCATCGACCTCCGACCTAGGGTGTCCTGATGCCACGTGCACTGATGGACACCCTTATGCTCAAACATGGTGTTCGTTATGGACAAACCGTGACTAGCACAGAAGTCCAATAACAGAACACTGCTCGGGTTCAGATCGGGGAGGCCGTTCCTCCCGATCACGCCCCTCCAGGTATCACTGTCATTGCCCACGTGAGCGTTGAAGTCCCCCAGTGGAACAATGGAGTCCCCAGTCGGAGCACCATCAAGTACTCCTCCCAGGGACTCCAAGAAGGCCGGGAACCCTACTCTGTACTGCTGTTCGGCCCGTAGGCACAAACAACAGCAAGAGACCTATCCCCAACCCGAAGGCGCAGGGAAGGATTTTTAGCGACCCTCTCGTTCACCGGGGTGAACTCCAACACATGGCGGCTGAGCTGGGGAGCTATAAGCAAGCCCACACCAGCCCGCCGCCGCTCACCCTGGGCAACTCCAGAGTAGTGGAGGGTCCAGCAGCCCCTCTCAAGGAGCTGGGTTCCAGAGCCCAAGCTATGCGTGGAGGTGAGCCCGACTATCTCTAGCCGGTACCTCTCAACCTACCCAAACCACATGAAGAGGTGCACCGGCCCCTCATGGACCTTCCTGCGGGTGGTGAGCCTACTGGAAAAACAGACTTTATTTGCTTTCCAAGGGCCCAGAATCACGTCGCCATTTCTTGTGGAGGGCTGAGCCCAGCAAAAAGAACGAAGGAAGGGTCCCGTGACAAAGACATCGCCACCAAACAACAAACTCAGGCGCTTCGCCTGCACATACTGAGCCCATATTGTGCAACCCCAGAAAATAACTGCCTGGCTCCAGGGTGGGGCCCATTTTAATCGGTAATGCTATTTTATAACAAAAATGAAAATACCAATATTGTACAAACCGGGCGAATTTCGTAATGGTCCTTGTTCTTTTACTTTTATCCATGGTGGGCTTGTGAACCGCTCTTAGTCTGGCCCATCACCTAGGACCTGTTTGCCATGGGAGACCCTACCAGGGGCGTAATGCCCCCGACAACATAGCTCCTAGGATCATTCGGGCACACAAACCCCTCCACCACATGTAAGGTGGCGGTTCAAGGAGGGGAGTTTAATTCTCATCAGTTAAATTACTCAGTCATTGAAAAAGAGACTCTGGCTCTAGTGTGGGCACTGCAACACTTTGAAGTCTATGTGGATTCAAGTATACCTATGGTCGTGTATACAGA
>CM041537.1:42500-147500 GCA_023238725.1 Scortum barcoo
TCTCAGTTCCTATGCTTTCTGGCTGATGTTTTGGTCACTTTTGAATGCTGGCAGGTGCTTTCACTCTAGTGGTAGCATGAGACGGAGTCTACAACCCACACAAGTGGCTCAGGTAGTGCAGCTCATCCAGGATGGCACATCAATGCGAGCTGTGGCAAGAAGGTTTGCTGTGTCTGTCAGCGTAGTGTCCAGAGCATGGAGGCGCTACCAGGAGACAGGCCAGTACATCAGGAGACGTGGAGGAGGCCGTAGGAGGGCAACAACCCAGCAGCAGGACCGCTACCTCTGCCTTTGTGCAAAGGAGGAACAGGAGGAGCACTGCCAGAGCCCTGCAAAATGACCTCCAGCAGGCCACAAATGTGCATGTGTCTGCTCAAACGGTCAGAAACAGACTCCATGAGGGTGGTATGAGGGCCCGACGTCCACAGGTGGGGGTTGTGCCTTACAGCCCAACACTGTGCAGGACGTTTGGCATTTGCCAGAGAACACCAAGATTGGCAAATTCGCCACTGGCGCCCTGTGCTCTTCACAGATGAATGCAGGTTCACACTGAGCACATGTGACAGACGCGTGACAGAGTCTGGAGACGCCGTGGAGAACGTTCTGCTGCCTGCAACATCCTCCAGCATGACCACTGGTTTGGCAGTGGGTCAGTAATGGTGTGGGGTGGCATTTCTTTGGAGGGGCCGCATGCACAGCCCTCCATGGGTTCGCCAGAGGTAGCCTGACTGCCATTAGGTACTGAGATGAGATCCTCAGACCCCTTGTGAGACCATATGCTGGTGCGGTTGGCCCTGGGTTCCTCCTAATGCAAGACAATGCTAGACCTCATAAGGCTGGAGTGTGTCAGCAGTTCCTGCAAGACGAAGGCATTGATGCTATGGACTGGCCCGCCCGTTCCCCAGACCTGAATCCAATTGAGCACATCTGGGACATCATGTCTCGCTCCATCCACCAACGCCACGTTGCACCACAGACTGTCCAGGAGTTGGCGGATGCTTTAGTCCAGGTCTGGGAGGAGATCCCTCAGGAGACCATCCGCCACCTCATCAGGAGCATGCCCAGGCGTTGTAGGGAGGTCATACAGGCACGTGGAGGCCACACAGGCACGTGGAGGCCACACACACTACTGAGCCTCATTTTGACTTGTTTTAAGAGACATTACAACAAAGTTGGATCAGCCTGTAGTGTGTTTTTCCACTTTAATTTTGAGTGAGTGACTCCAAATCCAGACCTCCATGGGTTAATAATTTGATTTCCATTGATAATTTTTGTGTGATTTTGTTGTCAGCACATTCAACTATGTAAAGAACAAAGTATTTAATAAGAATATTTCATTCATTCAGATCTAGGATGTGTTATTTTAGTGTTCCCTTTATTTTTTTGAGCAGTGTATATTCAGATTAAAGTACTGAAAGAATTTGGAGCAGCTAGCAGACTGTAATCCTGGCTATGAGAAAGCGGCATGATGCTAGTTAAAGTGAAACACATACTGTGTGCATTTGGCTTGTTGAGCTCAGTAATATGCATATACAAAGTAAGGCTGCTAAAGCACATCTGTATATTTAAGTGTTATTCTTTGTGTTTACTTAGTTGCTGATGTGTTTAAAATTTTAATGCTTACTGTAGCCCAACTGTTTAAGATAGGAAATAAGGAGTTTAATACAAAATATCTTTGTTTGTTTATTTCTAGTTGTTTTTAGCTGTATGTATTGGTGTAGCACTCCATAAATACTTACCTGTACAGTTGAGTAAAAAGGAAATGTATGATATTGCATCACAAGTATTGCATTTTGTAAGTAAGTTTTGTTGTATGCATTTCTATGACTTGTATTTTGAAAATAATACATCCTCAGTGAATCTACAAGAGAGAAAGCATCAGCGTCTGAGTTGCATTTTCATTCATATCTCACCCTTTTCAGGGTGTTACAGAAACAGGTGAGGAGACTAACAGACTAACAGGGACAGGTGAAACTAATAAGGGAGGAGCAGAATAATCACAGAGGAGGGAAACACACAAGGGCAGGAAGTCAAGTGGCAGACATGTGAGGAGAGGAAGGAATACAAAATAAAACAGGAAGTGAGCAGAACTGGAACTGAAGATAAACTCAAAGACAGGAGACCAGAAACAACTAACACAGGACACAGGGAAAGACAGACGAAGGAGGACACAAGAAACACACCGAACAAACTGAACACAAGACAGAATGACAAAAGGAACACAAGAAACACAAGGCAGAAAACACCAGGGAAAACAAGGCATAATGCAAACCATAACAACCAGGCGGGGTTGAGCCAGGGCTGCAGGCCGATAGCACCGTCACATCAAAAGTCAAAGTCAAAGTCTGCTTTATTGTCAATTCTGCAGCATGTACAGGACATACAGAGAATTGAAATTACAGTTCTCTCAAACCCTTGGTGCATGAAATAACAAAAATAAGCAAAATATAACAAAAATAGCAAACCACAACAAAAATAAACAAAACAAATACAATCAAACTAGAAAATCACAGTCAGTGCAAATATATATGGTTATAGTGCAAATAAAGGAGTTAGCTTATAGACTTAAGAGTGAAGTTAAAGTGAATAAAGTGAGAGTGTGCTTGTGGAGTTTCTGATTGATGGGAAGGGGGGGGTCAGAGTCCAGAGTGTGTGTGTGTTTGTGTGTACAGTTCCTGGAAGGGGGGCAGAGCAGGGAGAGAGTTCAGCATCCTGACAGCCTGCTGGACCAAGCCAGTCCCTCAGTCTGCTGGTCCTGGCCCAACGCAGGCTCCGCAGTCTCCTTCCTGATGGCAGCAGGCTGAAGAAGCTGTGTGACGGGTGGGTGGGGTCCCTCGTGATGCAGAGGGCTTTACGGGTGAGGCGTGAGATGTAAGTGTCTTGGAGGGAGGGGAGAGAGGCCCCGACCATCTTCTCAGCTGCTCTCACGATGAACTGGAGGGTCTTCCTGCAGGACGCGGAGAGCAGGCGCCGTACCACACGGTGATGCTGCTGGTCAGGACGCTCTCGATGGTGCCTCTGTAAAAGGTGCACATGATGGTCGATGAGGTGGTAGAGAGGTTGCCTTGGTTTTGCTGAAGACTCGTCTGAAGTCGTAGTTTTCCACTGGCAGCCCCGAGAGGTCAGGTGGAGGACTGGAGCTGGGAGACGCCCAGAGGAGCAGCAGCCTGTCAGAAGGCAGACTTGTGGAAGGACGATCCTCCTGCACCTATCAGAAGGCAGATCATTTAAAGAGTCTAGTTATTGTAGAAAAACAAACAAAAGAAATGATGATTTTATTTTACAAAATACTGCATGATATTTATGTTAAGCAGAGAAATAAAACTACAAAACTGATGTTGGTTTTTATTTTGTTTTTGTCCTTTTTCCTCGTTGGCTTTGAAATCAATACTCAATCATCACTGAAGCTGATAAGCTGGTGCCTCGTGCACACTACTGTAACATGTAGAGAAACTAAAACTTGAAGGTCTCACATGCCCAGTTACTGTTTTTCAACTATGATTGAACAATTGTTGGGGTAAAAAACAAGACAGATAACTGATGTAACAGGGATGATGATTTTTTTAAAGAAAATAATTCTTTCAGTATTTGAAGGTTAAAGTTTTTAAAGAAAATACATTATTTTCAGCACTTGACGGGCTGATTTCTTTAAAGGAAGGAATTGCTGTTGTTTTATCTGAGCATATTTATTTTCATTCTTTTTATAATCAAGGACTTACCTTCAACAAATGCACAGTAGAGAAAAATGAAAAAGTGAAATGTAAAATGACACAGCACACTATTAAATAAACACCATTTTTCTTCCCACAGAGAGAAGGCATTAAGAAAAAATGTGCGGCAGATAAAAACTATGTGCTTTACTACAACTAAACCCTTATTTTAAAAATCCTGACTTAAAATTAAGTTCAACTTAATTAGAATAAACTTTACTGTGCTCACAACTGTTTGTTGTCTAAATAGCTGTGTAAGTTACTCTGCCAATAAACCTGGTAAGACTAAGTGGTGAAATCTGATCCAGGAAGTCCACTTTGAGTTATGTCTTATTTGCAGCCCCTTGCTGGGTGATATTGTGTTGCAGCAAAAGTTGGATGTTGTTTGTTTTTCTGCTGTTGGCTCCTCACTGAAGCTAAAACTAACTACGTGTTCTTTGTGAAAAGCACTCTGTGATTTGTGAAATATGTGTAATGTTCCTTTAAAGTGCCCCTTTTGAATCATTACACCACAGTCTTCAGTCAAGTCTGCAGGTGAAAACAGACTGTAGAGAAAAAGAAAAACAGCACTGACTCATCTGTACATGTGGGTCGAAAAGGTCAAAGGTTATGATTTAGGAGGTCACAGCCACACCTGGAGTAGCATCACATCTGATTTCATGCCCACAAATAACTGAACTTTCAGACGAAGTTCATCATGTTCATCCTGCTGTCCTGCATCCTTTATGTCAGTGATGAACAGAAGATCACAACATTTCCAGTACAGAGAGGGAGCTCAGTTTTTATTTCTTCCATATCTCAAACTTGGACAAATTAAACATTTTTTTGTTTTTTACTTCCAAAGCAGAGTACAGCTCTGTTTCAATCTGAATAATTAATCTACTGACCACATTCATGCTGTTACAATCAGTCTTCATTTTCCTTGGTTATATACAGTCCAGAGGATGATGGTGATGAATTATTGTTAGTCTCTCTCAGTAACATCTTTTTTCTTAATTTTTCCTACAGAGTATAGAGACGATTTGTTTACCTAAGTAAAAGCTACAAATGAGGAAACGTGAGTGCATTGTCAGGCATATTGTACATTTACTCAAATACTGTACTCAGAACAACAACCTGCTGCACACTGTCAGTCTACATTATCAACAATGAATCAGTACATTGGACTGAAACACACCCCTGTGTAATATGTGAACCAACAGCATTCATCAGAGGAGGTCTGATAAAGCTCCGCCCATCACCTCCTGACTCACCTGAGACAAACCAGGAAACAGTTTGTTCTTCTTCCTCACTAAAGAGACGCACAGACTGAAAAACAGACGATCAGATTCACCTTCAGACCAAACTAACAACTTCCTCTGAGTGAGTTCAGCTACAGGAGAGAAAAGTGGAAAACTACAACACTGCTGCTTCAACCTGCCGACACTCCACACACTGAAGGTGAGTTTGACTAAAAACTGGACTCAAAGTGAAAGTAAACTTCAGTGAAGTGAGTAGAGGAGGGAGGGGAGCCATGACTGACTGTACTTTCTGTCTGCTGTGTTTTCAGCTTCACTCACAGACTAAATGGCTTCCAGATCCAGAGGAGGATCTCTGCTGTCCGGTCTGTCATGACGTCTTTAGAGATCCTGTTGTTCTGTCATGTAGCCACAGCTTCTGTAAAGACTGTCTGAAGAGCTGGTGGAGAGAGAAACAAACACAAGAGTGTCCACTTTGTAAGAGAAGATCTTCAAAGGACTGATCCACCTTGTAACCTGGTGTTAAAGAAGCTGTGTGAGGCCTTCTTACAGGAGAGAGATCAGAGAGCTTCAGAGGCTCTCTGCAGTCTGCACTCTGAGAAACTCAAACTCTTCTGTCTGGACCATCAGCAGCCAGTGTGTCTCATCTGCAGAGATTCAAAAACACACAACAATCACAGATTCAGACCCATCGATGAAGCTGCACAGGATCACAAAGAAGAACTCCAGAAGGTCCTGAAGCCCTTACAAGACAAACTGAAGCTGTTTGAAGAAGTTAAAGTGAAGTTTGTTGAAACAGCAGAACACATGAAGGTCCAGGCCCGACACACAGAGAGGCAGATTAAGGAGCAGTTTAAGAAGCTTCACCAGTTTCTAGAAGAGGAAGAGGAGGCCAGGATGGCTGCACTGAGGGAGGAAGAGGAGCAGAAGAGTCAGATGATGAAGGAGAAGATGGAGGCTCTGAGCAGAGAGATAGCAGCTCTTTCAGACACAGTCAGAGCCACAGAGGAGGAGCTGAGAGCTGAAGACGTCTCATTCCATTCCTGCACAACTACAAGGCTGCAGTGGAAAGAGTCCAGCAGCGCCCCCTGCTGGAGGATCCACAGCTGCTCTCAGGAGCTCTGATAGACCAGGCCAAACACCTGGGCAACCTGACCTTCAACATCTGGAACAAGATGAAGGAGATGGTCTCCTACACTCCTCTGATTCTGGACCCAAACACTGCTCATCCAAAACTCATCCTGTCTGAAGATCTGACCAGTGTGAGACGAGGAGAGAGACAGCAGCTTCCTGATAATCCAGAGAGGATTGATTATTTCTGCTCTGTCCTGGGCTCTGAGGGCTTTAACTCAGGGACTCACAGCTGGGATGTCGAGGTTGGAGACAGTACCACGCTGGGTACTGGGTGTGTTAGCAGAGTCTGTCCAGAGGAAGGGATGCATACAGTCTGGATTATGGGTAAATATTGGTTATTATGAAGGTAAATACTCAGCAGGGTCACCATCAGATCCAGATCACTGCTCTCACAGTGCAGAAGAAGCTCCAGAGGATCAGAGTGAATCTGGACTGGATAACAGAGGAAAGCTGTCGTTCTCTGATCCTGATACTAACACACACATACACACACCTTCACACACACTTTCACTGAGAGGATGTTTCCATACATAGAAACTTGGGATGAAGTGAAGATATCACCACTGAAGGTCTGTGTGACAGTGGAACAGAGCAGTTAGAGATAAAGAGGATGATTATATTCATGATGTTTATTTCTTAAAGGGAAAAGTCACTGAATTGAAGCTGTTAAGCTGCACCTGTCCTCCTGCTGTCTCATTATTACAAACAGCTTTATTTTGGTCTCACTTCTTGTTTTTACTTTCTTTTTGCTGTTATTTACTTTGACTATCAGCTTTTTGTTTCTATTGTCAAACTCTTCATGTGTAAAATAATTTCAACTTCTGATCCTTGTTTGGCTCATGTAGTTCATCTTCTTGTAGTTCAAGCCTTATTATTACTCTTTCATCTCCAGCCTGGAGGAGCACAAAGCCAATACTAGTTGCTGTAGTGTACCGTCCCCCCAGGCCCATACTCTGAATTCTTATCTGAATTTTCAGAGTTCTTGTCAAATTTAGTCCTTGAAAATGACAAGGTAATTATTGTAGGTTGATTTTAATATTCATGTGGACATGGATAGTGACAGTCTTAGCACAGCATTCATCTCATTATTGGACTCCATTGGGTTTTCTCAGAGGGTAAATTCTCCAACTCACTGTCACAATCACACCCTTGATTTGGTCCTCACCTATGGTATTGATATTGAGCACTTAATAGTCTCCCCCCAAAATCCTATATTATCAGACCACTACTTAGTATCATTTGAATTCCTATTACTGGACTATGCACCTCTAGAAAAATTAGTGTTCACTAGATGGTTACCCGATTGTACTAGGACTAAATTTAAGGAAGCAATTCCGACAGCATTAAAGTCAGTAAGATTTCCTAGTATCTCTGACGACTCTCATAATTTTTTGAGCTCCCCCCAAATTGACCAACTTGTTAGTAACACCATGGACTCACTCAGAGGCACTCTGCTCTGACTCTGTTGCGCCCCTAAAAAGAAAGAAAGATCATAAAACAAAAGAGATTGGCACCATGGTTTAACTCTGCAACTCGCAAGTTAAAACAAACAACAGCGACAATTGGAAAGGATATGGCGCTCCACCAAAGAGGAGGACTCTCGCCTAGCCTGGAAAGAGAGTCTCAAAACATATAGGAAAGCCCTGTGTAATGCCAGAGCAGCCTACTATTCAGAATTAATAGAGAAAAATAAGAACTGCCCTAGGTTTCTTTTCAGCACTGTAGCCAGGCTGACACAGAGCCATAGCTCTATTGAACCCTGCATTCCCTTAAGTTTAAGCTAGTAATGATTTCATGAGCTTCTTTAATGACAAGATTTTGAATATTAGGGACAAAATTTGTCAGGATCTGCCCTCGTTAGACTCCGATCCTTCAGACTCAGGAAATTTAGGAGCAGATACATTAAAACCTGACAATTGCTTAGACAGTTTTATTCCAATTGGCCTTCCCGAATTATCCTCGTTAGTTTCATCATCGAAAGCAACAACTTGTCTCCTAGACCCCATCCCAACTACGCTGCTTAAGGAAGGTTTTCCCATTTATTGGCACATCACTGCTGCATATTATTAATCTGTCTCTGGTGTCAGGCTTTGTACCCAAGTCTTTTAAAGTAGCTGTAATTAAACCATTGATCAAAAAACCTACACTTGATGCAGATGTGTTAGCCAATTATAGACCAATATCCAACCTCCCCTTTTTGTCTAAGATTCCTAGAGAAAGCCGTTGCCAGCCAGTTATGTAATTATCTCCACAGTAATAGTCTTTTTGAAGTTTTTCAGTCAGGATTTAGAGCTCACCATAGCACAGAAACAGCACTTGTGAAAGTCACTAATGACCTGTTGACAGCATCAGATAAAGGGCTTTTGTCTGTACTTGTCCTGTTAGACCTCAGTGCTGCCTTTGATACAGTTGACCATGGACCATGGTTGAGAATGGAAAAACTGCTTGGTATTAAAGGGTCTGCATTAAACTGGTTCAGATCATACTTATCAGATCGGTCTCAGTTTGTTCATATTAATAATGAATCCTCTGTGCATACTAAAGTCTGTCATGGAGTTCCACAAGGTTCAGTGCTAGGTCCAATTCTGTTTATTTTGTATATGCTGCCCCTTGGCAATATCATCAGGAGGCACTCCATAGATTTCCATTGTTATGCTGATGACACCCAATTATATTTATCAGTGGAGCCAGACAAAACTGATCAGCTCCTGAAACTCCATGCCTGCCTTAAAGATATAAAGGCTTGGATGACCAGAAATTTCCTGTTGTTGAACTCAGATAAAACTGAAGTGATCCTATTAGGTCCGAAACACCTGAGGAACACGCTGTTCTCTCCTAAGATAGCCTTGTTGGATGGCATTAACTGGGCCTCCAGCACCACTGTAAGGAACCTCTGGGTTTTATTTGATCAGGATATGTCCTTCGACACCCATATTAAGCATATTTCAAGGTCTGCTTTTTACCACCTGCGCAACATCGCAAAAATTAGGCACTTTTTGTCCCAAAGCGATGCTGAAAAATTAGTCCATGCATTTGTCTCTTCCAGGCTGGATTATTGTAATTCACTTTTATCAGGCTGCCCGAACAAGTCGTTAAAGACTCTACAGCTGGTCCAGAATGCCGCTGCTCGGGTGCTGACTAAAACCAGGAAAAGAGAGACCATATTACTCCAGTATTGGCTTCTCTGCATTGGCTCCCTGTAAAATTTAGAGTGGATTTTAAAATCCTACTCCTCACATATAAGGCTTTACATGGTCTGGCACCATCATATCTTAATAATGAATTGATAACTCCTTATCATCCGACTAGAGTGCTGCGCTCTCCCAAAACGCAGGAAGGCTTACTTGTAGTTCCCAGGGTTTCCAGAAGTAGTCTAGGGGGCAGAGCCTTCAGCTATCAGGCCCTGTTCTCTGGAACCAGCTCCCAGTCTGGGTCCGAGAGGCAGACACAGTGTCAGTGTTTAAGAATAGACTTAAAACCTTCCTTTTTGATAAAGCTTATAGTTAGGGTGGGCACAGGCTCGCCCTTAGTTATGCTGCTATAGGCTTAGACTGCCGGGGGCTCCCATGATGCATCGGGCACCTCTCTCCTCTTCCTCTGTCTCTGCTTCCTCTTTCTCTGCTTCCTCTTCCTCTGCTTCCTTTACTCATATTATGGTAGTAGTGCAAACTGGAGTCACTTTTATAAACTGGTTAAAGTGGCTAAACTGGTTAAAGTAGTTAAATTGGCTTAAAGTGTCAAAGTGTTACGGTTAATGTGAATACTCTTATGTCCTGTAAAGTGCATGTTACTGCCAGGAGCCCCGGTCCTCTTTGTTCTCTCCAGTCTTGCAGGTTCCTCACTGATTCTGGTTGTGGTCCATCTGTCTGAGGTTCACTGGCCTGGTGGGGACATGATCTGTGTCTGTGTTGTGGAGAGAAGGTCGAGTGGCCCAGAGCTCCATATGAGGACATCTAGAGATGCACCTGGACTCACTGACTCATTTCCATTACCTGTGACACCTTCATACATGGACTAAACCAATGAACTCAATAGTATAGCTACAGTTTATTACGCGACCCATGTTCAATTCCATAATATGATTGATGATGTTCTCTGTACATGTGGCATCTATTGCACGTCTGTCCGTCCCAGGGAGAGGGATCCCTCATCTGTGGCTCTTCCTCAGGTTTCTTTTTTTTCCCATAAAGGGTTTTTTGAAGTTTTTCCTGACTGACTCGGTTCGAGGGTCTAAGGACAGAGGGTGTCAATTGTCACAACTGTACAGATTGTAAAGCCCTCCGAGGCAAACAATGTTTGTGATTTTGGGCTCTAAATAAATAAATTTGAATTTTTGAATTTGAAACTTTTTATTGTACTGTGTCATTTTAAATTCAGTAATACATTTCTATTTTCGATTTATGTGTATTATGTGGAGCCATGAAGACCATCGAACTCTTAATTGAAGCTGATGTGGATCCAAATAAAAAAATCAATAACTGCATGTTTTAGTGTTACGCCCCTTGAAAACGGGAAGAAATAATCACAATAGTGAGCGGGTGATGTTTCCTCAGTGGCAACTTTATTCACCAAAAATACAACAATTTACACATAAACAGGTACACAAAATAGATGCAAATTTGTAGAGAGTACACACATTATTCAAGTTACAAGACACAGTAATTCACTGAATTATCCCTTTCCTCCAGTAGTAACTTAAATATTCACACACATTCACCAAAACTTTCCAAACTGCATAAAACGCAGATAAAATACTTCTCAAAATATGTACATGAGCCCACAATAAACACAAAAGTCCCGCTACACTCGGTGTGGCTCTATGTTGCTCTCTACTGCAGAGCGGTGACTTGCACATGCACTACCATAACTTACAAAACTTAGCTTAAACTTGCTCAAAATGTAACCCGAAACACTCATAGCACTCTTAACACATTAACAAGTTATCACAGTCGAGTTAACCCTGTTTAATATCAACAACATACCTTGAAAACAGGGAGAAATAATCACAATAGTGAGCGGGTGATGTTTCCTCAGCGGCAACTTTAGTGCAATGAGGAAAAGACCGCGATTTCCCCAGGTATATGGGCGGAGCCATGGGCAATCCATCCCAGAGTTTCAGAATAAGACTCTTATCTATTGATAACAGATCAGCTCTTCCAGTTTCACTTTCCAGTTTTGATTTAACAGTGCAAAAATAAATAACAGAATATAAATACCTTTTGTATTTATCCCTTTGAAAACATGAATCGCTTTTCCAACATTGATCACATTGTACAATTAGTCAATGTCTATGAACTGTTCCTTCTTATCATATAATCCCTTTAACTTCCATCCATCCATCTTCATCTGCTTGATCCGGGACCGGGTCATGGAGGCAGCAGTCTGAGCAGAGATGCCCAGACTTGCCTCACCCCAGACACTTCCTCCAGCTCTTCCGGGGGACCCCGAGGCGTTCCCAGGCCAGCCGAGAGACATAGTCTCTCCAGCATGTCCTGGGTCTTCCCCGAGGGCCTCCTCCCGGTGGGACATGCCTGGAACACCTTCCCTAGGGAGGCGTCCAGGGGGCATCCAAAACAGATGTTCAAGCCACCTCAGCTGACTCCTCTCGAATGTGAAGGAGCAGCGGCTCTACTCCGAGCTCCTCCCGAGTGACTGAGCTTCTCACCCTATCTCTATGGGAGCGCCCAGCCACCCTGCGGAGGAAACTCATTTCGGCCGCTTGTATCCGCTATCTTCGGTCATTACTCAAGTTCATGACCATGTGATTATCCAAAGTTCATGGTGAGGAACGAGATAGATGACCGGTGGTAACGCGAGAGCTTTGCGCCTTTCGACTCAGCTCTCCTTCTTCACCACGACGGTCCGGTACACCAACCGTGTCGACCTTTGCATAACTGCGCGCACCAATCCGCCTGTCAATCTCACGCTCCATCTTTCCCTCTCGTCGTGAACCGAGATGCTTGAACTCCTCCACTTGAGGCAAGACCTCTCCACCCACCCGGAGAGGGCACGCCACCCTTTTCCGGTCGAGAACCATGGCCTAGCACGACCTCGGATTTGGAGGTGCTAATTCTAATCCCAGCCGCTTCACACTCGGCTGCAAACCGCGCTCCAGCACATGCTTAAGGTCCTGGCTTGATTGAAGCAAACAGGACAACATCATCTGCAAAAAGCAGAGATGAAATCCTGTGGTTCCCAAACCAGGACTCCCTCCGGCCCCTGGCTACGCCTAGAAATACCTGTCCATAAAGATTATGAACAGGACCGGTGACAAAGGGCAGCTCTGCCGGAGTTCAACATGTACTGGGAACAGTTCTGACTTACTACCGCAATGCAATGCAAACCGGCTGAGCTCCTGCTTCAGTTGTACAGAGACCAAACAGCCCTTAGCAAAGGCCCCCGGACCCCATACTCATGCGGAGCACCCCTTCCCCACAGAGAATACCACGAGGGACACGGTCGAATGCTTTCTCCAGATCCACAAAGCACATGTGGACTGGTTGGGCAAACTCCCATAAACCCTCAAGCACCCTGCGGTATAGAACTGGTCCAGTGTTCCACGACCGGGACAAAACCGCATTGTTCCTCCTGAATCCGAGGGTCGACTATCGGCCGAATTCTCCTCTCCAGTACCCTGGCGTAGACCTTCCCGGGAGGCTGAGAAGGGGATCCTCTGTAGTTGGAACACACTCTCCGGTCCCCCTTTTTAAAAAGAGGGACCACCACCCAGGTTTGCCACTCCAGAGGCACTGTCCCCAACCTCCATGCAACGTTGTAGAGGGCGTGTCAGCCAAGACAGCCCCACAACATCCAGAGACTTGAGGTACTCAGGGCGGATCTCATCCACTCCGGCCTGCCTTGCCACTGAGGAGCTTGCGAACTACCTCAGTGACTTCGGCTCGGGTGATGGACGAGTCCACCTCAGAGTCCCCAGCCTCCGCTTCCTCACTTGGAAGGCAAGTCGGTGGGATTGAGGAGATCCTCAAAGTATTTCTTCCACTGTCCGACAATGTCTCCCAGTCGAGGTCAACAGCTCCCCACCCGCACTTGTAAATAGTGTTGGCAGAGTACTGCTTCCCCCTTCTGAGGCGCCGGACGGTTTGCCAGACTCTTCGAGGCCAACCGATGTAGTCCTCCTCCATGACCTCACCGAACTCCTCCCAGACCCGAAGCTTTTTGCCTTCCAGGACCGTCCGGGCTGCAGCTTGCTTGGCCTGCCTGCTGGTACCTGTCAACCTGCGTCCAGGAGTCCCACAGGCCAACATGGTCCGATAGGACTCCTTCTTCAGCCTGACGGCATCCCTTACTTCCGGTGTCCACCACGGGTTCGAAGGGTTGCCATACGACAGGCACCAGAGACCTTGCGTCCACAACTTCGAACTGCCACAGTCGACAATGGAGGCAGAGAACATGGTCCACTCGGACTCAATGTCCCCAGCCTCCCTCGGAATCTGTGAGAAGCTCTTCCGGAGGTGGGAGTTGAAGACCTCCCTGACAGAGGGCTCGGCCAGACGTTCCCAACAGACCCTCACAATACGTTTGGGTCTGCCAGGTCTGTCCAACTTCCTCCTCTGCCAGCGGATCCAACTCACCACCAGGTGGTGATCGGTTGACAGCTCAGCCCCTCTCTTTACCCGAGTGTCCAAGACATACGGTCCGGAGATCAGATGAAACGACAACAAAGTCGATCATCGACCTCCGGCCTAGGGTGTCCTGGTGCCACGTGCACTGATGGACACCCTTATGCTCGAACATGGTGTTCGTTATGGACAAACCAGTGACTAGCACAGAAGTCCAATAACAACAGAACACCGCTGGCAGTTCAGATCGGGGAGGCCGTTCCTCCCGATCACGCCCCTCCAGGTATCACTGTTGCCTTGCCCACGTGAGCGTTGAAGTCCCCCAGTAGAACAATGGAGTCCCCAGTCGGAGCACTATCAAGTACCCCTCCAAGGGACTCCAAGAAGGCCGGGTACTCTGTACTGCTGTTCGGCCCGTAGGCACAAACAACAGCAAGAGACCTATCCCCAACCCGAAGGCGCAGGGAAGCGACCCTCTCGTTCACTGGGGTGAACTCCAACACATGGCGGCTGAGCTGGGAGCTATAAGCAAGCCCACACCAGCTCGCCGCCGCTCACCCTGGGCAACTCCAGAGTAGTGGAGGGTCCAGCCCCTCTCAAGGAGCTGGGTTCCAGAGCCCAAGCTATGCATGGAGGTGAGCCCGAACTATCTCTAGCCGGTACCTCTCAACCTCCCACACGAGCTCAGGCTCCTTCCCCACCAGCGAGGTGACATTCCATGTCCCTATTGCCAGAGTTTTGGTCCATGGATTGGGTCGTCCGAGGCCCCCTGCCACGACTGCCACCTAAACCACATTGCTCCGGCCCCTCATGGACCTTCCTGCGGGAGGTGAGCCTACTGGAAGGTTGGCCCATGTCGCCATTTCATGCTGAGCCCGGTTGGGTCCCGTGGGCAAAGACCCACTGGGTGTTAGCCATGCACCCCCAGGTCCTCAGACCTTGCTGGGCCAGCCTGCAGGTGGGCCCCAACCCCAGACCTGGGGCTTGCTCCAGGGTGGGGCCCTGCAATCCAATGGTGAACGGTCCTTGTTCTTTTTATCCATGGTGGGCTTGTGAACCGCTCTTAGTCTGGCCCGTCACCTAGGACCTGTTTGTCATGGGAAACCCTACCAGGGGCGTAATGCCCCTGACAACATAGCTCCTAGGATCATTCGGGCACACAAACCCCTCCACCATAGTAAGGTGGCGGATCATGGAGGGGATCCCTTTAACTTATTTACATATTTTATCATTCTTACAGATATGAACTATGTTTTTTCTACTTATGGAGCCCTTCCTTTTTAACTTGTCACATTCTCCCCGACAAAATACATTTTGTCTCGAAATTACTAACACTTGCTATTTCAAGAAAAGTCTTTTATGAACTTGACATAGGTCCTCTTCAGCTGGTGCTTGAATAGAGGTCAGTGTTTACAGCCCAAATACAGTCAGTACACACAGTCCATGCCTGTTGAAAGGCTATACAAACAGTCCATAAGGAGTCATTTCTCATACACCCAATCAACAGTCCATCAGTTTAAACCATCTGTATGAGCAGTCTGCAACTGTCCACTTCAGCCATCTCTGAAATCAGTCCATGAATTACCCATGGAAACAGTTTGTTTTGATAACCTGCAAACAGTCTCTAGTTCTACTCATACATGCTAACCCTGTAAATTCATGCTTGCTGGAGTCCATACAAGCAGGGTGGCTGGAAGTAGTATGGCTGTAACGGTGGCAACCATGAGACCAATCCTGGTGCAGGATAGACAGGTGGCTGGATACTGTAGCAGGAAGGGATACCAAGCTGGTCGTAGGTGATGCATCTTGGCGGTCGTCTCTCTCTTTGTGGTAGCTGGTAAGTTGGTTCTGCAAGTTCAGTAGCAGCACTTGAGGGAAGAATGGTACATTGTGGATCATCATCAGGCAGGTTTCCAGCAGGTAAGTTAATTTCCTCATCAGACAGGTTTGCGGCAGATGTTTTAGGGTCCTCTAGATGCTCTATACCAAGAGGTTGTGCTGGCAGCAAAACAAGCACTGGCACCTCAGCCCCCTGTCTCACTGGTGGGGCCATGTGTCCAGGCTCCATCTCTGGTCTGGTATAGTTCTTGTCAGTTGCTGCAGGCACTGTGGCGAATGGCAGTATCTCTCGATGAAGGTCGTATTCATCTCCACTGTCCTCATCAGACTCCTGGGACTGCGAGGTAGGCTGGTGTTTCTTTTTCTGTTTACTCTGATCATGTTTAGCTACTTCTGGTTGTTTTTCAAAAGGTAAGTGGTCACAGGGCATGAGCAGGTTTCGGTGCAGGACTCTGGAGCGTCCTTTACCCCTCTCTGGCCTCACCTCATAAACAAGCAGGTCAGACCCCATTTGCTTCACCACAGTGTGAACAGCGTCCTCCCAATAATCACTGAGTTTGCCTGGTCCTCCTCTTGGTGTCAGGTTTTTGATTAGGACCCTGTCACCAGGCTGTAACACAGAACTCCTGACTTTTGTGTCATAGTGCTTTTTACTCCTTTCAGCAGCTTGCTGAGCATGTTTGTTTGCAATGGCGTAGGCTTCCTCCATTCCTTGTTTCCATTTCTCAACATAATCTCTCTGATTACAGGAATCTGACTCTGTGCACAGTCCAAAGACCATGTCAACTGGAAGTCTTGGTGACCTCCCGAACAGAAGATAGAATGGTGAATAACCTGTCACTTCACAACGGGTACAGTTATAGGCATACACTAGTTTGTCCAGAGACTCCTTCCAGTTTGACTTCTGTGTCTCAGTCAGTGTCTTCAGCATTTGCAACAATGTCCTGTTCATACGCTCAACCTGACCATTACCCATTGGGTGACAGGGTGTTGTTCTGGACCTAGCCATGCCATTAAGTTTCTTTAACTGAGAGAACAACTGGTTTTCAAATTCTCCCCCTCGGTTGTGGTGGATGTGAGAAGGGAAACCGAACTTCAGGGCAAAGTCATTGAAGATGAGATTTGCAGCAGTCTTTCCTGATTTGAATGTACTGGCGTACGCCTGGGCAAAGCGCGTGAAATGGTCAACAATTACAAGAATGTACTCATATCCGCCTTTGCATCGGTCAAGATGAAGGAAATCAATGTATACCAGTTCAAAGGGTTGTGTCGCCACAATGCTTGTCAGCAGGGCTCTTATCTCATGACATGGCCTTTTCTGTTTGAGGCAAATACAAGCTTTAGTCACATAGTGCTCAACGTCAGATTGCATATAAGGCCAGAAGAAGCGGTCGCGGACTTGTGATACTGTACAGTCAACACCCTGGTGTCCCATATTATTGTGTAGCTCTTCCAGTACTTTTCTTTTGTACTGCTCTGGTAGGACTAACTGCCTACAGGTTTTGGTGATTCTGTACAGAATGCCATCAGTGTCAATTTTCAGTTTATCCCATTCTCTAAACAGGGTTTTGTCCTTTAACTAGATCCCTTTTGTTACCAAACTGTTGGTTTAGAACCAGACAGTTTGCAATCAAGCACTGGGCGAATCACTGGATCAGACTTTTGTGCACTCTTTAACTGATCTTTTGGGACGGAGCTGATTGGTGCAGTAACTGTCTCGCATTCAGCTGAGATTGACATAGATGCAGCTGGAAGTGACCAAGTTGCACAAGACTCTTCCTGTAGTTCAACTGACTGGATTGTAGCAGCAATAGTGTCAGGCGACAGTTCAACTGAACATTTCCTCATCCATTCATTCAATGGCATCCTCGACAAAGCATCAGCATCATTGTTCTCCCTACCTGGCCTGTATTTTATTGTAAAATGGAAATCGGCCAACTCTGCAACCCACCTTGAAGTGGTAGCATTCAGTTTTGCAGTGGATAGGATGTAGGTGAGTGGGTTGTTATCGCTATACACAGTGAAGGTTGGAGCATAATATAGATAATCACGGAATTTCTCAGTTATTGCCCACTTTAGAGCTAAAAATTCTAGCTTGCCTGCATGATAGTGATAGTTCTTCTCAGCTGCTGTTAATGTGCGAGAGCCATAGGCAATAACTCTAAGTTTTCCGTCTTGCTGCTGATACAGTACTGCTCCCAAGCCTTGGTGTGATGCATCAGTGTGGACAACAAATGGCTGAGTAAAATCAGGGAAACCTAACACTGGTGGGTGGAGCAAACAGTCAATCAGCTGTTCAAGTGTCTGTTGGTGCTGGTCAGTCCACACGATTGGCTTGTTTGAAGGCGCAATGTGGCTCACCTTCTGTGCTTTTGCTTTTTTTCGTGGCTGGTCAAAGACATCTTTTGAATCATCTTTTAGGAGGTCATAGAGACAACTGGCCTTCCTGGAAAAGTCTCTGATGTACTGTCTGTAATAGGTAAGCAGACCAAGCATCTTTTTGAGCTGGCCTACATTCTGGGGTCTGATGTCTTTCAATGCTCTGACTGCTTCAAAATCAGCTGGATCAACACTGCTGCCCTCTGCGGAGACTATTCTGCCCAAATAACAGACCTCAGGTTTAAAGAGGTCGCATTTGCTTGGCTTGAGCTTGATACCATACTCCCTGAGGCGCTGCAACACTTTCCGTACATCTTTCACATGACTGTCAAAGGTTTTACTGAAAACCAGCATGTCCAGATAAGGGATGCAGATGTCATCCCGAAGCCCTTCCAAGCATTCCTCCATACAACGCTGGAAGGCTGCAGGCGCGTTCTGTCTAACCACCCGTCTCTGATCTTCAGTAAGGTGATTTAAATCTACTGGCGGATCCCACTGCTTGCTAGCATTACATGTGACTTTAACACTTGTGTGATTCACTGTGGCTGGTGTCGCAACTTTTTCAAAGATCTGGGCAGGCAACACAGTCATAATAGCTTCTACTGTGCCAATTATAGTACGCCCTAGCAGAGTAATGTCATGATCAGTTGGGTTAGAGACATCAATAAAGACAACTGGAATAACACCTTTCCTAACTCTGACTAGAGTGTCAAAGAATTCAAGACCATCTGGCCACTGAGGGTTCAGATCTGGCTGAAATAGCATGGTCACATTCTCTTTAAAAGGCTGGGTCGTTATGCGACACTCAAGCTGAACACTACTATGCTTTGGCACTGCTACTATCTTTTTTTTTTTATTCTTACTGTATACTCATCCGTCTGCTCTGTGGTAACAGCCTGTATAAAAGCTCTCACTTTATTCCTTTTGAGTTTTGGGAAAGCTTTCCTCACTGCATCATCATATTGTCTTGTCTTTTCAGTCTTTGCTAGGATGTGCTTCGATGACATTGAAACCTATGATAGGATGAGAAAGGTGACCACCTTTCATCACCAGCACTGGAATGATCAGTTCTTTTGTGTGTTCAGTGTCTGAGGCTAGCCAGAAACTACTCTCAACCCATCCCAGGTAAGGCATTTGAGTATCATTTGCTGCAGTTAGTCTCAGATCATCAGGTGCAGTCCACTATTTCTGAAATATCTCTCAGCCTTGCATTTGGTAGGTATTCCTTTTTTCATTGTTCATCGATGATCGACACCTGAGAGCCTGTGTCCCATAAAACTTGGAGGTGGTGGCCACCCAGGTAACACTCAACAAAGCACTGCCTACCAACTAGTGATGTGACCCTATGAGCAGAGCAAACTCGAGCTAGGCGTGACAAGTAGTGTGCAGTTTTCCCTCTGCTGGGAGGATTTATACTGTCACTGTCAGTTGTTAGTGAAGTGCAATTCCTCTTATGTTTAATCCAATGTTGTTTTTGACATGATTTGGAACAGTACAATGTCTCTTTGCAGGATGAACAACGTTTCAACTCCTCCACTGAACCCACTCTGGTGCAATTTGCACATTTCTGGGACTTTTTGTTAGATATGGTTAACACCCATCCCTCTGTGGTAACCATTTTCCGTTTAAAGGGGCCTCTCTTGACGGTCTGATTCCTCTGATTTTGCATCCTGCTTGAAAGTGTTCTCTACTCCCACATCGGTAGCAGTGCATGCAGCGTTCATCTGCTCCTGTCTGCTGGCAGACAAAACACCTCCTGGGAGCTTGTGCTGAGCAATTGGTGTACAGGTGAGGTGCATAATGGTGCTGCGGTGGAGCAGGTGCTTGGGGCTGAGCATAGATGCTATAGTACTTCTGTTGTGAAACAAGTGGCTGGGGGTCCCTATCTGACCCCTTAACTGCAGGTGGGGCATTGGGCTGTGACTGAAACACAGGCTGCTGTAAAGCCTCTTTGATCTGAGCTATCTCTGCACTGAGACCTTTTAGAGAAGCAACACCTGTCTTTCACGGGGTACTTTCACTTTGGCTACCTTCATTGGACACTTTGCTGATGGTGTATCTTCTGACCTCATTAGCACAGGCAATGTTTAACCTCTCTAGTAGAAGCTCATCTGAGGTTTCAGTGTCTAACAAAAGGGGCTGCATGTCTATTCTAACACTGTCATTCAGAAGACCAGTAAACACAGTGTGTTAGCACATACGCTGAACTAAAGCTGGATCATACTTGAGCCCTGACTCTGACTCTTGAGACACGAACAATACTTTCTGTCTCAGATCGAGCACTCGCATAAGGAAGCTTTGAGGAGTCTCTTTGCTATGCTGTACTTCTGAGGCTAGCTGCTTGTAGAGCTCTGTGGCACTCTTTTCTTGGAAGTGGGAGCGCAGGATGCATCTGAGTGTGGGGAGAGTTAAGTTGGACTTTCCCTCCAAGTAGCTGCGTAGCTGGGAGCCTGGAGAAATAGCCCTGATGACAGCATCTACTATTTCAATCTCAGAGTAACCCCTGTTTAGCCCATTCTCAATTTGATGAGCTAGGCTAGAAAATGTCAGTTTCTCTCTCTGGCCTGGCTCACCTATCTGACCAGAAATTTTAAAGTCTTTACGCCAGTATGGATTCGGTTTCAAGATGGACACTGGATGAGGGCTGCATGTTCACTTGAGGGTAGGGTGGGGTTTGAGGCTGGTGCAGAGAATTGTCAAGAGTGGCATTAACTGCAGTAATCTGCACGGCTTCTAATTCTTATTGGCTCACAGCTCTCAGTCCTTCCGTTCCTCTCTGTGTGCCCTGCTCACTCTGTACAGTTTCGTCATCAGTGGCATTGTTCATATCTGACATTTTGTCCCGCAAAAGCAACAATTCTGACATGCCAGCATCTTCTAACTCATCAACTTCCTCTCTTTTCAGGTGTTTCATTATGTGAGTCACTAATGATATGCGAGTTTTTCCTTGAACATCTCGTCTTTGTTCGCCTGATATTTCAAGGAAATCACATATTCCCATTAACTTGTCTCCACTTAGGGTGTGCAGCGCTCCTACTACCTCTTCCTGTAGCTGCTCCAGGGCTGACGCCATGCTGACAGGACAGGAGGAACTTTTGCTGTGCAGGAGCTGACTCTGGATCAGATGGTCGTTACGGTCCCTGATGATCTCTGCCTGGCCTCAGATGACGTGTAGTTAACCACCAGCTTCCAGCTCTCCTTGAACAGCAACACTTTCCTCACTGCAGTCTGCCTTGGTTGTAATGGGGGGATTTAGCTGGTTCAGAATTCAGCAACCAGTCTGTGGACACCGGACATCTGAACAGCAATCCCAATGCCTGCAAAATGTTACTCCCCTTGAAAACAGGGAGAAATAATCACAATAGTGAGAGGGTGATGTTTCCTCAGCAGCAACTTTAGTGCAATGAGGAAAAGACCGCGATTTCCCCAGGCATGTTGGCGGAGCCATGAGCAATTGATCCCAGAGTTTCAGCATAAGACTCTTATCTATTGATAACAGATAAGCGGTTCCAGTTTCACTTTCCAGCTTTGATTTAACAGTACAAAAATAAATAACAGAATATAAACACCTTTTGTATTTATCCCTTTGAAAACATTAATCGCTTTCCAACATTGATCACAATGTACACACATTTTGTTTAGTCAATGTCTATGAACTGTTCCTTCTTATCATATAATCCCTTTAATTTATTTACATATTTTATCATTCTTACAGATATGAACTATGTTTTTTCTACTTATGGAGTCCTTCCTTTTTAACTTGTCACATTAGCACCCAATCATTGTTCTGATCTAACATTTTAATTTCTACTCCAGATTATGAAGTTTAAAACATTATAACACATTTTTCTGACATGTATGAAATGTTTATAATTTATTAAGCCAAGAAGTCTGTAAAAGTGTTTTCATTTAATGGCAAAGCTTCCTGTGATTCATATCCAGGTTTTGTCTTCACAAACTGCCACAGCAGTAAGTGGCCTTTGTAGTTATAGTTGTAGTTATTTGAAGAAAGAAAACTGTGATTAAAAAAAAAAATCAGCTGTATGTATTGGTGTAGCACTCCATAAATACTTACCTGTACAGTTGAGTAAAAAGGAAATGTGTGATATTGCATCACTAGTATTGCATTTTGTAAATAAGTTTTGTTGTATGCATTTGTATGACTTGTATTTTGAAAATAATACATTCTCAGTGAATCCACAAGAGAGAAAGCATCGCGTCTGAGCGTTTTCATTCATATCTGCCCTTTTCAGGGTGTTACAGAAACAGGTGAGGAGACTAACAGGGGACAGGTGAAACTAATAAGGGCGGAGCAGAATAATCACAGAGGAGGGAAACACACAAGGGCAGGAAGTCAAGTGGCAGACATGTGAGGAGAGGAAGGGAATACAAAATAAAACAGGAAGTGAGCAGAACTGGAGAAGATAAAGACCAGAAACAAGTGAGACCAGAAACAACTAACACAGGACACAGGGAAAGACAGACGAGGAGGACACAAGAAACACACCGAACAAACTGACCACACCGAACAAACTGAACACAAGAAACACAAGGCAGAAAACCCCAGGGAAAACAAGGTATAATGCAAACCATAACAACCAGGCTGTTTTATCTGAGCATATTTTCATTCTTTTTATAATCAAGGACTTACCTTCAACAAATCCACAGTAGAGAAAAATGAAAAAGTGAAATGTAAAATGACACAGCACACTATTAAATAAACAGCATTTTTCTTCCCACAGAGAGAAGGCATTAAGAAAAAATGTGCGGCAGATAAAAACTATGTGCTTTACCACAACTAAACCCTTATTTTAAAAATCCTGACTTAAAATTAAGTTCAACTTAATTAGAATAAACTTTACTGTGCTCACAACTGTTTGTTGTCTAAATAGCTGTGTAAGTTACTCTGCCAATAAACCTGGTAAGACTAAGTGGTGAAATCTGATCCAGGAAGTCCACTTTGAGTTATGTCTTATTTGCAGCCCCTTGCTGGGTGATATTGTGTTGCAGCAAAAGTTGGATGTTGTTTGTTTTTCTGCTGTTGGCTCCTCACTGAAGCTAAAACTAATTACGTGTCCTTTGTGAAAAGCACTCTGTGATTTGTGAAATATGTGTAATGTTCCTTTAAATGCCCCTTTTGAATCATTACACCACAGTCTTCAGTCAAATCTGCAGGTGAAAACAGACTGTAGTGAAAAAGAAAAACAGCATTGACTCATCTGTACATGTGGGTCGAAAGGTCAAAGATTATGATTTAGGAGGTCACAGCCACACCTGGAGTAGCATCACATCTGATTTCATGCCGACACATAACTGAACTTTCAGACGATGTTCATCATGTTCATCCTGCTGTCCTGCATCCTTTATGTCAGTGATGAACAGAAGATCACAACATTTCCAGTACACAGAGGGAGCTCAGTTTTTATTTCTTCCATATCTCAAACTGGACAAATTAAACATTTTTTTTACTTCCAAAGCAGAGTACAGCTCTGTTTCAATCTGAATAATTAATCTACTGAGCACATTCATGCTGTTACAATCAGTCTTCATTTTCCTGGTTATATACAGTCCAGAGGAGGATGGTGATGAATTATTGTTAGTCTCTCTTAGTAACATCTTTTTTCTTACTTTTTCCTACAGAGTATAGAGACGATTTGTTTACCTAAGTAAAAGCTACAAATGAGAAAACATGAGTGCATAGTCAGGCATATTGTACATTTACTCAAATACTGTACTCAGACAACAACCTGCGTTTTTCGTTGTCTCACGTTTCACGTTTCATGTTTCTGAGGATCTTGCCACTCATGAGTGAAGTGTTTTTTCATGCTCATGAGATTTTGAATTTGCCTTGTTTTCTTGAGCTTCAGATCAAGCCTTGTTTTTGGATCTTTGATTTTGAAATACCCTTTTGTTATCTATTAAAACCCTTAAAACCATTCTGCCAAGAGTCGTGTCCTGCATGTGGGTCCTCCTGCCCTGCCTGGTTCTAAAATTGTAACACTGCTGCACACTGTCAGTCTACATGATCAACAATGAATCAGTACATTGGACTGAAACACACCCCTGTGTAATATGGCTGCTTCTTGTTTCTATTATTGAACTCTTCATGTACAGAAGTTTATGAATTTTACATTTTGGTCATTTAACTCTTTATTTTTCATCAATACTGTGTTTAGGAGTCTGATGGCAGTGGTAAAGAAAGAGTTCTTTAGCCTTGACGTCCTGCATTTCACACTTCTGTACCTCTGGCCTGAGGGTAGAAGTGTGAACAGTCTGTGCTGGGGGTGGGTTGGGTCCTTGAGGATGGAGGCAACTCTCCTGTGGACTCTGCGGTGGTAGATCCTCTACAGAGAGGGCAGAGGAGTCCTGGTGTTCTTCTCAGTGGTCTTCACCACTCTCTGCAGGTGTTTGCAGTCCATAGCAGTAGTGCTACCATAGCACACGGTAATGCAGCTGGTCAAGATGCTCTCAATAGTGCAGCTGTAGAAGTTGCTGAGGATCTTTGGTGACATAGCAAACTTCCTCAACCTCCCCAGGAAGTACAGCCGCTGTTGAGCCTTCTTAACCCTCTGTGTGGAGTTGAGTGTCCAGGTGAGGTCCTTACTAATGTGGATGCCCAGGTATTAAAGCTGCTCACCCTCTCCTCTTCAAGCTCCCGGATGAACAGTAGCTGATGAGGTCTCCTCTCCTTCCTCCTGTCCACTATTATCTCCTTTGTCTGAGGTCCAGAGTTTAACTTGTTTGGTGACATGGTTCGTTTGTTTCCATCTCTGTCTGTAGGCCGGGTACAGGAAAAAAAAGATGTGGTCCGAGTGTCCGAAGTGGGGCGAGGTGCAGCCCTGTATGCGCTGCCTATGTTACTATAAACATGATCCAATGTGATCTTATCACAGGTGGGAAACTTCATAATGTTCTTTCAGCAGAGAGACTTTCTTTCTTTCTTCCTGTTGTGTTCCTTTAAATGAACAATATCACTCATTTTAAGCCTATACCAGTCCTGTTCCTGCACATTTTCAGTCTCTCCCAACTCCAACACACCTGATTCTGATAATTGATCAAGTATCTGAGGATTGATAACAAGTTCCTAATCATAATCAGGAGTGTTGGAGACTGCCGAGACCTAAAACATGCAGGGCAGCAGATCTCCAGGAACAGGCTGGTGACCTCTGGCCTTTCCTCTTGTTATTCTGCAGATTAATTGTTTCTATTCTGTCTAACTATCACCTTTTATTATAACGTTTTCTCGTTTATCTTATATTAAATATTGCTTTCACACTTTCCCAGTGGCGCCCTGTAAAAATGTCAAAGGTAAACTGCAGCTCTTGTGACACGTGTTTGCACACAGTTACTCCTCCTTTGTTTTTATGTTTGTCGTGTTCGTGGATGGATTCAGCAGTCACAATACAACATGTGAATTAGAGAGCTTTAGAGGCGTTAGTAGGTGTGTTTTTAATCTGTGGCCAGGCTAACTGTTTCCACCTGCTCCCACTTTTTGTGCTAAGCTAAGCTAATAACATCCAGACTACAGCTCTGTACTGAACACACACACGAGGTGCACGTCAACCTTCACATCTCCCTCTCAGAAAGAAACTAATCAGAAAAAAATGTTTGTTTATGAAAGAGTACATCATATTTTTATTCTGATGTTTGTCTGTTGTGCTCTTTGTGGTGAAGTCTCAGCAGTCAGGAAACGCTTACTGGCCTTGATAACAGATAGAGACTGTTGGGTGTGTTTGGTTTGTGTGTGTGTGTGAGAGAGAACTGGCTTTGTGGCCGACAGAGACACTTCCTGTCTCGGAGAGTCAGGTTCCTCTGTTTTCTGCAGAGTTCAGTCTCGGTTTGTCTGCTGAGACAGAAACAACCTTTCTTATTTCGACCTGACTGGTGAGTGTGTTTGTTCCACTTTCCTTCTCCTCTGGACTAAAATCTCATTTAGAGCGCTTGAACTGATGGTCTTTAGATACACTCATAATTTTTATTTCATTTTAAACATGTAAAACTGTATTGTGGCTGTTTTTGAGTCTGAAGAAAGTCAGCTGGACTTCAGTCTTCAGTTCATCAGAAGTGACGACGCCTCTTGGATGAGAGGAGAAACGTCTTTTAATAACTTCAAGAAAGTCAAGTTAACTGAAAGAAAGTGAAGTGAAAGAAAGAAAGTGAACTGGACTTTGCAGAAAGCAGAATAGTTTGAACTAGACATCGTCGGCTCAGCTGTATAACATGTACATACAGTAGTGAAAGAAGGAGGAGCTGAGCATGTTTATGAGAACTATATGAAGCTTTTATGTTGTGGGAGTCCTGACAGTTATAAAATGTAATATTTTGGAAAAAAACAGCATGTGTGAGCAATTCAGTTAAATGATAACATACAGTATATAGAAAAAGTTTTAAAAAGCCACAAAAGTTTCATTTGAAAAGGAACAGAACATTCATCAAGGGCTGAATCAACGTTTGAATGGTGTTTCTAAAGTGTAATTGAGGAAATTAACAAAGGAAATTCACTGAGTTCTGAAGATAAATACAGTTTTTAAGGAATCAGGAAATTCACTGAGTTCTGAAGATAAATACAGTTTTTAGATACTTGAACTTCAGAGTATTACAGTTTTCATAATTTGAAATCAAATGATCTTATAAAATATTTTTATTAAAATTCTGCACATTTTAATGCACGGATAACAAGAAAATGAGTCTAAAATATATCAACTAACTAACTAACTAAGATATCAACTAATATAAATTCCTGCAGGTTTATATGGGTCATTCTGCAGAGTGAGTACTTTTACTTTTGTTAATTTAAGTACATAAAAGCTAAAAAAGCTTAATAATAATATGTTTCTAAATTGTCCTACAAAAGTGAAATATTTTAAAGTTTGAAGCAACAGACTTCTCATTATGTATAATATATACAGACATAATATATACAGACAGTGTTTTTTTACTTTACTCATTTCTCAAGTTCCCACACACGTCTCTTACACGTTTGCTTCCTCTTTCCGTTTTGTTCTTTCTACAGTTTGAAGAGCAGAAACATTTTATTCCTACTTTAAAACGTTGTTAACCATCTGCAGTCACGATGAAGATAGCAGCCTTCAATGTTAAAAACCTGGGATGGAAGAAAGTCACAGACAAGACCGTCGTCCAACACCTCACCAAGGTGACTCCATGATAATGAATTTATGGACAGGACCAATGATAATGTAAGATGAGATTTATTTTATATAAATTTATTTTGGAAATGACTGTTTCACGTTTGTTGTTTATGTGGTTTTAAATAGGAACCACAGGTATAGTTGTTGCATTGGAGACTGTGTAAATGAAGGGAACTATATAGTGTGGTGAACCTGTTGGGATTGGCGGAGTGATATGTGTTCCATCACCTTGCCTGTTTTTGGTGTGTTTAGTTGTCCTGAAAAAAAGTGAAAAAAGTAAAAGTGGACCAAGTGAAAAGGAGAAGTTGTTCCCGTGCTTTTCTTTACCCACGACCCTCGACTATTTCTTCATAGTTAACGCTGTAAAATGACGGCGTTACACTGGTGGCAGCGGGTTTGTGGACTGCTATTTTGAACGGAGTTTTGAGTTTTGCCGGGAATTAACGAGATAATTGTCTGTGCTAGACGACGTCTTTTTTTTCCTCTCTGGACCGCGGCTTGGTCTATGTCCTGGTGGAATAAAACTGGACTCTGTCGGATATGCATCTGCCTGATAGCAACAAAGGACAACATACGTGAGTTACAGAGACTGGCAAAGTGGACTTATTTTTTCCTGCTCTCCGTGGATTTTCACACCGCTTCATGTTGGAGTGCTGCAACGCGGACAGCTTCACGTGTTTCTGGATATTATAACCTCCAAGCAGACTTGCCTAGCTCACCCAAGCTAAGACTGTTAAGTTAAGTTGGAAATTCTGTTTGAGACTTTCAGTGCACTTTGTCAGACGTGCCCCTTCCAGTTTACAATATGGTGGCTATAATTAATCATGGCTAGTCACAGCAACTCTTGGAGTGAGTTGCCCTTTGCTGGTGCAACCCAAGTTATGGCTCATTATTGTAGGGGAGATTTTCCTCATGTTTTCATGGGGGATGGAAAAGAGGATTTTCCAAAATGGTGCAGACGCTTTGTGACTGTAGAGGCTACTCCTAATTATGATGAAGACAGCTTGGCTAAACTGCTGCCCACACGCCTAGGTGGCGCTGCTTTTAGTTACTGGGATAGCCTACCAGATGCAACAAAATCTGATTATACTGCTGTGAAAGAAAAACTGAAAGCTGTATTTGGACAAAATATATATTTGTCTACATTTCAAAGTTATATCAATGCACGCACTCGCCTGCCTGGTGAGGCCCTCCCAGTATTTGCTGCTGAAATTAGCAGATTAGTGGAGGAAGCTTTTCCCACATATGGACAAAATGCAAAAGAGGGAGAAAAATTCAGACGCTTTATTGCTGGAATTGAACCATATCTTCATCTGCGCTGTCATGAACACGGAGTAAAAACACTGGATTCTGCCCTTCAGTTTGCACTGCAGATTGAGACCGCCCATCATGCTAGCAAGGTGTTTTCATCTTCACACACTTTGCAGTGTTTTTCTCAGGCACCTGTCCTACCTGGTGTTCCTCCCTTGGCAACCACTCACCTTCCTACATCTTCCACTCCTCTTGGTGTCCACTCTACAACCTCAGAGGATTTCCGGAAAATGCAGAGAACACTGGAGACACTATCAGAAAAGGTTGAACAGTTACAGCTAGAGATGCAACGCAAGCAACGAGACACACCACATGGCTGATCAGACTACAGATCACGTCAGCGGAGCCTTAGTCCTGATAGTGGGCGGGGCCGCAGCCATTACTATCCACCAGATAGAAACATCTACAGAGACTCTTCCTATGAACGACTCGCCACACGTGATAACTCTTCTGGACCTTCGAGGCATGAAAGAGACCGGTACGACAGATGGGATTCTTATGGTCCACCTGGATCATCTGAGCGCCATACACGTGGCTACAGCCCACCACCCAGGGACTATACACATCGTGGCCGCTCTCCCCAACATCATGGAGATAGACATTCCTCTTACCATTCTCCGAGTCCTGGACGTGTACGGTTCCAGTCTCCTTCTCACACCGGCTCTAACAAGGTAAACTACAAGTAGTTGACAATGAGGGCCAATTGCCAGCTACTGACTTTACCCAGGCCCACGTCAGTAATGCCTCATCTGAGAACTCCACCAGAGACATTTTGTCTCAGGTTGATGTTTTAAAAAGATATGTGTCAGTTGTTATTGAGGACACTGTTGTTCATGCCTTTGTTGACACTGGAGCAGATATCTCAGTTATCAGCGAAGATTTTAGAAAGTCAACAACAGCTCTCCACAGAAAGCCCATTGTAAAGCAGTTTGTTCCTCTCACTGGAGTAACAGGTGACCCTCTGGACTCAGTTGGTTCAATCTCAGTTAATTTAAGTATTGCTCACAAGTCAATGACACATGCCCTTCAAGTTGTCAGGAACTGTACTAAACCGCTGAATTTTGGGCTGGGATTTTCTGGTTGCTAATGGCATTATTGTGAACCCCCGTAACATGATTCTCATTGTAGATGACAAAGTAGTGCCACTAGTTAGCCCACACCAGTATGTACCCAAGCTAACTCATGTTACAGTTTCATCTACAGTTTCAGTTCCAGCCATGTCAGAGATGGTCATCACTGCTAAACTAGATGTGCCACTTAAAGGACTTGTACCTCATGACTATTCTGGTGTGTTTGAACCACACTACACTAATCATTCAACTACAGGTTTTGCATGGGCTGTAACAAAAGCTGAAAAGGGTTCCATCTATGTCAAAGTAGCTAATCCCTCCAGTGAGGATATCAGTTTACATTGTGGGACCCATATTGGAACTTTTCATGCCACATCTGGCAGCAGCACAGATGAGTATACTGTGATGGACAGTTCTGTTTGTAATGTCAATGTTCAGACATCCAGGCTGCCTGTGTTCACTGTTATGCCTGATAACCCTGACCTTACGAGTGCTCAACATAAGAAACTGAAAGACACTTTACACTCATTTTCAGATGTGTTCAGTCAGCACTCACGTGATTTTGGACGGACACACCTGGTCACACACAAGATTGCAACCAGCTGTGACACTCCCGTCTCACAAAGAGCCTTGGATGCACTGTCTGGTTCTCAGTTTTTCTCCACTATGGACATGTCAAGTGGATATTGGCAAGTGGAACTGGATCCTACAGACAGACCCAAAACAGCATTTACAACAGGTGATGGACTCTACCAATTTAAAGTGATGCCCATGGGTCTCAAAAACTCACCACCGACTTTTCAGAGACTAATGGAGCTTGTTTTGAGAGGTCTTCACTGGACAACATGTGTCATTTATCTTGATGACATTATTTGTATGGGGAAGGATTTTGATGATCATCTTCAAAACCTGGCAGACATCCTCACACGATTCAGACAAGCAGGTTTGAAACTAAATCCGAATAAATGTGAGTTTTGCAAATCTGCGGTAAAGTACATGGGACACATTGTTTCACGTGATGGACTGGCACTAGACCCAGTCAACAGCCAGAGAATATGTGATTGGCCTGTCCCGAGATCACCCACTGAGGTACGAGCATTTTTAGGGTTGTGCTCTTATTACAGACGTTTTGTACATAAGTATGCATTCATTGCCCATCCTCTTCACAGACTCACACAAAAACAGGTGCCATTCGAATGGACTGAAGAATGCTCATCTGCATTTCAGACATTAAAAGATGCACTCACCTCTCCTCCCATAATGGCGTTTCCCAACTTTAATCAGCCATTTATTCTCAGTACAGATGCATCTAACTATGCAATTGGTGCAGTGCTCTCTCAGGTGCAAAATGGGAAAGACCGGGTTATAGCATATGCTAGTCATGTTCTGACCCACACAGAGAAAATGGTCAACATATGATAAAGAACTCTGGGCCATTGTCTGGTCTGTCAGGCATTTCAAACACTACTTGAGCTGTAATCCATTCACAATAATAACAGATCACCGTCCACTTCTCACTCTGCAGAAGCTAGATGTCACTCATGACCCCACAGGACGGCGTGGTCGTTGGGCTTTGGAGTTGGACCCATATCAGTGGACGGTAATACACAAAGAGGGGAAGAAACACACCAATGCTGACGCTATGTCACGGATTCCTCTCTCACAACAGGACCCAGTGTTGCCAGAGGAAACAGCGCCTCACACCCAGGAAAACCACTCTTCTCCTGTTATACTGGAAACTCCTACTGTTCCAAAGTTGCACACTCTGCCAGTACAGCCTTCTTCTGTTGCAAACACATCAGCTCAGGTTTGCTCTTCAGAAAAAGACACTACTGCTGTTCAGAAAACCAGCACGGGTATGGAATTGTTGCAAAACACACTGTCTGGTCACGGTATTGACATTGTTAGCTGACCAACTTTCTGATCCTGTTCTCTCAGAGGTGTACGGATGGGTACAGAAACACAAACGCCCTTACCTCAGACATGTTAAAGGGAAAATTCAAAGGAAGCTCTGGTGGCAATTCCCCAAACTTGTACTATGCAATGATTTGCTCTGTCGGAAAGCACATAATGCACCAGGAAAACCAGTTGTGTATCAAGTCCTGATTCCCACCACACTAATCAAACAGACTATGCACATTCTTCCATGGCACACCCTGCTCTGGTCACTACAGTGCTGATCGTACATTCAAGGAAAGCTGAAACTATGTGCTATTGGTCAAGCATGAGATCTGATATTGAAAACTTTTGTGATATGTGTCTGACCTGTGAAGCTTATAGAAAGCCTGTACCACACCACAGAGCTCCCCTGCAGTCCATACAAGCAGAGAGACCATTTCAGTTTGTGTGCACAGATATCACTGAGCTTCCACTCACCTCACATGGACACAAGTATGTGCTTGTTGTACAAGATCATTTCACGAAGTATGCTAATGCTTTCCCTATGGCTGATCAGAAAGCAGGTACAGTAGCACAACTACTTTGTGATAGATACATTCCTGAACATGGAGTTCCAGAAGAACTGTTTTCAGATCAAGGACGACAGTATGAATCAGAAATCATTCAAACTATATGTCAGAGACTGCACATCAAAAAGAAACGGACCACACCATACCACCCACGTGGAAATGGCATGGTTGAGAGATTTAACAGGACTCTGAAAGAACAGTTGGCTAAACTCATTCATCAGCATGGCGGTGAATGGGACGATTATTTGTCTGCAGTGGTTCTGGCCTTTAATTCTACTCCACATTATACCACAGGATACTCACCTTATTTTCTTGCTCATGGTAGAGAGGCTCGTCTCCCAGCAAGTGTGCATCTCTCTACACCAGTGGTATTACAGACTCCACAGAACTATGGCTCAGAACTGGTGAGACGTCTTGACACAGTTTTTCAGGCTGTTCGTTCTCATAGTGAAGATCAGAGACTTAAACGTGAGTACTACTTCAACCAACATGTTAAGTTCAGACCCTATGAGTGTGGAGACCTGGTATGGATGGAAGATCCTACCACACAGAGAAAAAAACTGGACCCTAACTGGACTGGGCCTTATGAAGTTCTCTCATCAGATGACAAGGGCCTTCTATACACACTCTTGGATTTGAGACATCCTCAGGCTGAACCGAGAGTTATTCACTACGATCGACTGAAACCTTACCGGTCCTCTTGGGATTGGTCTTCAGCACCAGCGAACCGACCTTTGCCTATGAACACTCTCCCCAGGTACACGTCATTATCTGGTTCACTTCCCAGGTGCCCAACATCATATGACACTGGACAGGTTTCTGTCCCTGCCTGCTGCTCTGTTCCCCTGTTACGGAGACCTTCAGGACGAGTCACAGCTCCTGCTGTGTGTGATAAGACACTTTCCAGTGGCCCACCCACAACTCGTTCGGGACGAGTTGTTCGGAAACCACAGCGGCTCCTGCTGTGATTGAATCCCTCTCACTCAAGTGGCAGCTATGGACTGTTTAGTGATATTTGTGGGGACACTGAGAATGTTTGGATAAAATAACCAACCACTGCGGACAATATATACTCTATATGAGTTTAAGAAGTTTTGTTGGATGTTGCCATATTAACATGGGTTTGTTGTTTCCTCATGCCAATGTTTCGCAGGTTTGACCTCTACAGGTTGGACAGTTTAATATAGTATTGGTGATGACATTTGGTGTTAGTTTTTCAACCATTTACAGCAGCATAACATCAATGATTATCTCTACTTGTGCCTATTGCAGTGTTCTACTGTGTTCTTTTTTTTTCTCAGTAGTATTTACTTATTTTCTCTGTTGTATTTCCTTCGGTGGATGAGATTTATTTTTGGTATAGTTTTTGAAATGAGGACATTTCATTTGAAGAAAGAGAAGAATGTAAGATGAGATTTATTTTATATAAATTTATTTTGGAAATGACTGTTTCATGTTTGTTGTTTATGTGGTTTTAAATAGGAACCACAGGTATAGTTGTTGCATTGGAGACTGTGTAAATGAAGGGAACTATATAGTGTGGTGAACCTGTTGGGATTGGCGGAGTGATATGTGTTCCATCACCTTGCCTGTTTTTGGTGTGTTTGGTTGTCCTGAAAAAAAGTGAAAAAAGTAAAGTGGACCAAGTGAAAAGGAGAAGTTGTTCCCGTGCTTTTCTTTACCCACGACCCTCGACTATTTCTTCATAGTTAACGCTGTAACATGACGGCGTTACAATAATAACATTCCCAGTACATGCTGCAGTAAGTGCAGCATTTCAACAACATGTTGTGTTTCTTCCAGATCATGTCCCAGTACAGCGTGGTGGTGATACTGGAGGTGATAGATAAGAGCGGTACGGCCATGGGGAGGTTACTTCAAGAACTCAACAACAACAGGTGAGTTCACTGCATTAAAACCTGATATAAAGACCATTTTTAAAGGTTTTTCTTACATGTTAGACTTTCTGCAATATGATATTTAGGGGCCCTAAACATTATAATGAAGATGGCTTACAAAATAAGTAAAGTTTATCTGAGAGTCACAACTAACACCTGAAGTCATTAAAATAAAATTGGATTAGATTTATGAGATGAGATTAAAATTAGATTATGAGATGTGGATGATCACAAGATTTGTGATATCGTTTGAATTCAGAGATAACAGATCATATTTTCATACTGTCTCTCCTGTAAGGTATTCATTGTGCCAGAAATAGTTTGTCTTAATGAAAAAAAGAGACGTTCAAACTCTGCTGACTTTCTCACCTCACCACACTGACACACACACACAACACACACACACACACTCTTCTAAAGCCCATAAAGCTTCATAAATGAATTGTTATATAATCCTGTTAAATGCAGCTGTTAATGTCGCACTCTTTTTCTGTGATCTGTCTTTTCATTTTCATTCTTTCCCTTCAGGATGAATTGTGATTATTGTGGTGATCCTTTGGCTTTTTAGAGTCATCAGGGTCAAACTTTGAAGACTCTTTGACAGACTGCTGTCATGAGACTCTGCTGCCAGTGAAGAAAACCCAAAGAAAACTATCACAGCTCTCAAACTTCATGTAACTTTGTCTTTTTCTCTCGTCTCTGTTTCCTTCAGCTCCAAGCCGAAACTGTCCCTACTCCATGATCGCCAGCGTCCAGCTGGGACGACACTCCTACAAGGAGCAGTTTGTTTGCTTCTACAGGTAGGAGAGTCCAGGTTCACGCTCATTTGTGATCCAACGTGTTTGCTGGACATGAAGAATCAGAGTTATTGGACAGTTATTTGCAATAATACAAAGTGAACACATGCCGACAGCACTCTGAGCTTTTATTACCACGCTTGGTCTCACTCAAGGCTGCTTTATGTAGCATGCATACACACACGTCAATGTCTTATTGTGTGTGTGTCTCAGAAAGCATGAGCTAACACTGGAAGCCTGTCACCAGTATGAAGATAATCAGGCTGGAGATGTAGGACGCCTTCGCCAGAGAGCCCTTCATCCTGCGCTTCAACTGTCCAGCTACAGGTCCGTGTTTCTACGAGCGTCACGTCTTTTTGTCTGAATGGGTGCACATGTGTTTAAGTGCCTCGACCTTTTGTATTCCAGTTGTGAAAGACCTGGTTCTGATCCCAGTCCACACCAAGCCAGAGGACTCTGAGAAGGAGCTGGATGAGCTGCATGACGTGGTCGACGCTGTCAAGAAGAAGTGGGGAACTGATGTGGGTTCGATGGTTTGACCCTGTAGGGCCTCGTGAAAGTGCCAGATAAATCAGATATGTGAAATAAATGTTTTAGTCGCCTTCCTAACGGGGAAGCTGTTACACCTTTTACATGATATGTAAATGAAGTTTAACTTTAACTGATAACAGCAACATTTTTAGCTCCTATATAATCACAAAATGTGACATAACAGTAAACACTTTGATTTAAATGATCTGTTGGGTGAGTTAAATAATCAATAGACCAGAACATAAAAATACAAAATGACTAGTCAAGAATTTCACTCTTTTTGTGGTATTGTTATTTATTATGTTCTGATAAACCTTCATTACTATGAGAAAGAAGCATTTTCTCTCTTTACTGTTGATATTTAAATTTTGACATTCTGACATTTCAGCCTCTTGTCAGTTTGTGGCTTTTTTATAATTGAATGATCACATGCATGTAAATCTGAGCGTGATTAAAAAGGCCAATTCTGCTCGTCGTTATGCACCTTTTCTGTTTAATTTATCTATAATGTTGTTACACCTGAAGGCACATGATGACACACTAAATGAATCAAGAATATGACTGAGTTTTATCAAACATTATTGCAGTACAGTCTGTTGTTTTACTCAGCTGTGAGCAGACTTTAGTGATGAGCATTTTTACATCACTGGATGACTACAGTATGATTACAGTCAAAATGACTGAACACATAAAATGTTTTTTTTTCAATTGATTTTGTTTGTTCATTTATTTTGCAGAATATTATGATTTTGGGGGACTTTAATGCAGATGGACGTTATCTCTCCAAGAAGAAGAAGGGAAAGATTCGCATCTGCTCTGCTCTCCTACCATTGGCTGATAGATGACGATGTCGACAGAACGGCTAGTAACCATAACGACTACACCTACGACAGGTAACACGTTTGAGTCTGGACTGTGGTCTCGTTTAATGACCTGATTGTTTTTAAAGACTGAGGTGCAATCTTCCACCGACAGGATCGTGGTGTACGGACAGACCATGCTGAACGCCATCGTCCCCGGCTCAGCCAAGTCTTTCAACTTCCAGAGCAAGTTCAACCTGACTGATGAAGAGGTTTGACTCATGTTTGTGTTCATCAGCACAGCTTCACACATCTCTATCACTGATAGTTCACCATATTTTAAAGGAGAAAACAGACTTTATTTGCTTTCCAAGGCTCTCAGAATCAGTGACCATTATCCTGTGGAGGTGGAGCTGAAGACCAAACAGAAACAAAAAGCACCAAGACGAAGGAAGACGGATCTTCCCAGACCGACAAAGACATCGTCCACCAAACAACAAACTCAGAGGAAAGGTATCTTCTGTGTTATTGACATTATTGACACATACTGTATATACTCTGTTCATATTGTGCTTTTACTCTGTACCATTTTACACTGGACGTGAACTATTAAATGCATCATAAATCTCGCATTCAGACTACAATTCAGTTAAATTTGATTTGATCAATCATTATCTTTAACCATTTTAATCTATTTTATATAGATCTATTTTATCACATAAGGTACTTGATTAAATGTAATTTCCACCATGTTAATGGTTTAATAGACTTAGACTTAGACTTAACTTTATTGATCCCTTTGGGATGACTCCCTCAGGGAAATTTAAAATTTCCAGCAGCACATAAGAAAAGCAGCACACAGATAGAAAGAGCAGCACACAGATAAAAAATAAACAGTAAACACTTAACTTAATATACAAATATACACTTAGCTTAATATAAAAAATATAAAAGAATAAGAATTAACTAATATAATGGTCATATTACTTTCACAAAGTTAAATGAATGGGAATAAAGACAACACCCACAAAATTCATAATACTCATGCATTTTAAAGTTAATATCTGGTTCTTCATTTTTAATGATGTCTTTAAACAGTCCTCACATGTCTGTATGTACACTGAAAGAACTGTTGGGAGCTTTAATTGCTTCTCCTGTCTGGACTGGCTGCACAGCAGTTTTAATGAAAGTGTTGGAAGGAAAAAATCCACAGTCCTCTCTATGTGCATAAATTAAATCCACCATGAAGCCAAAGCTAATGTGTCGCCTCACTGTTTTTAGTGTGAAATTTCATGTTCCTGTTACTGTCATGACAAATCAGCAAGGAGTGCAGACACAAAGAGGAAGTTTGGTACAAAAAAGACGATGATTTTGGAAGATACCTGTTTGATTTATCAGACGCTGCACAGCAGTTTGTAATGCTCACAGACAGGAGGAACGATTACAGCCACCATCAATGCTTTTCATGTACATACAGACACGTAAGTGTTGTTTAAACACTGAAATACGATTAACCTACACATTTTTAATGTGCTTCTGTCTGGGTCAACTGCACTTTTCACTTTTGTTCTGTTAATATGAATTGAATGCTAACAGGACCACAGAAGAAGAAGAAGAAGACCACGACACGACACGCCAGCCAAGAGAAGACGTTTGAACAAATGATGAACAAACAGACTTTAAAGATTGTGCATCAATCAATCATTTAAAATAAGTGTTATCAGAGTTACAGCCAGAAGTGATAAACATGATTATGTGGAAGGTGTTTCAGCTTCCTGATGATTTGAATCTGCCTCTGCTCAACTTGGGTACTTTATTTTGATACCTGCCTCTGTTTTGAACTCACTTCATTGGATTTGTTACTCCACCATCAGCAGTGAGACTTTAATAAAATATAAAAAGGTTACCTGCTTTAAATATCAATCAGAATACATACATTTATCATAGAATAATACTGGTATATAATCAGAGCTTGACATTGAGTCTAGTGGTTTTCCCAAAGTTACAGCCAATCAACATTTTCATAAGCCACAAATAATGTTGTTGGGAATTTACATTGAATTTGATTAAAGCTGACTGTGGTGTGCCACAATTTACAATTTACCAGACTTACAACCCTTTTAAATGTAAATGACCACTGTAAACACCTAAACCAAGACTATATGAAATAACACCGCCGTCATCAAACATTCAGCTCAGATCAGGTTGTGATTGTAAAACTCCTTTTATATGAAAACTTACAACTGATTAAGACAAAGACCTAAAATGAGCAGTTTCTAATTACATATAAATATGATGCAGAGCTGTATTTAATTTCTGTCTGATGTTGTGTAGCACTTTGGGGAATGTCTTATTGTATTTAAATGTGCTATATAAATAAACCAATTGATGACCTTTGACTTAATAAAAAGTCAGTAAAAATAGTCTTTGTCTGTGTCCTCATTTAGGATCCTATAGTGGTCGATGAATACAAATGAAACACATCATAGAGCAGACTATATATTTAGTGTTTGTCAGCTCTCTCAAGATTGCAGCTGATTGATCTTTTTTCTGCTGCAGTTGTTATACATTTAATCAAATACTGTACTCAGACAACAACCTGCTGCACACTGTCAGACTACATTATCAGCTATGACTCATTACTTTGGACTGAAACACACCCCTGTGTAATATGTGAACCAACAACATTCATCAAAAGAAGTGTGACAAAGCTCCGCCCATCACCTGACTCACCTGAGACAAACCAGTTCTTCTTCCTCACTGAAGAGACGCACAGACTGAAAAACAGACGATCAGATTCACCTTCAGACCAAACTAACAACTTCCTCTGAGTGAGTTCAGCTACAGGAGAGAAAAGTGGAAAACTACAACACTGCTGCTTCAACCTGCCGACACTCCACACACTGAAGGTGAGTTTGACTAAAAACTGGACTCAAAGTGAAAGTAAACTTCAGTGAAGTGAGTAGAGGAGGGAGGGGAGCCATGACTGACTGTACTTTCTGTCTTGCTGTGTTTTCAGCTTCACTCACAGACTAAATGGCTTCCAGATCAGAGGAGGATCTCTGCTGTCCGGTCTGTCATGACGTCTTTAGAGATCCTGTTGTTCTGTCATGTAGCCACAGCTTCTGTAAAGACTGTCTGAAGAGATGGTGGAGAGAGAAACAAACACAAGAGTGTCCACTTTGTAAGAGAAGATCTTCAAAGTCTGTCTGAACCACCTTGTAACCTGGTGTTAAAGAACCTGTGTGAGGCCTTCTTACAGGAGAGAGATCAGAGAGCTTCAGAGGCTCTCTGCAGTCTGCACTCTGAGAAACTCAAACTCTTCTGTCTGGACCATCAGCAGCCAGTGTGTCTCATCTGCAGAGATTCAGAAAAACACAACAATCACAGATTCAGATCCCACTGATGAAGCTGCACAGGATCACAAAGAAGAACTCCAGAAGGTCCTGAAGCCCTTACAAGACAAACTGAAGCTGTTTGAAGAAGTTAAAGTGGAAGTTTGATGAAACAGCAGAACACATGAAGGTCCAGGCCCGACACACAGAGAGGCAGATTAAGGAGCAGTTTAAGAAGCTTCACCAGTTTCTAGAAGAGGAAGAGGAGGCCAGGATGGCTGCACTGAGGGAGGAAGAGGAGCAGAAGAGTCAGATGATGAAGGAGAAGATGGAGGCTCTGAGCAGAGAGATAGCAGCTCTTTCAGACACAGTCAGAGCCACAGAGGAGGAGCTGAGAGCTGAAGACGTCTCATTCCTGCAACAACTACAAGGCTGCAGTGGAAAGAGTCCAGCAGCGCCCCCTGCTGGAGGATCCACAGCTGCTCTCAGGAGCTCTGATAGACCAGGCCAAACACCTGGGCAACCTGACCTTCAACATCTGGAACAAGATGAAGGAGATGGTCTCCTACACTCCTCTGATTCTGGACCCAAACACTGCTCATCCAAAACCTCATCCTGTCTGAAGATCTGACCAGTGTGAGACGAGGAGAGAGACAGCAGCTTCCTGATAATCCAGAGAGGATTTGATTAAATTTCTGCTCTGTCCTGGGCTCTGAGGGCTTTAACTCAGGGACTCACAGCTGGGATGTCGAGGTTGGAGACAGTACAGTCTGGGAACTGGGTGTGTTAGCAGAGTCTGTCCAGAGGAAGGGACGCATACTGTCTGGATTATGGGTAATAGAGTTCTATAAAGGTAAATACTCAGCACGGTCACCATCAGATCCAGTACACTGCTCTCACAGTGCAGAAGAAGCTCCAGAGGATCAGAGTGAATCTGGACTGGAACAGAGGAAAGCTGTCGTTCTCTGATCCTGATACTAACACACACATACACACCTTCACACACACTTTCACTGAGAGGATGTTTCCATACATTTGAAACTTGGGATGAAGTGAAGATATCACCACTGAAGGTCTGTGTGACAGTGGAACAGAGCAGTTAGAGATAAAGAGGATGATTGTATTCATGATGATTGATTTCTTAAAGGGAAAAGTCACTGAATTGAAGCTGTTAAGCTGCACCTGTCCTCCTGATGTCTCATTATTACAAACAGCTTTATTTTGGTCTCACTTCTTGTTTTTACTTTCTTTTTTGCTGTTATTTAGTTTGACTATCAGTTTTTTGTTTCTATTGTCGAACTCTTCATGTGTAAAATAATTTCACTTCTGATCCTTGTTTGGCTCATGTAGTTCATCTTTTTATCGTACTGTGTCATTTTAAATTCAGTAATACATTTCTATTTTTGATTTGTGTGTATGTTGGAGCCATGAATACCATCAAACTCTTAATTGAAGCTGATGTGGATCTGAAATAAAAAAAATCAATAACTGCATGTTTTAGCACCCAATCATTGTTCTGATCTAACATTTTAATTTCTACTCCAGATTATTAAAGTTTAAAACATTATAATACAATTTTTCTGACATGTATGAAATGTTCATAATTTATTAAGCCAAGAAGTCTGTAAAAGTGTTTTCATTTGATGGCAAAGCTTCCTGTGATTCATATCCAGGTTTTAACTTCACAAACCTGATTGCACCCTGTTATTTACTCCCAGCAGTAAGTGGTGACTTTCTGGTGAACAAGTTTAATAAAAGTGTTTTGGTGTTTTGATTTCATCTTAAAAGGAGACAGCTCTTCTGTGTAAATCTTTAAAATCACTTCTTTTTTTCTGCTTTTCTTTCACTTCCTGCAGGCCATGGGTTTATCACAATCAGGAGTACTCAGATCTCAGGGGCACTTCTGCACCTATCAGGAGGCAGATATTTGAAAGATTGTAGTTATTTGAAGAAAGAAAACAAAAGAAATTGTGATTTTATTAAACAAAAATACTGCACCATATTTGTGTAAAGCAGGAAAATAAAACCTCAAAACTGATGTTGGTTTTTATTTGTTTTTGTTGTTTTGCTCCTTTGCTTTGGAAGCGATGCTCAGTTCTTACTGTAGGTAATAAACTAGTGCCCCGTGCAGACCACTGTAACATGTAGAGAAACTGAAGCTGATTGGACAGTTGTTGTGGTAAAAAACAAGACAAATGCTGATATAACAGGGATGATCAGTTTTAATTTTTATACGTTTTAGCCTTTGAATAAGTTTTGAATAAACTTGAATAAACTTGTTTTTTTCAATGAATAAACTGTATTCCTTATTTTTGATGTATTTTTTGGTTTACTTTTTAATGATTATTAACATTTTTAATAAACATAATAGACTTTTTAAATAATTTAATGAAACATGTATGTTTGAAACAAAATGCACTACATTAGGCCTGTTAAAGTCCAGACACCAATAAAAACATCCTTGATGAGGCTCATCAGGTTATTTTCACACTGCTTTTTGAATAATTGATTTTTAAAGCTGCAGATTTAAACACTTAGAAAACTTTTGAGCAAAAGACTTAGAGAAAAAAGTAAGGTGCGGAGAGCCAGGCAGGACCAGACTTTGTCTCCAACTGGCCCTTGGATTAGTCTACAGCTCTGCCTGAAAAATCACATCAAACTGTATTCCTTATTTTTGAATTTTTAATAAACATAATATAATTTAATAAACATGACTCCATAAAAGTCCAGGATGAGGCTCATTAGGTTTAATTTTCACGCTGGAATAATTGATTTTTAAAGCTGCAGATCAACATTTGGGTCTGATGTAACATCAGAACAGACTCCAGATTAAATAATCCTTTCTCAGTCTTTTGCAGTAAACTAGCTGTCCACTCCATCTGATGCTCCTGAAATAATAGAAAAAGGCTTTGGAAGCTCTGTAAGATCCATTAAGTGGCTTTTCTGGAACTTTTAATCAAATAACATGAATCTTAAACATAAAAATGATTCAGCATCTCTCAGCTTTAATCTCAGTGGAGAGAGGAGGGCTCTGAAACACCATTTAGAAAAAACATAAATCTACAAATAGAGTTTACAGAAAATTGTGCCTGCACGAGGAAAAGAAATAAAACATTAAGAAGTCAAAACCACAAAGTGCTCAAAGTAACTTTTATTGTACAAAAGATTTGACTGCTTTGTAGAAAATACACATTTCCTTGAAGTGGGTTGAAAAGCACAAAAACAGAGTGACACAAAATGTTCCTGTCAACAGATTATTTCATTTTTTAAGCTTTCAGGAAGAAAAATCTTTACTTTCAATTTGCATTTTACAACAAACGGTTAGTTTTTCACTGACTCCTCTGCTCGTGTGCTTTTAACAAACCAGGTATGAACAAATCAGTAGATATCAAATCTTTTAAAGTCATAGTTTCCTAAAATGTTAAATTCAATAAAGAAATGAAAGTGTAGATACTACACACGCTGCCTCAATGGAGCACTCTCCTCTTTGACATTAAGCCTTTTATTACAGCGTCAAATCCACAAAAAGAAAAGACTAAACAAACAGTACAAACTAATAAGTGAGGAATATAATTAAGACACTTTCCCCTCAGCACAATAAAATCTCTACAAAAAGTAGAGACCTCTGGAAATATTGTGGTGGAAGACGAGTTTAATAAGAGAATGTAAAATAGAGCTTGATTTTGTCACATCCTGTTAAAGAAAACTATCTACACGAGGTCAAAGGTCGACTACTTGGCTTTTTTTCTGATATATTTTGACCTGATGTGAAGAACGACGAGCTGCGACCTTCCTGAACGATCGGGTTAAATACTCCACTCGTTCCTTCTCACTATTTTACATTTTTGTTAATGCTGTCATTCATTTGTGTGAGCAGGAAACCAGGAAGCAACACTGACCGTCGGTGAGAGGTTCGATTTCCACAGAGTTGGTGTCACAGTCTCACCTGGTGCTCCTCCTACACCCTGGTGCTTCTGCTGTGGGGGTGTGGCTTCCTCAGCTGCTACCTGCCTGAATCATCACCACCTGCTATCAGTTTGCAATCTGCTGATCTAGCCAGCCACACTAACTTTGGCCAGGAAGTGGCCAGCCTCAGTTTTTGCCTCTGCCTGTCCCCGTTATTGTGATAGGTTGTTTTCTAGTTAAAAGATGATCATGGGAATTGTAAGTACAAATGGTAATAAAATAGTGAAAAGGATATCTAAAAAAGGGAAATTCATACATTAACAGATTACAGCTGTAAATGTAAGAAAAGTCCATTAGAGTTATTGTGTAAAATGTTTAACATGCTTAAATAGTGTTTAAAAACATTTTTGCTGGTGTTTTGCAGACATGTTGACCGAGTTGAGTGTCTTTGAAATTTGATTTTATATTCAGATTAAAGTACTGAAAGAATTTGGAGCAGCTAGCAGACTGTAATCCTGGCTATGAGAAAGCGACATGATGCTAGTTAAAGTGGAACACATACTGTGTGCATTTGGCTTGTTGAGCTCAGTAATATGCATATACAAAGTAAGGCTGCTAAAGCACATCTGTATATTTAAGTGTTATTCTTTGTGTTTGCTTAGTTGCTGATGTGTTTTCAATTTTAATGCTTACTGTAGCCCAACTGTTTAAGATAGGAAATAAGGAATTTAATACAAAATATCTTGGTTTATTTCTAGTTGTTTTCAGCTGTATGTATTGGTGTAGCACTTCATAAATACTTACCTGTACAGTTGAGTAAAAAGGAAATGTGTGATATTGCATTTTGTAAATAAGTTTTTTTGTATGACTTGTATTTTGAAAATAATACATTCTCAGTGAATCCACAAGAGAGAAAGCATCGCGTCTGAGCATTTTCATTCATATCTGCCCTTTTCAGGGTGTTACAGAAACAGGTGAGGAGACTAACAGGGGACAGGTGAAACTAATAAGGGAGGAGCAGAATAATCACAGAGGAGGGAAACACACAAGGGCAGGAAGTCAAGTGGCAGACATGTGAGGAGAGGAAGGGAATACAAAATAAAACAGGAAGTGAGCAGAACTGGAGAAGATAAACTCAAAGACAGGAGCCCAGAAACAACTAACACAGGACACAGGGAAAGACAGACGAGGAGGACACAAGAAACACACCGAACAAACTGAACACAAGACAGAATGACAAAAGGAACACAAGAAACACAAGGCAGAAAACACCAGGGAAAACAAGGCATAATGCAAACCATAACAACCAGGCGGGGTTGAGCCGGGCTGCAGGCCGATAGCACCGTCACATCAAAAGTCAAAGTCAAAGTCTGCTTTATTGTCAATTCTGCAGCATGTACAGGACATACAGAGAATTGAAATTACCGTTCTCTCAAACCCTTGGTGCATGAAATAACAAAAAATAAGCAAAAATATAACAAAAATAGCAAACCACAACAAAAATAAACAAAACGAATACAATCAAACTAGAAAATCACAGTCAGTGCAAATATATATGGTTATAGTGCAAATAAAGGAGTTAGCTTATAGACTTAAGATGGTTAAAGCGAATAAAGTGAGAGTGTGCTTGTGGAGTTTCTGATTGATGGGAAGGGGGGGGTCAGAGTCCAGAGTGTGTGTGTGTTTGTGTGTACAGTTCCTGGAAGGGGGGCAGAGCAGAGGAGAGAGTTCAGCATCCTGACAGTCCTGGTGGACCAAGCCGTCCCTCAGTCTGCTGGTCCTGGCCCATGCAGGCTCCATGCAGTCTCCTTCCTGATGGCAGCAGGCTGAAGAAGCTGTGTGACGGGTGGGTGGGGTCCCTCGTGATGCAGAGGGCTTTACGGGTGAGGCGTGAGATGTAAGTGTCTTGGAGGGAGGGGAGAGAGGCCCCGACCATCTTCTCAGCTGCTCTCACGATGAACTGGAGGGTCTTCCTGCAGGACGCGGAGCAGGCGCCGTACCACACGGTGATGCTGCTGGTCAGGACGCTCTCGATGGTGCCTCTGTAAAAGGTGCACATGATGGTCGATGAGGTGGTAGAGAGGTTGCCTTGGTTTTGCTGAAGACTCGTCTGAAGTCGTAGTTTTCCACTGGCAGCCCCGAGAGGTCAGGTGGAGGACTGGAGCTGGGAGACGCCCAGGGAGCAGCAGCCTGTCAGAGGCAGACTTGTGGAAGGACGATCCTCCTGCACCTATCAGAAGGCAGATCATTTAAAGAGTCTAGTTATTGTAGAAAAACAAACAAAAGAAATGATGATTTTATTTTACAAAATACTGCATGATATTTGTGTTAAGCAGAGAAATAAAACTACAAAACTGATGTTGGTTTTTATTTTGTTTTTGTCCTTTGTCCTCGTTGGTTTTGAAATCAATAATCATCACTGAAGGTGATAAGCTGGTGCCTCGTGCACACTACTGTAACATGTAGAGAAACTAAAACTTGAAGGTCTCACATGCCCAGTTACTGTTTTTCAACTATGATTGGACAATTGTTGGGGTAAAAAACAAGACAGATACTGGATGTAACAGGGATGATGATTTTTTTAAAGAAAATAATTCTTTCAGTATTTGAAGGTTAAAGTTTTTAAAGAAAATACATTATTTTCAGCACTTGACGGGCTGATTTCTTTAAAGGAAGGAATTGCTGCTTGTTTTATCTGAGCATATTTTCATTCTTTTTATAATCAAGGACTTACCTTCAACAAATGCACAGTAGAGAAAAATGAAAAAGTGAAATGTAAAATGACACAGCACACTATTAAATAAACAGCATTTTTCTTCTTACAGAGAGAAGGCATTAAGAAAAAATGTGTGGCAGAAAAAAACTATGTGCTTTACTACAACTAAACCCTTATTTTAAAAATCCTGACTTACAATTAAGTTCAACTTAATTAGAATAAACCTTACTGTGCTCACAACTGTTTGTTGTCTAAATAGCTGTGTAAGTTACTCTGCCAATAAACCTGGTAAGACTAAGTGGTGAAATCTGATCCAGGAAGTCCACTTTGAGTTATGTCTTATTTGCAGCCCCTTGCTGGGTGATATTGTGTTGCAGCAAAAGTTGGATGTTGTTTGTTTTTCTGCTGTTGGCTCCTCACTGAAGCTAAAACTGACTACGTGTTCTTTGTGAAAAGCACTCTGTGATTTGTGAAATATGTGTAATGTTCCTTTAAAGTGCCCCTTTTGAATCATTACACCACAGTCTTCAGTCAAATCTGCAGGTGAAAAACAGACTGTAGAGAAAAAGAAAAACAGCACTGACTCATCTGTACATGTGGGTCGAAAGGTCAAAGGTTATGATTTAGGAGGTCACAGCCACACCTGGAGTAGCATCACATCTGATTTCATGCGACACATAACTGAACTTTCAGACGATGTTCATCATGTTCATCCTGCTGTCCTGCATCCTTTATGTCAGTGATGAACAGAAGATCACAACATTTCCAGTACACAGAGGGAGCTCAGTTTTTATTTCTTCCATATCTCAAACTGGACAAATTAAACATTTTTTTTACTTCCAAAGCAGAGTACAGCTCTGTTTCAATCTGAATAATTAATCTACTGACCACATTCATGCTGTTACAATCAGTCTTCATTTTCCTGGTTATATACAGTCCAGAGGATGATGGTGATGAATTATTGTTAGTCTCTCTCAGTTATCATCTTTTTTCCTAATTTTTCTTACAGAGTAAAGAGACGATTTGTTTACCTAAGTAAAAGCTACAAATGAGGAAACGTGAGTGCATATTGGCATATTGTAAATTTACTTAAATACTGTACTCAAACAACAACCTGCTGCACACTGTCAGTCTACATTATCAACAATGAATCAGTACATTGCACTAAAACACACCCCTGTGTAATATGTGAACCAAATGCATTCATCAGAGGAAGTGTGATAAAGCTCTGCCTTTTTCCTGACTCACTGAGACAAACCAGGAAACAGTTTGTTCTTCTTCCTCACTAAACAGACGCACAGACTGAAAAACAGATGATCAGATTCACCTTCAGACCAAACTAACAACTTCCTCTGAGTGAGTTCAGCTACAGGAGAGAAAAGTGGAAAACTACAACACTGCTGCTTCAACCTGCCGACACTCCACACACTGAAGGTGAGTTTGACTAAAAACTGGACTCAAAGTGAAAGTAAACTTCAGTGAAGTGAGTAGAGGAGGGAGGGGAGCCATGACTGACTGTACTTTCTGTCTGCTGTGTTTTCAGCTTCACTCACAGACTAAATGGCTTCCAGATCAGAGGAGGATCTCTGCTGTCCGGTCTGTCATGACGTCTTTAGAGATCCTGCTTGTTCTGTCATGTAGCCACAGCTTCTGTAAAGACTGTGTGAAGAGCTGGTGGAGAGAGAAACAAACACAAGAGTGTCCACTTTGTAAGAGAAGATCTTCAAAGGAAGAACCACCTTTAAATCTGGTGTTAAAGAAGCTGTGTGACGCCTTCTTACAGGAGAGAGATCAGAGAGCTTCAGAGGCTCTCTGCAGTCTGCACTCTGAGAAACTCAAACTCTTCTGTCTGGACCATCAGCAGCCAGTGTGTGTCATGTCTGCAGAGATTCAGAAAAACACAACAACCACAGATTCAGACCCATCGATGAAGCTGCACGACAACACAAGAAGGAACTTCAGGAAACTCTGGAGCCCTTGAAGGAGAAGTTAAAGGTTTTTGAAGAAGTTAAAGTGAAGTTTGATGAAACAGCAGAACACATGAAGGTCCAGGCCCGACACACAGAGAGGCAGATTAAGGAGCAGTTTAAGAAGCTTCACCAGTTTCTAGAAGAGGAAGAGGAGGCCAGGATGGCTGCACTGAGGGAGGAAGAGGAGCAGAAGAGTCAGATGATGAAGGAGAAGATGGAGGCTCTGAGCAGAGAGATAGCAGCTCTTTCAGACACAGTCAGAGCCACAGAGGAGGAGCTGAGAGCTGAAGACGTCTCATTCCTGCACAACTACAAGGCTGCAGTGGAAAGAGTCCAGCAGCGCCCCCTGCTGGAGGATCCACAGCTGCTCTCAGGAGCTCTGATAGACCAGGCCAAACACCTGGGCAACCTGACCTTCAACATCTGGAACAAGATGAAGGAGATGGTCTCCTACACTCCTCTGATTCTGGACCCAAACACTGCTCATCCAAAAGTCATCCTGTCTGAAGATCTGACCAGTGTGAGAGGAGGAGAGAGACAGCAGCTTCCTGATAATCCAGAGAGGTTTGATTATTTCTTACTTCTCTGTCCTGGGCTCTGAGGGCTTTAACTCAGGGACTCACAGCTGGGATGTCGAGATTGGAGACAGTACACGCTGGGTACTGGGTGTGTTAGCAGAGTCTGTCCAGACGAAGGGAGATATACTGTCTGGATTATGGGTAATAGGGTTATATAAAGGTAAATATTCAGCACGGTCACCATCAGATTCAATCACTGATCTCACAGTGCAGAAGAAGCTCCAGAGGATCAGAGTGAATCTGGACTGGAACAGAGGAAAGCTGTCGTTCTCTGATCCTGATACTAACACACACATACACACCTTCACACACACTTTCACTGAGAGGATGTTTCCATTGATTTTCACTGGGGATGAAGTGAAGATATCACCACTGAAGGTCTGTGTGACAGTGGAACAGAGCAGTTAGAGATAAAGAGGATGATTATATTCATGATGTTTATTTCTTAAAGGGAAAAGGGTCACTGAATTGAAGCTGTTAAGCTGCACCTGTCCTCCTGCTGTCTCATTATTACAAACAGCTTTATTTTGGTCTCACTTCTTGTTTTTATTTTCTTTCTTTTTGCTGTTATTTAGTTTGACTATCAGTTTTTTGTTTCTTTTGTCAGACTCTTCATATGTAAAATAATTTAACTTCTGATCCTTGTTTGGCTCATGTAGTTCATCTTTTTATCATACTGTGTCATTTTAAATTCAGTAATACATTTCTATTTTTGATTTGTGTGTATGTGGAGCCATGAAGACCATCGAACTCTTAATTGAAGCTGATGTGGATCCAAATAAAATAAAAATATCAATAATTGCATTTTTTAGCACCCAATCATTGTTCTGATCTAACATTTTAATTTCTACTCCAGATTATAAAGTTTAAAACATTATAACACAGTTTTCTGACATGTATGAAATGTTTATAATTTATTAAGCCAAGAAGTCTGTAAAAGTGTTTTCATTTGATGGCAAAGCTTCCTGTGATTCATATCCAGGTTTTGTCTTCACAAACCTGATTGCACCCTGTTATTTACTCCCAGCAGTAAGTGGTGACTTTCTGGTGAACAAGTTTAATAAAAGTGCTTTGGTGTTTTGATTTCATCTTAAAAGAGACAGCTCTTCACGTGTAAATCTTTAAAATCACTTCTTTTTTCTGCTTTTCTTTCACTTCCTGCAGGCCATGGGTTTATCACAATCAGCAGTACTCAGATCTCAGGGGCACTTCTGCACCTATCAGGAGGCAGATATTTGAAAGATTGTAGTTATTTGAAGAAAGAAAACAAAAGAAATTGTGATTTTATTTAAAAAAAAAATACTGCACCATATTTGTGTAAAGCAGGAAAAATAAAACCTCAAAACTGATGTTGGTTTTTATTTGTTTTTTGTTGTTTTGCTCCTTTGCTTTGGAAGCGATGCTCAGTTCTTACTGTAGGTAATAAACTAGTGCCCCGTGCAGACCACTGTAACATGTAGAGAAACTGAAGCTGATTGGACAGTTGTTGTGGTAAAAAACAAGATAAATGCTGATATAACAGAGATGATCAGTTTAAATTTTAAGTTTTAGCCTTTGACTGAGTTTTGAATAAACTGTATTCCTTATTTTCGTATTTTTAAAAAAAATAATATAATTTAATAAACATTAGGCCTGTGAAAGTCCAGGATGAGGCTCATCAGGTTATTTTCACACTGGAATAATTGATTTTTAAAGCTGCAGATCAACATTTAGGGTCTGATGTAACATCAGAACAGACTCCAGATTAAATAATCCTTTCTCAGTCTTTTGCAGTAAACTAGCTGTCTGCTCCATCTGATGCTCCTGAAATAATAGAAAAAGGCTTTGGAAGCTCTGTAAGATCCATTAAGTGGCTTTTCTGGAACTTTTAATCAAATAACATGAATCTTAAACATAAAAATGATTCAGCATCTCTCAGCTTTAATCTCAGTGGAGAGAGGAGGGCTCTGAAACACCATTTAGAAGAAAACATAAATCTACAAATAGAGTTTACAGAAAATTGTGCCTGCACGAGGAAAAGAAATAAAACATTAAGAAGTCAAAACCACAAAGTGCTCAAAGTACCTTTTATTGTACAAAAGATTTGACTGTTTGTAGAAAATACACATTTCCTTGAAGTGGGTTGAAAATCACAAAAACAGAGTGACACAAAATGTTCCCTGCCAACAGATTATTTCATTTTTTAAGCTTTCAGGGAGAAAAATCTTCACTTTCAATTTCCATTTTACAACAAACGGTTAGTTTTTCACTGACTCCTCTGCTCGTGTGCTTTTAACAAACCAGGTATGAACAAATCAGTAGATATCAAAGCTGAACTGGAGAAGATAAACTCAAAGACAGGAGACCCAGAAACAACTAACACAGGACACAGGGAAAGAGAGACAAGGAAGACACAAGAAACACAAGGAACAAACTGACCACACTGAACAAACTGAACACAAGAAACACAAGGCAGAAAACACCAGGGAAAACAAGGTATAATGCAAACCATAACAACCAGGCGGGGTTGAGCCAGGGCTGCAGGCCGATAGCACCGTCACATCAAAAGTCAAAGTCAAAGTCTGCTTTATTGTCAATTCTGCAGCATGTACAGGACATACAGAGAATTGAAATTACGGTTCTCTCAAACCCTTGGTGCATGAAATAACAAAAAATAAGCAAAAATATAAGAAAAATAGCAAACCACAACAAAAATAAACAAAACAAATACAATCAAACTAGAAAATCACAGTCAGTGCAAATATATATGGTTATAGTGCAAATAAAGGAGTTAGCTTATAGACTTAAGATGGTTAAAGTGAATAAAGTGAGAGTGTGCTTGTGGAGTTTCTGATTGATGGGAAGGGGGGGGTCAGAGTCCAGAGTGTGTGTGTGTTTGTGTGTACAGTTCCTGGAAGGGGGGCAGAGCAGGGAGAGAGTTCAGCATCCTGACAGCCTGCTGGACCAAGCCGTCCCTCAGTCTGCTGGTCCTGGCCCGCAGGCTCCGCAGTCTCCTTCCTGATGGCAGCAGGCTGAAGAAGCTGTGTGACGGGTGGGTGGGGTCCCTCGTGATGCAGAGGGCTTTACGGGTGAGGCGTGAGATGTAAGTGTCTTGGAGGGAGGGGAGAGAGGCCCCGACCATCTTCTCAGCTGCTCTCACGATGAACTGGAGGGTCTTCCTGCAGGACGCGGAGCAGGCGCCGTACCACACGGTGATGCTGCTGGTCAGGACGCTCTCGATGGTGCCTCTGTAAAAGGTGCACATGATGGTCGATGAGGTGGTAGAGAGGTTGCCTTGGTTTTGCTGAAGACTCGTCTGAAGTCGTAGTTTTCCACTGGCAGCCCCGAGAGGTCAGGTGAAGGACTGGAGCTGGGAGACGCCCGAGGAGCAGCAGCCTGTCAGAGGCAGACTTGTGGAAGGACGATCCTCCTGCACCTATCAGAAGGCAGATCATTTAAAGAGTCTAGTTATTGTAGAAAAACAAACAAAAGAAATGATGATTTTATTTTACAAAATACTGCATGATATTTGTGTTAAGCAGAGAAATAAAACTACAAAACTGATTTTTTTTTTAATTTTGTTTTTATCCTTTTTCCTTTTTCTCGTTGGCTTTGAAATCAATACTCAATCATCACTGAAGGTGATAAGCTTGGTGCCTCGTGCACACTACTGTAACATGTAGAGAAACTAAAACTTGAAGGTCTCACATGCCCAGTTACTGTTTTTCAACTATGATTGGACAATTGTTGGGGTAAAAAACAAGACAGATACTGGATGTAACAGGGATGATGATTTTTTTAAAGAAAATAATTCTTTCAGTATTTGAAGGTTAAAGTTTTTAAAGAAAATACATTATTTTCAGCACTTGACGGGCTGATTTTTTTAAAGGAAGGAACTCCTGCTGTTTTATCTGAGCATATTTTCATTCTTTTTAAAATCAAGGCCTTACCTTCAACAAATGCATAGTAGAGAAAAATGAAAAAGTGAAATGTAAAATGACACAGCACACTATTAAATAAACAGCATTTTTCTTCCAACAGACAGAAGGCATTAAGAAAAAATGTGCGGCAGATAAAAACTATGTGCTTTACAACAACTAAACCCTTATTTTAAAAAAGTTGGATGTTTTTCTGCTGTTGGCTCCTCACTGAAGCTAAAACTGACTACGTGTTCTTTGTGAAAAGCACACTGTGATTTGTGAAATATGTGTAATGTTCCTTTAAAGTGCCCCTTTTGAATCATTACACCACAGTCTTCAGTCAAATCTGCAGGTGAAAAACAGACTGTAGAGAAAAAGAAAAACAGCACTGACTCATCTGTACATGTGGGTCGAAAGGTCAAAGGTTATGATTTAGGAGGTCACAGCCACACCTGGAGTAGCATCACATCTGATTTCATGCCGACACATAACTGAACTTTCAGACGAAGTTCATCATGTTCATCCTGCTGTCCTGCATCCTTTATGTCAGTGATGAACAGAAGATCACAACATTTCCAGTACAAAGAGGGAGCTCAGTTTTTATTTCTTCCATATCTCAAACTGGACAAATTAAACTTTTTTTGTTTTTTACTTCCAAAGCAGAGTACAGCACTGTTTCAATCTGAATAATTAATCTACTGACCACATTCATGCTGTTACAATCAGTCTTCATTTTCCTGGTTATATACAGTCCGGAGGAGGATGGTGATGAATTATTGTTAGTCTCTCTCAGTAACATCTTTTGTTCTTAATTTTTCCTACAGAGTATAGAGACGATTTGTTTACCTAAGTAAAAGCTACAAATGAGGAAACGTGAGTGCATTGTCAGGCATATTGTACATTTACTCAAATACTGTACTCAGACAACAACCTGCTGCACACTATCAGTCTACATTATCAACAATGAATCAGTACTTTGGACTGAAACACACCCCTATGTAATATGTGAACCAATAACATTCATCAGATGAGGTCTGACAAAGCTCCACCCCTCTGCTGACTCACTGAGACAAACCAGGAAACAGTTTGTTCTTCTTCCTCACTAAAGAGACGCACAGACTGAAAAACAGACGATCAGATTCACCTTCAAGACCAAACTAACAACTTCCTCTGAGTGAGTTCAGCTACAGGAGAGAAAAGTGGAAAACTACAACACTGCTGCTTCAACCTGCCGACACTCCACACACTGAAGGTGAGTTTGACTAAAAACTGGACTCAAAGTGAAAGTAAACTTCAGTGAAGTGAGTAGAGGAGGGAGGGGAGCCATGACTGACTGTACTTTCTGTCTGCTGTGTTTTCAGCTTCACTCACAGACTAAATGGCTTCCAGATCAGAGGAGGATCTCTGCTGTCCGGTCTGTCATGACGTCTTTAGAGATCCTGTTCTTCTGTCATGTAGCCACAGCTTCTGTAAAGACTGTCTGAAGAGCTGGTGGAGAGAAGAAACAAACACAAGAGTGTCCACTTTGTAAGAGAAGATCTTCAAGGGATGAACCACCTTCTAACCTGGTGTTAAAGAAGCTGTGTGAGGCCTTCTTACAGGAGAGAGATCAGAGAGCTTCAGAGGCTCTCTGCAGTCTGCACTCTGAGAAACTCAAACTCTTCTGTCTGGACCATCAGCAGCCAGTGTGTCTCATCTGCAGAGATTCAGAAAAACACAACAATCACAGATTTAGACCCATCGATGAAGCTACACGACAACACAAGAAGAAACTTCAGGAAACTCTGGAGCCCTTAAAGGAGAAGTTAAAGGTACACTTTTATTACAGTGTCAAATCCACAAAAAGAAAAGACTAAACAAACAGTAAAACTAATAAGTGAAAAATATAATTAAGAAAATTTTCCCTCAGCAATAAAATATGGAAATATTGTAGTGGAAGACGAGTTTAATAAGAGAATGTAAAATAGAGCTTGATTTGTCACTTACTGTTAAAGAAAACTATCTACACGAGGTCAAAGGTCGACTACTTGGCTTTTTTTCTGATATATTTTGACCTGATGTGAAGAACGACGAGCTGCGACCTTCCTGAATGATCGATCGGGTTAAAAACTCCACTCGTTCCTTCTCACTATTTTACATTTTTGTTAATACTGTCATTCATTTGTGTGAGCAGGAAACCAGGAAGCAACACTGACCGTCGGTGAGAGGTTCGATTTCCACAGAGTTGGTGTCACAGTCTCACCTGGTGCTCCTCCTACACCCTTCGGAAATGGTACCTGTAATAAATGTAGTTTATATGTAGTTTTGGAGGCGAGGCTGACCACCAATGCAATGCACCAATGTTAGCAGTTATGCTAGCGTAGTTAGCCAGTCCCCAGTAGTAGCCGGTGCGAGCGACCGAGTGCAGGGTTAGCATCAGCTAGCACTCCCCGGGCAGACCCCGAGCAGCCGGGCGGCAGGTGGGTGACTGTTCGAAGGAGGCAGAGCTCAAAAAAGTCCACCAAGGTTCACCACCAAACACTTCACGTGTCCAATATCAAATTCTCCCCCCTCAGCGACCCCGCTGACAAACCAACTCTGGTCATTGGCATTGGCAGCTCCACAGTCCGACACGTGAAGTTAGCAGCACCGGGGAACAGTCAGAATGCCTCCCTGCGGCCAGAGCGGGCGACATCGAGTCAAATTTAAACTGCTGGCAAAGGATAAACGTAAATATGATAAAACTGTAATTCATGTCGGCATTAATAGAATTAATGTGGAGTCGGTGTGTAAGTTTGCAAAAACGATGTCGGACTCCGTAGTTTTCTCTGGACCCCTTCCTAATCTGACCAGTGATGACATGTACAGCCGCATGTCGTCATTCCACCGGTGGTTAACGAGGTGGTGTCCGGCAAACGGCGTGGGCTTTATTAATAATTGGCAGCCTTTTTGGGGGAGATCTGGCCTGATTAGGAGAGATGGTATCCATCCCACTTTGGCTGGAGCCGCTCTCCTGTCTAGAAATATAGAAAGTTTTATTAGTCCTAATTCATGACATACCAGAGTTGGACCAGTAAGCAGAGCTGCAGTCTTACACGCTTCTCTGCGCCTCCATTAGAGCAGCTGCACACCCAATATAGAATAGAAACTGTGTCTGCCCAGCGACCATTTAAACTCTTAAAACCAAAAAGGGGAGTTATTCATAAAAATCTAATAAAAATTAACACAACTGCTGTAGCAACTCAGCAACAGCATAATAAGAAAATTAAGTGTGGCCTCTTAAACATCAGATCTCTGGCCTCTAAGGCTGTTCTGATAAATGATTTGATATCAGACTCTGATATAGACCTGTTCTGCCTTACTGAGACCTGGCTAGGTCAGGAAGAATTTGTTAGTTAGCCTAAATGAATCCACTCCACCGAGTCATTCTAACGTTCATGTTCCTCGAGACACTGGACGAGGAGGTGGAGTTGCAGCCATTTTTAATTCAGCCCTATTAATAAATTCTCGGCCTAAAGAGGGCTACAGCTCATTTGAAAGCCTTACTATTACTCTTTCATCTCCAGCCTGGAAGAGCACAAAGCCAATACTAGTTGCTGTAGTGTACCGATCTACCCCCCCAGGCCCATACTCTGAATTCTTATCTGAATTTTCAGAGTTCTTGTCAAATTTAGTCCTTGAAAATGACAAGGTAATTATTGTAGGTGATTTTAATATTCATGTGGACATGGATAGTGACAGTCTTAGCACAGCATTCATCTCATTATTGGACTCCATTGGGTTTTCTCAGAGAGGTAAATTCTCCAACTCACTGTCACAATCACACCCTTGATTTGGTCCTCACCTATGGTACTGATATTGAGCACTTAATAGTCTCAATGGTTACCTGATTGTACTAGGACTAAATTTAAATTTAGGGAAGCAATTCCTCAGACAGCATTAAAGTCAGTAAGATTTCCTAGTATCTCTGACGACTCTCATAATTTTTTGAGCTCCCCCCAAATTGACCAACTTGTTAGTAACACCATGGACTCACTCAGAGGCACTCTGGACTCTGTTGCGCCCCTAAAAAGAAAGATTACATAAAACAGAAGAGACTGGCACCATGGTTTAACTCTGCAACTCGCAAGTTAAAACAAACAACGCGACAATTGGAAAGGATATGGCGCTCCACCAAAGAGGAGGACTCTCGCCTAGCCTGGAAAGAGAGTCTCAAAACGTATATAGGAAAGCCCTGTGTAATGCCAGAGCAGCCTACTATTCAGAATTAATAGAGAAAAATAAGAACTGCCCTAGGTTTCTTTTCAGCACTGTAGCCAGGCTGACACAGAGCCATAGCTCTATTGAACCCTGCATTCCCTTAAGTTTAAGCTGTAATGATTTCATGAGCTTCTTTAATGACAAGATTTTGAATATTAGGGACAAAATTTGTCAGGATCTGCCCTCGTTAGACTCCGATCCTTCAGACTCAGGAAATTTAGGAGCAGATACATTAAAACCTGACAATTGCTTAGACAGTTTTATTCCAATTGGCCTTCCCGAATTATCCTCGTTAGTTTCAGCATCGAAAGCAACAACTTGTCTCTCTAGACCCGATCCCAACTACGCTGCTTAAGGAAGTTTTCCCATTTATTGGCACATCACTGCTGCATATTATTAATCTGTCTCTGGTGTCAGGCTTTGTACCCAAGTCTTTTAAAGTAGCTGTAATTAAACCATTGATCAAAAAACCTACACTTGATGCAGATGTGTTAGCTAGCCAATTACAGACCAATATCCAACCTCCCATTTTTGTCTAAGATCCTAGAGAAAGCCGTTGCCAGCCAGTTATGTAATTATCTCCACAGTAATAGTCTTTTGAAGTGAAGTTTTTCAGTCAGGATTTAGAGCTCACCATAGCACAGAAACAGCACTTGTGAAAGTCACCAATGACCTGTTGACAGCATCAGATAGAGGGCTTCTGTCTGTACTTGTCCTGTTAGACCTCAGTGCTGCCTTTGATACAGTTGACCATCACATCCTGTTGCTGAGAATGGAAAAACTGCTTGGTATTAAAGGGTCTGCATTAAACTGGTTCAGATCATACTTATCAGATCGGTCTCAGTTTGTCCATATTAATAATGAATCCTCTGTGCATACTAAAGTCTGTCATGGAGTTCCACAAGGTTCAGTGCTAGGTCCAATTCTGTTTATTTTGTATATGCTGCCCCTTGGCAATATCATCAGGAGGCACTCCATAGATTTCCATTGTTATGCTGATGACACCCAATTATATTTATCAATGGAGCCAGACAAAACTGATCAGCTCCTGAAACTCCAGGCCTGCCTTAAAGATATAAAGGCTTGGATGACCAGAAATTTCCTGCTTGTTGAACTCAGATAAAACTGAAGTGATCCTATTAGGTCCGAAACACCTGAGGAACACGTTTTCTCCTAAGATAGCCTTGCTGGATGGCATTAACTGGGCCTCCAGGCACCACTGTAAGGAACCTCAGGGTTTTATTTGATCAGGATATGTCCTTCGACACCCATATTAAGCATATTTCAAGGTCTGCCTTTTACCACCTGCGCAACATCGCAAAAATTAGGCACTTTCTTGTCCCCAAAGCGATGCCGAAAAATTAGTCCATGCATTTGTCTCTTCCAGGCTGGATTATTGTAATTCACTTTTATCAGGCTGCCCGAACAAGTCGTTAAAGACTCTACAGCTGGTCCAGAATGCCGCTGCTCGGGTGCTGACTAGAAACCAGGAAAAGAGACCATATTACTCCAGTACTTGGCTTCTCTGCATTGGCTCCCTGTAAAATTTAGAGTGGATTTTAAAATCCTACTCCTCACATATAAGGCTCTACATGGTCTGGCACCATCATATCTTAATGAATTGATAACTCCTTATCATCCAACTAGAGTGCTGCGCTCCCAAAACGCAGGCTTACTTGTAGTTCCCAGGGTTTCCAGAAGTAGTCTAGGGGGCAGAGCCTTCAGCTATCAGGCCCCTGTTCTCTGGAACCAGCTCCCAGTCTGGGTCCTAGAGAGGCAGACACAGTGTCAGTGTTTAAGAATAGACTTAAAACCTTCCTTTTTGATAAAGCTTATAGTTAGGGTGGGCACAGGCTCGCCCTTAGTTATGCTGCTATAGGCTTAGACTGCCAGGGGGGCTCCCATGATGCATCGGGCACCTCTCCCTCTTCCTCTGTCTCTGCTTCCTCTTTCTCTGCTTCCTGCTTGCTCTTCCTTTGCTTCCTCTACTCTTATTATGGTAGTAGTGCAAACTGGAGTCACCTTATAAACTGGTAAAAGTGGCTTAAAGTGGTTAAACTGGTTAAAGTAGTTAAAGTGGTTAAATTGGTTAAATTGGTTAAAGTGTTAAAGTGGTTAATGTGAATACTCTTATGTCCTGTAAAGTGCATGTTACTGCTACCCCTGGAGTCCTCTTTGTTCTCTCCAGTCTTGCAGGTTCCTCACTGATTCTGGTTGTGGTCCATCTGTCTGAGGTTCACTGGCCTGGTGGGGACATGATCTGTGTCTGTGCTGTGGAGAGAAGGTCGAGTGGCCCAGAGCTCCATATGAGGACATCTAGAGATGCACCTGGACTCACGGACGGACTCATTTCCATTACCTGTGATACCTTCACACATGGACTAAACCCATGAACTCAGTATAGCTACAGTTTATTACGACCCATGTATAACTCCATATATGACTGATGATGATGTTCTCTGTACATGTGGCATCTATTGCACGTCTGTCCGTCCCAGGGAGAGGGATCCCTCATCTGTGGCTCTTCCTCAGGTTTCTTATTTTTCCCATAAAGGGTTTTTTTTTAAGTTTTTCCTGACTCGGTTCGAGGGTCTAAGGACAGAGGGTGTCACAACTGTACAGATTGTAAAGCCCTCCAAGGCAAACAATGTTTGTGATTTTGGGCTCTAAATAAATAAATTTGAAATTTGAGTGATGAACAGAAGATCACAACATTTCCAGTACACAGAGGGAGCTCAGTTTTTATTTCTTCCATATCTGAAACTGGACAAATTAAACATTTTTTTTTTTTTACTTCCAAAGCAGAGTACAGCTCTGTTTCAATCTGAATAATTAATCTACTGAGCACATTCATGCTGTTACAATCAGTCTTCATTTTCCTGGTTATATACAGTCCAGAGGATTAAGGTGATGAATTATTGTTAGTCTCTCTCAGTAACATCTTTTTTCCTAATTTTTCCCAAAGAGTATAGAGACGATTTGTTTACCTAAGAAAAAGCTACAAATGAGGAAACGTGTGCACAGTCAGGCATATTGTACATTTACTCAAATACTGTACTCAGAGAACAACCTGCTGCACACTGTTGGTCTACATTATCAACAATGCATCAGTACATTGGACTGAAACACACCCCTGTGTAATATGAGAACAAACAACATTCATCACAGGAGGTCTGACCAAAGCTCCGCCCGTCACCTGACTCACCTGAGACAAACCAGGAAACAGTTTGTTCTTCTTCCTCACTAAAGAGACGCACAGACTGAAAAACAGACGATCAGATTCACCTTTCAGACCAAACTAACAACTTCCTCTGAGTGAGTTCAGCTACAGGAGAGAAAAGTGGAAAACTACAACACTGCTGCTTCAACCTGCCGACACTCCACACACTGAAGGTGAGTTTGACTAAAAACTGGACTCAAAGTGAAAGTGAACTTCAGTGAAGTGAGTAGAGGAGGGAGGGGAGCCATGACTGACTGTACTTTCTGTCTGCTGTGTTTTCAGCTTCACTCACAGACTAAATGGCTTCCAGATCAGAGGAGGATCTCTGCTGTCCGGTCTGTCATGACGTCTTTAGAGATCCTGTTCTTCTGTCATGTAGCCACAGCTTCTGTAAAGACTGTCTGGAAGAGCTGGTGGAGAGAGAAACAAACACAAGAGTGTCCACTTTGTAAGAGAAGATCTTCAAGGGATGAACCACCTTGTAACCTGGTGTTAAAGAAGCTGTGTGAGGCCTTCTTACTGGAGAGAGATCAGAGAGCTTCAGAGGCTCTCTGCAGTCTGCACTCTGAGAAACTCAAACTCTTCTGTCTGGACCATCAGCAGCCAGTGTGTGTCGTCTGCAGAGATTCAGAAAAACACAACCAATCACAGATTCAGACCCATCGATGAAGCTGCACGACAACACAAGAAGAAACTTCAGGAAACTCTGGAGCCCTTAAAGGAGAAGTTAAAGGTTTTTGAAGAAGTTAAAGTGAAGTTTGATGAAACAGCAGAACACATGAAGGTCCAGGCCCGACACACAGAGAGGCAGATTAAGGAGCAGTTTAAGAAGCTTCACCAGTTTCTAGAAGAGGAAGAGGAGGCCAGGATGGCTGCACTGAGGGAGGAAGAGGAGCAGAAGAGTCAGATGATGAAAGGAGAAGATGGAGGCTCTGAGCAGAGAGATAGCAGCTCTTTCAGACACAGTCAGAGCCACAGAGGAGGAGCTGAGAGCTGAAGACGTCTCATTCCTGCACAACTACAAGGCTGCAGTGGAAAGAGTCCAGCAGCGCCCCCCCCCTGCTGGAGGATCCACAGCTGCTCTCAGGTGCTCTGATAGACCAGGCCAAACACCTGGGCAACCTGACCTTCAACATCTGGAACAAGATGAAGGAGATGGTCTCCTACACTCCTCTGATTCTGGACCCAAACACTGCTCATCCAAACCTCATCCTGTCTGAAGATCTGACCAGTGTGAGACGAGGAGAGAGACAGCAGCTTCCTGATAATCCAGAGAGGATTTGATAAATACTGGCTCTTGTCCTGGGCTCTGAGGGCTTTAACTCAGGGACTCACAGCTGGGATGTCGAGGTTGGAGACAGTACAGGCTGGTTACTGGGTGTGTTAGCAGAGTCTGTCCAGAGGAAGGGACGCATACAGTCTGGATTATGGGTAATAGGGTTACTATGAAGGTGAATACTCAGCAGGGTCACCACCAGCTCCAGTTACTGTTCTCACAGTGCAGAAGAAGCTCCAGAGGATCAGAGTGAATCTGGACTGGAACAGAGGAAAGCTGTCGTTCTCTGATCCTGATACTAACACACACATACACACCTTCACACACACTTTCACTGAGAGGATGTTTATTTTCATTTTAACTGTGGGTGAAGTGAAGATATCACCACTGAAGGTCTCTGTGACAGTGGAACAGAGCAGTTAGAGATAAAGAGGATGATTATATTCATGATGTTTATTTCTTAAAGGGAAAAGTCACTAAATTGAAGCTGTTAAGCTGCACCTGTCCTCCTGCTGTCTCATTATTACAAACAGCTTTATTTTGGTCTCACTTCTTGTTTTTACTTTATTTTTGCTGTTATTTAGTTTGACTATCAGCTTTTTGTTTCTATTGTCAAACTCTTCATGTGTAAAATAATTTCACTTCTGATACTTGTTTGGCTCATGTAGTTCATCTTTTTATCGTACTGTGTCATTTTAAATTCAGTAATACATTTCTAGTTTTGATTTGTGTGTATGTGGAGCCATGAAGACCATCAAACTCTTAATTGAAGCTGATGTGGATCCAAATAAAAAAATCAATAACTGCATGTTTTAGCACCCAATCCTTGTTCTGATCGAACATTTTAATTACTACTCCAGATTATAAAGTTTAAAACAGTATAATACATTTTTCTGACATGTATGAAATGTTTATAATTTATTAAGCCAAGCCAAGTCTGTAAAAGTGTTTTCATTTGATGGCAAAGCTTCCTGTGATTCATATCCAGGTTTTGTCTTCACAAACCTGATTGCACCCTGTTATTTACTCCCAGCAGTAAGTGGTCACTTTCTGGTGGACAAGTTTTAAAAAACTCGCTTTGGTGTTTTGATTTCATCTTAAAGGAGATATCTCTTCCCTGTAAAATCTTTAAAATCACTTCTTTTTTTCTGCTTTTCTTTCACTTCCTGCAGGCCATGGGTTTATCACAATCAGGAGTACTCAGATCTCAGGGGCACTTCTGCACCTATCAGGAGGCAGATATTTGAAAGATTGTAGTTATTTGAAGAAAGAAAACAAAAGAAATTGTGATTTTATTAAAAAAAATACTGTACCATATTTGTATAAAGCAGGAAAATAAAACCTCAAAACTGATGCTGGTTTTTCTTTGTTTTTTGTTGTTTTGCTCCTTTGCTTTGGAAGCGATGCTCAGTTCTTACTGTAGGTAATAAACTAGTGCCCCGTGCAGGACCACTGTAACATGTAGAGAAACTGAAGCTGATTGGACATTTTTTAAGCTTTCAGGGAGAAAAATCTTCACTTTCAATTTGCATTTTACAACAAATGGTTAGTTAGTGACTCCTCTGCTCGTGTGCTTTTAACAATCCAGGTATGAACAAAACAGTATATATCAAATCCTTTAAAGTCATAGTTTCCTAAAATGTTAAATTCAATAAAGAAATGAAGTGTAGATACTACACACACTGCCTCAATGGAGCACTCTCCTCTTTTGACATTAAGTCTTTTATTACAGTGTCAAATCCACAAAAAGAAAAGACTAAACAAACAGTAAAACTAATAAGTGAGGAATATAATTTAGAAAATTTCCTGTGGAAATATTGTGGTGGAAGACGAGTTTAATGAGAGAGAATGTAAAATAGAGCTTGATTTGTCATTTCCTGTGTTACGTGCCAAGCATGGCCATGTGCTTTGTCCCCTCCCCCTTTCATTCTCTCTCTCTTTTTCTGTGTTTCTCTCTCTCCTTCTCTCTCTCTCTCTCTCTCTCTGTATTTTCTCTCAGGTGTGCAGGTTTGCTGCCTGGTTGATGGCCAGCTGAGAAATCGAGGACAGGCTGCTTATTGGTCCATTCAACCAGGAACTGGCCAATCAACTCACAGGGGCAGCTTTTAAAAGGAGGAAGTTGAGTTGTGCTCACTCTCTCCTTTTTGGTCAACACATGTTTAATGTTGAATGGATGAGGGTAAGTGGTGGGGAGTTTGGCACTAGGTGAGTTGGAGTACCCTCTACACTTCACACACGTAGTGGAAGTTTTGTCTACAGACACTAGGTTATGGGTTGTTGCCACTCGTGTATTGTTTTTGGAGCCTTTTCTTTAGCTAGACAGGAAGGACTTTTGTTTGACTTGTTGTGATGATGAATGATAGTTTAGGCCCAGTTTTGTTATCTTTTATTTCTTTGGTTTGGCACAACCCCTTTACCATCTCCCCCCACCTGTTAAGTACCTTTGTTGTACATTGAGGAGAGCTTTGAGTTTATATAAATAAAACCATTTCTTTTTGCACCACAACTAAAGTACATGGTGTCAGGTTATTTCCTTCTATTCCCTTCATTCCCCTAAAAAGGGGATGTAACAAATGGGGGGCTCGTCCGGCATCTTTTTTCTGAACTAAGATAACCAAACTTCATGAGTTGCTGTAGTTGTACATAATGGTATAAAATAGTATATAATGTAAAAATGAGTTTTGATTTGCAAAACCTTATCAACCACCCAAGTGTTGAGGGTATTGAGTCCTGCCGCAAGGAAGATTTATTAGATTACATTAAATTCAACTTTATTGTCATTACACATGTATAAATACAGAGTAACGAAATGCAGTTTAGCATCTAATCAGAAGTGCAAAGAAGCAGCAAGTGTAGTATATATATTATAGACAGTATGTACAGGTAAGAGCAGTTATGTGCAGTTATATACAGTTAAGGGGAGTAAATATGTGGGTTTAAGTTATCATAAGTATACAGACAACTATATAGATATGGTATGAACAAATATATATATATATATATATATATATATATATATATATATATTTATATATGTACTATATATATACAGAAGGGCTATACTAATATACAGATGGCAAGTGTAAGGATGGATATAAGCAAGTATGTACAGGAACAGAGATGAATGTGAACACTATATACAGGTATGTATACACAATCGTGTGGTGGAACAGGAGCACAATGACAGTGCACAATTTAATGGGGGGGGGGCAGGAGGATCAGCGGGGGACAGAGTTCAGTAGAGAAACAGCTGTAGGAAAAAAAGCTGTGTTCCTAAACCTGCTGGTTTTAGTCTGGAGGCTCCTGTAATGCTTCCTGGAGGGCAGGAGCTGAAAAAGAGTATGTGCAGGATGAGAGGAGTCCTTAAGAATGCTACATGCCTGTCGTAGACATCGCTTCTCCTGGACATCCTCTATGGCAGGAAGTGGAGTCTTTGTGATGCGTTGGGCGGTTTTCACCACCCTCTGCAGTGCCTTTGCGGTCTGCAACAGAGCAGTTCCCATACCAGACTGTGATACAGTTGGTTAGGATACTCTCTATTGCGCACACCGGTAAAAGTTGCCTAGGATGGCAGTGGACAGATGGTTCTTCAGTATCCCCAAGAAGAACAGGCGCTGATGGGCCTTCTTAATCAGGCTGGAGGTGTTTGTAGTCCAGGAAAGGTTCTCTGAGATGTGGGTCCCCAGGAACTTGAAGCTGGAGAAACGCACGTTCAACAGCCATGCCGTTGATGTGAATGGGATCATGTGTCTCCCTTTTCACCTTCCTGAAGTCCACAATGAGCTCCTTAGTTTTGCTGGTGTTAAGGAGCAGGTTATTGTCAGCACACCATGCGGCTAAGTGCTCGATCCTCTGCCCTGTAGTGTGACTCATCATTATCACTGATGAGTCCAATCACCGTGGTGTCATCTGCAAACTTTGTGATGGAGTTGGATCCATACATAGGCCTGCAGTCATGGGTGAAGAGGGAGTAGAGGAACGGGCTCAGCACACAGCCCTGTGGTGCACCAATGTTGAGTGTGATGGTGGTGGAGCAGTTGTGACCTGACCTGACATGCTGAGGTCTGTTGGTCAGAAAGTCCATAATCCACTAGCGGAGGGGGGGTGGGTTACTGATTCCAAGATCCCCAAGTTTAGTGATTAGCTTGGAGGGAATAACTGTGTTGAATGCCGATCTGAAATCAACAAACAGCATTCTTGCGCAAGTGTTCTTGTTCTCCCAGGTGGGAGAGTACACAGTGCAGTGCTGTAGATACAGCATCCTCTGTGCTCCTATTGCTTCGGTAGGCAAATTGGTGTGGGTCCAGTGTGGGGGGCAGGCATGTCTTTGAGGTGTGCCAGGACCAGCCGCTCAAAGCACTTCATCACAATGGGTGCGAGTGCTAAAGTGCATGGGGCGGTAGTCATCATTCAGGCACGTCGGGGAGGAGTGTTTCGGAACTGGCACAATGGAGGTGGTCTTGAAGCACGCTGGTATTGCTGTCTGGGCAAGTGACAGGTTGAAGATGTCCGTAAAGACCCCTGCAAGCTGCTCAGCACAAGCTCTGAGCACACGTCCCGGAATGCCATCAGGGCCAGCAGCCTTGCGTGCGTTGATTTGGCTCAGTGCATTTTGAACGTCTGTGGGGGAGAGTGTGAGGGTCTGGTGATCATCAGAGGGTTTGGGTTTGATAGTCTTTTCCTTGTTGTCCTTGTCAAAACGGGCGTAAAAGTCATTCAGCTCATTGTTGAGGAAGGACACATTCATGACTGTCGGTGTGTGAGGCTTGTAGTCCATCACCGACTATCCATTATCCATTGTGGTACATTTTGATATTCCTGTGCCTAAGTATGGTGTTAAGAAGGACATCCAAAGTAAGATTCTGGAAAAAGTATTTGAACTAAATGTTATTGTTACTCCGCCTCAGCTTTGGGCTGAGGGAGCTACTAGTGATGTTCCTCCTATTGCACCAGGTGTTTCCTCTGGTCTAAATGGCAAGCAGGAAAAAGCCACAGTGGCCACACCCCAGGGTGAAGGGATGGAACGTGAGACTCCCCCGGCAACCTTGCCTTGTTTCTAACTATTTTCTCCAGGGTCCCATGAGTCCAGTCTGAATGCCAGGCTGAGGGTACGTTTGGCCCGCTTTCAACTAGATGCACTAGAGAAGTGCCAAAAGAAGCCAATGATCTCCAATTGAAGATACACAGGCTAAAGATAGAGGCAGACAAAGAAGTCAGGTTAAAGAAGCTTGAAGTGGAGGCTTGAGAATTCAATTCACTCTCAAAATGCTCATAATCGGATTTGATGTTAGCAAAAACATTGCTTTAGTGCCAGCCTTTTGGGAGTCAGAGGTTGACAGGGAAAAGTTCAGGAACCATAAAAAAATCCAGTGGACAGACCTTTGTTGAATTTGCAGGGGAAAAGGGGATACTCTTTGATAAATGGTGTGCTGCTAACAAAGTCAGAAACAGTTTTGAATCTCTACGACAGCTGATGTTGCTGGAAGATTTTAAGAGTGCTCTTCCAGAGCAAATGGTGATGTTCTTAAATGAACAAAAACTGTCTGTCAACTCACTGTCAGAGGCAGCTGTCTTGGCTGATGAGTTTGTTTTAACCCATAAAGTGTTTGTCTTCTTCTCAACCAGATAGAGGTTCAGAATCACATCCTGTGACACCTGGTCCTGGCCACCTGCCGTTCGAAGAGGCGCCTCGTCACCACCTCATGTGTTTCATGAGTGTTTCTACTGTCATAAGAAGGGTCATGTCATTGCTGATTGTCTTTCTCTAAAACGTAGACACCAGTCTCCAACTAGCCTAGCTCAGGCAAAAGGCATGGGTCTCATTAAAACTGTGTCACAGCAAAAACTAGACATGTCACTTGAGCGTAAGGAACCTGACCCTTGTTTTAAACCTTTCATTAGTGATGGCTTTGTGTCTCTAATGGCCCTTTTCCACTAGCACCTACTCAGCTCAACTCGGCTTGACTCGGTTTTTAGGTGACGTCGGCAGACGGCAGGCCACTGATTGGCCAGGGCGTGACGTCACTAGATGAGTCAGGAGAGCGACTCGTTCATAAGAGTCAACCCAGCCATTTTTAAAACGCAATAATAGCAAACAAGATAGGATCAGAGATGGCTGCACAGAAATCAACCCTGCGGAGCAACGACGAAGCAACAAGTGCAGACATTTCTTTGTCTGGTGGCCTCCATAGTTGTTTCGTGTTTGTCACATAACAAATGACGTCCGCTGGAATTTCGGCTGCGTTGCATATGGACGACCCCACCCATGTTGAGGTGGTACTCTATTGTAATGGAAAACAACCTGAAACTGAGTCGAGTCGAAGTTGAGCCGAGTCGAGTAGTGCTAGAACTGTGTAATGGAAAAGCGCCAGAAATGGAGATCCAAAAGATCAGCAGCCAGTAAAAATCCTGGGGGATACAGGTGGCTCCCAGTCTATTGTTCGAGAAGGCATTTTACCCCTCTTTTTCCACTCATCCTGTCACTCAAGGGCCGTCGTTCAAGGCTTGGAATGACCTTCATACCTGCGCCTTTACATAATGTTCATATACAGTCATCTTTGATCAGTGGATTTGGTTGCTGTTCTTCCTGCTTTGCCAATTAAAGGCGTGGATTTTATCCTCAATGCTACCTAAGGTACTAGACAGCCTTGACCTGAGCTCAGCCTCTGACCAAAGAACCCAACCGTTTCCTGACATTTTTCCTGCTTGTGCAGTGCTCAGAACCCAGTCAAAAAGTATGGTATTGACTTGTCTGATTCTTTCCTGGTTGCAGAACCATTTCCTGATCCTACTGTGACTATGTCCCAAAGTCAGCCTAAAGTACACCCTGCTGACTGTGTCACCTTTCTCCCATACAGAAGTTGTAAAGCTGCCTGCCACCAGGGATGAATTCATCGCTGCACAACAAGAGGATAACACACTGTCAAAATGTTGCTCCTCCATCCTTAGCCACGAAGAAGCCAAGAACAAAAAAATGGCTTATTTTCTTGTTGATGGCTTGTTGATGTGTCGTTGGACTAGCGATGACACGGAGGGTGCAGACTGGAACACAACTTACCAGGTTGTTGTGCCTTTTGTCTATTGTTCCCGTGTGCTGTCTTTGGCCTCATGATCACCCATGGGCAGGGCACAGGGGTTGGCCGGGGCTCAAAACTGATGTGGTTAATCACTGTCAATCTTGCCATGTTTATCAAGTAGCTGGAAAACCAAATCAAGTAATCCGCCCTGCTCCCCTCTGTCCTATTCCAGTTATGGGACAACCATTTGAGAGGGTGATTGTCGATTGTGTGGGGCCGCTGCCAAAAACCAAAACTGGAAATCAGTTCCTACTAACAATCGTGCTCTTCTACCAGGTTTCCAGAAGCCATTCTGCTCCAGAAAGTCACAGCTCCGGTCATATCCAAGGCTCTGGTAAAGTTCTTTTCACTGTTTGGTCTGCCAACGTTTCTTCAAACCAATCAAGGCACCAATTTCAAGTCCAGTGTTTGCTAAAGTCCTTAAAACATTAGGCATTAGTCACGTAACATCTAGCACTTACCATCCTGAAAGCCAGGGGACACTAGAAAGATTTCACCAAACCATGAAAGCCATGTTACGCAAGCACTGTCATGAGTCACAGAGGGATTGGGATGATGGAGTCCCACCCCTGTTTGCTGCCCGTGAGGCTGTGCAGGAGTCACTAGGATTCAGTCCTGCTGCACTAGTGTTTGGACATGAAGTTAGAGGCCCCTTAAAGGTCCTCAAGGAGCATCTAGTCACCCCCAAATCAAAGGTAAAGAGTATCCCCGAGTATGTGGCCAAGCTCAGAGACCGTCTCCAATGGACATGCTCGTTGGCTAGGGATGCCCTGACCTCTTCTAAGGTGAGGATGAAGAAGTGATACGACCAGAAAGCGGTCCCCCTTGGGTTTCAACCAGGTGACAAAGTTTTGATTCTTTCTCCTATACCTGGTTCAGAGCTCTCTACTAGATTCTCTGGTCCTTATGTTGTAGAGAAGAAGCTCAGTGAAACCAACTGTTATTCAAACTCCTGGCCGCAGACGACAGATGATAGTATGTCACGTCAACATGATGAAGCCATACCACTCCAGAGAGGAAAACAGGGCAACTGTCCTTGATGCTGTCTCACCTATGGCATCCATTTCAAAGGTGAGCTCTCAAGATGAGTTTGACGGGTAATGCTAAGCCACAGGGGGCTAGACTAAGCAATACTGAGATATTGACAAATTTGTCCCATTACTTGTCTCACCTCTCAAAAAGACCAGCATAAGGAAATGGAGGCGGTGATATGTGACTTTCCATGTCCGTTTAATGATATTCCCTCCCAAACTTCTGTCATAACACATGACATTGTTTTGACAAACCCTATTCCAATCAAGTAGCATGCCTATCGGGTTAATCCTGCTAAGAGGGAAATCATGAGAAAGGAGGTTGAATATCTTGTGCAGCATGGATTTGCGGTGCCAAGCTCTGGCCTATGGAGCTCCCCTTGTCTCTTAGATACAAAGTCAGATAGCAGTCCAAGATTCTGCACTGACCTCCGTAAGGTAAATGCTGTGACTGTTGTGGATGCACACCTGTTTCCTCTCATTGATGACTGCATCAATGGGATTGGTCCTGCAACGTATATCAGTAAACTTGACATGTTAAAAGGGTATTGGAAAGTTCCTCCGCCACGTGCTTCTGAGGTTTCAGCCTGTGTGACTCCCGACAGTTTCCTCCAGTACACTGTCAGGCCCTTTGGGATGTGTAATGCTCCAGCTACCTTCCAGAGGCTAGTAAACACAGTACTGGGAGGTGTGCCAAATGTAGCACGGGTGTCAGCTAACATCACTAGCTGTGCCACTGGACCAGTTCTAGGTTCTAAGGAGTGGGGAGCAGAATATAAAGACCAGAGACCATGGCTTTAAATGCAAAGGCCGGCAATTTACTGCATGCAATAAACATAACAGACAGCAAACATAAAAACAAAAAATAATCCTGCAGGTTCTGATGGAAAGGTAAGTATGGTAGCAGGTAAGTATAATTCACCCTTTTTTTATCCACCTAGGTTTGAAATAATTTTAATCAGGCTAATTTAGATTTAATTAGACTGGTCTAATTCAATTATTCTTATTTATATGAATAGGTTGCACCTATTTTGGATTTCCTATTTATTTTCCTGAGTTAACTCTATTCCCTTTCGTTCTCGCACACAGGTAGAAAGGGAGCCAGGTGAATCCTCGCTCTGACCGAGCTTCCAATCGAGCAAAACAAAAAACCTGACCTGTATAGCAGGTCATAAACAAAATAAATGATTATTTCTAACTACTCAACAACACTAACAAAGTTTTACAGTCTCCTGAGTAGTAACATTACTGCTGCGGTGCTCTGTGAACCTAAAATGGCGCCAGGAGCCTTCATGAACTCACGGCTCCATCTTTCACACAAATAACTGAACACATCTCTCATTTACACAATATACATTCTCTCACATTACATTCACAGTGGTTACTCCCTGATAAACCGAAAATATTAAATGGCAACCTGTTTATGATGAAAATTGTCCTTGTACACAGCTATGCGCTATTAGCGTTAGCTCTCCGCTAGCATTTAAACAGAATGACGCGGTGAAAATACAATAAAATGAACACGAAACTCACCAAAACCGGTGTCGCTTAATTTTTATCTGTTCCTCGTCTTGTCCCGACCAGGTAAATGCCGTTTTACAGGTTTTAAATCAACTCTTTTACCCATTATTAATCACCTCTCATTGTTCCTGCCTTCTCCTCTGCTCTCCTTCACCTCTCTGCTTCTGCTGCGTCACTCAGGTGCTGCGACCTTTCTCTTAAAGGGGCAGTGACTCTCTTAAAGGGGTAGTGACTCTCTAAAGGCATATTTTTAATCACACATTAAATTGTTGTTTCAATAACATTTTATCAGACTTGGATGACTTAAATGAACATTAAATTAAACATTTTAACTTGATTAACCTATTTATGCAACTTAATTATTTATTGTTATTTATCTCTGATTTTAATATGGGTTACACAAACACCTAAGCAGAGCTTATCTGGATGACATTGTGGTGTATTTGGCGGCTGACTGGGCTAGCCACATGGCTACCCTGAAAGAGGTTTTTACTCGTCTGTCAACTGCAACTCTAACACTGAATCTCGCCAAATGTTAGTTTGGGAAAGGTAACTGTTCTGTATCTTGGACAGCAGGTTTGGGGAGGAAAGGTGTGCCCTGAAAATGCTTCATTCACTTCCTGCAAATGCTTCATTCACTTCATTTCCTGTTCCAACTACCAGAAGAGAGCTACGCTGGATGGCAGGATACTATCGCCGGTTCTGCAGAAACTTTTCCTCGGTGGCAACAGTCTTTTGAAAGCCTTAAGGGTGTAGTGTGTTGTACTCCAGTTCTGTCTGCCCCAGATTTCTCTATTCCCTTCAAGCTTGATGTGGACGCCAGTGCAGTTGGAGCTGGGGCTGTTCTTCTGCAGGATAACCAGGGCATTGACCATCCTGTGTTAAGCAATATCAACTTTTGTATTCTACCACTGAAAAGGAAGCTCTTGCTCTTTTACTTGCGCTGCAACATTTTGAGGTCTATCTTGGGTCAAGTGTTAAGCCCATTAAGGTCTTCACTGACCACAATCCATTTGTCATGTTCTCTGTAGTTGTAGTGAGCCAGCCACACTGTTTGGACTCACATGGAGGTTTCTGTCCTCCAGGCTACTATATGGTGTGGTGTCAATTTTCCCTGCATTCGAGTGTTCTTTTAACAAGGCCACTGTTACATGCCAGACTGGAGTGTTTGTGTTTGTGTTCTCTCTCCTGGTTTTCCTTCTCTCTCTCCTGGTTTTTCTCTCCTCCCCTGTAAGCTCTCTAGGTGCCGCCTACGTGATTAGAGATCACCTGCGACTGGCTGCCTTCTCCAGGACCCTATAATAAAAGGACCAGGCTCGCAGAGTATCTCTCTCTTCTCTTCTCCTTGCTGCCTGCATACCAAGCCAAGACGGAGCAACTTTGGTTTAATGTTTGTTAAAAAGAGGTATGTGGAGGGAGGTTGAGATCAGTAGGTGAGTTGGGGTACCCTATACATTATTTCACACGGTTAGTTTCCTTTGTTAGATACACCAGGTTAGCGGTTGTTGCCACCCCCTGTATTGGTTTTGGTTAAATCACTTTTTTTTAGAGAAACTAGTTAGCCCTTTTGTTTAATTTGCTTTTCAGAGTTAGGGGGGTAGTCAGGCCTGGTTTTGTTTTATTGGTTTCATTTATTTGGCACAACCTCATCTTGACTCATCCTCCCCCACATTGTTGTAAACCCTCTCTGAATTAAGTGCAATCAAAATTAAATAAGTTTGCACTGTCAACTGCTCTGACTCTCTGTTTTCTTTGTTGAACTGTGGCTATCCAAACTCCCCTAGGGGACGTAACAGCCACTATATACAAGGCCACATTGTACTGCTACATTTTATCGTGTGTATTTTTGAAGACTGTTAATCTGAAAGAAAAGTACCAGAGCAGCTGTTACGTAAGGATGTTTAAAAGTGTGTGTCTCAGAATATAAGGATTTTTAAAAGTTGGTGTCACAGAAAAGAGCTATTGTAACAGTAGGGACAATTTGGTAAGTTTAAAAAAAAAAAAAGCAGCCAACTGGAACCAGGATACCATTAGGAGTAAGGTTTGTTTAACTTAAGTAGGTATTGTTTGTCATGAAGCAGGAAAGAGGGAAACCAAGACTCCATGAGAAGTGAGCTTTGTTTAACATAAGACAAAAAGGTGATATTTTTAGACAAGTAAAAACCACTCCAAAAGCATGCAGAAAGAGAGAAAAAGGGGCATGATTAGACATGCCTCCTGATCTGGGCACACCTACAATCTGCAATATAAAAATAATGTCCTATTGGTAAGAATTCAGTTGTTCTGCAGGACAGCTCGGGCTTTGTACTCCGTGAGTGTTGAAGAATAAAGCTCTCTGGACTCAACTTTGCTGGACTCCAGTGCTTATTTAGCTAATTTTCCTCAGAAGATTTGAACACTTAGAAACTTTTTGAAGAAAAGACTTTGAGAGTAAGGTGTAGAGGCTTGGGCAGGACCAGACTTAGTCTCCAACTGGCCCTTGACTGGGTCTACAGTCCGGCCTGAAAATCCACATCAATGGCACTGTGTCGCCCGAGCTATGGCGCACTGACGGATAGGTAGTGCCGAGCGAGTATTTAAACCCAGGTGGAGCACACCTTGACCTCTTTTCCTGGCCTTTCTGGTGGCCGCAGCAGCGTGACGGCATTTTGCCCTCTTGTGTCACAAACATCTCTAAATAGGTGAGAATGCGCTGCCGTCTCCTCATCCATTAATGCATGCAACATGCAGACTGTTTATTTGTCTTCCTCACCACAGCGCGGCTGATCGCTTGTGTGTGGGGGGAGTGATCGTGTTGCGGGGTGCTTAGTTGTGGCACCGCAACTGCGTGGTGAGTCCGCCTTGTCCGTAATTCTTTTGTGTAATGTGGCTCCCTGCTAATTTTTATATTATGCTGCAGAGGAATTTTGCCGTTTGGCCCTCCATCTCCTCTGGGGTCGTGCTGACGTTGCACCGTTGGTATGTATGGGTTTCACTTTCGATTACGCAATTATCAATCAGCGTTATTTTATAATAAATTTATTTGTCTTACATTTTAGCTGTCCTGGGTAACTGCAACCCTCCTGTGCGTCTGTTAATCCCTGGCCAGCTCTGCTGTTTTGGCTCTATTGAGCTTTCCTTGTTTTGGCTCTGCAAGGCTGTTTTGGCTCAGAACTCCCCTGTTTTGGCTCTACGGGGCTCTCGAGGTTCTACAGAGATTCTCCCGTTCTGGTTCTGCGGGCTTGTGCGGCTCTGTCGAGGCCCTCCGGTTCTGGCTTCACAGTGTCGTTCATGCTCTCCCTCTCTGGAGGCATTTGGACCTGTTCTACGGGGCTCCTTCTAGCCCTGCTGAACTCTTTTTAGTCCATTAGGTTTAATTTCTTTTTGTATAATTTTGTTCTGTTTATGGTATTTTGGTTTGTTTGCTTGGTTATAATTAGTAGGTTGTCCTGTGTTCCTTGTTTGTTGTATTGTTTTAGATTGTTTGTGGCTTGATTTTTAACATCTATTCTGTGTGCAGGTGCTGTGGGCCAGAGGCAGCATCCCCTTCCCTGGTGGTGGTCTTCTTCAAGAGTGCTTTATTTGGTGTACAGTTTTGTGAGTTTTCTCCCCTTTTTGGTTAATGCTGCTGTGGTTAGCCCCAGCCCTATACTTTTATTTGATCTCGCAAAAAAATGTTCACTTTTTATTTAGTTTTGTTTTTTTCATTATTTTGTTAAATAAAATGTTTTGATTAATTTGAACAGTCTCTGCCCTGTGGTGTAAACGAACCTGTGTGTCTAACCATTACATTTGGGTGTATGGCCAGCTGGGAAAATTGAGGACAGGCTGCTCATTGGTCTCACAAGGGGCAGCTTTTAAAAGGAGGAAGTTGACTTGTGCTGACCAAAAAGGAGAGAGTGAGCACATGTTGACTGTTGAATGGATGAGGGTAAGTGGTGGGGAGTTTGGCACTAGGTGAGTTGAGGTACCCTCTACACTTCTCACACGTAGTGGAAGTTTTGTCTAGAGACACTAGGTTATGGGTTGTTGCCACTCGTGTATTGTTTTTGGAGCCTTTTTTTTTTTTTTAAGCTAGACAGGAAGGACTTTTGTTTGACTTGTTGTTTTTAAGAGAACTGAGTTTAGGCCCAGTTTTATTATCTTTTTTCTTTGGTTTGGCACAACCTCTTTACCATCGCCCCCCACCTGTTGAGTAACTTTGTTGTACATTGGGGAGTTTACAGTTGCAGGCAGATCTAAGCTAGACCCCAAAATGCAGACCAGAGCAGACACCAGACGGGATTGAAGTTTGAACACAGTTTAATAGTAGGTTTGTGAAGGCAGGAATCAGAAAGTCAAAGTGTATTTCTCTGAACGAAGACTCAGCTTGCCACCGCGGGGAGTTCGGTTCACTGTGGGCGTCGCGGCTTGGGGTGTAGCTGACGGAGCAGGGGCAGAGCAGGCAGACTGGCGGAGTGTGGCGTGAGCCCGGCGCGGAGTAGTCAGAGCAGAGGGCCAAGTTGCGCTGGAGTGCTGCAGAGGGGGAGGTGAGGCCAGGAGGAAGACAAGGTTAACCAGGCAGGCAGATTTGGCAAAACCAGGAGTCTGGAGCACAAAAACAGAACAGATTAGAAACAGGCAGAAGCTCAGGGAAAAAACTAAGAGCCATGAAGTACCAAGTTCGGGTAACTGAACGATCTGGCGAAGACTGGATGAATGAGCCGGGCTTAAAAACTGCTGACGAGTTGATTGCAGAATGACTCTCAGGTGATGCAATTGAACCAGATGTGGTGATGAATGCCCTGGAGTAACCTCGTCCTCCTAGGCAGCCAACAGACAAGACAGACAGGGATCCTAACAACCATTTCCTTTTGCACCACAACTATTCAAGTACATGGTGTCAGATTATTTCCTTCTATCGAAAAAGGGGATGTAAGAAATATGTGAACAAACAGGATTTATCAAAGGAGGTCTGACAAAGCTCCGCCCTCACCTGACTAACCTGAGACAAACCAGGAAACAGTTTGTTCTTCTTCCTTACTAAAGAGACGCACAGACTGAAAAACAGACAATCAGATTCACCTTCAGACCAAACTAACAACTTCCTCTGAGTGAGTTCAGCTACAGGAGAGAAAAGTGGAAAACTACAACACTGCTGCTTCAACCTGCCGACACTCCACATACTGAAGGTGAGTTTGACTAAAAACTGGACTCAAAGTGAAAGTAAACTTCAGTGAAGTGAGTAGAGGAGGGAGGGGGAGCCATGACTGACTGTACTTTCTGTCTGCTGTGTTTTCAGCTTCACTCACAGACTAAATGGCTTCCAGATCAGAGGAGGATCTCTGCTGTCCGGTCTGTCATGACGTCTTTAAAGATCCTGTTGTTCTGTCATGTAGCCACAGCTTCTGTAAAGACTGTCTGAAGAGCTGGTGGAGAGAGAAACAAACACAAGAGTGTCCACTTTGTAAGAGAAGATCTTCAAAGGAATGAACCACCTTTAAACCTGGTGTTAAAGAAGCTGTGTGAGGCCTTCTTACAGGAGAGAGATCAGAGAGCTTCAGAGGCTCTCTGCAGTCTGCACTCTGAGAAACTCAAACTCTTCTGTCTGGACCATCAGCAGCCAGTGTGTCAGTCGTCTGCAGAGATTCAAAAACACACAACAATCACAGATTCAGACCCATCGATGAAGCTGCACGACAACACAAGAAGAAACTTCAGGAAACTCTGGATCCCTTAAAAGAGAAGTTAAAGGTTTTTGAAGAAGTTAAAGTGAAGTTTGATGAAACAGCAGAACACATGAAGGTCCAGGCCCGACACACAGAGAGGCAGATTAAGGAGCAGTTTAAGAAGCTTCACCAGTTTCTAGAAGAGGAAGAGGAGGCCAGGATGGCTGCACTGAGGGAGGAAGAGGAGCAGAAGAGTCAGATGATGAAGGAGAAGATGGAGGCTCTGAGCAGAGAGATAGCAGCTCTTTCAGACACAGTCAGAGCCACAGAGGAGGAGCTGAGAGCTGAAGACGTCTCATTCCTGCACAACTACAAGGCTGCAGTGGAAAGAGTCCAGCAGCGCCCCCTGCTGGAGGATCCACAGCTGCTCTCAGGAGCTCTGATAGACCAGGCCAAACACCTGGGCAACCTGACCTTCAACATCTGGAACAAGATGAAGGAGATGGTCTCCTACACTCCTCTGATTCTGGACCCAAACACTGCTCATCCAGACCTCATCCTGTCTGAAGATCTGACCAGTGTGAGACGAGGAGAGAGACAGCAGCTTCCTGATAATCCAGAGAGGATTGATTATTTTGTCTCTGTCCTGGGCTCTGAGGGCTTTAACTCAGGGACTCACAGCTGGGATGTCGAGGTTGGAGACAGTGCATTCTGGATACACTGGGTGTGTTAGCAGAGTCTGTCCAGAGGAAGGGACTCATACAGTCTGGATTATGGAGGATAGGCTTCTATAATGGTAAATACTCAGCAGGATCACCATCAGCTCCAGACACTGCTCTCACAGTTCAGAAGAAGCTCCAGAGGATCAGAGTGAATCTGGACTGGAACAGAGGAAAGCTGTCGTTCTCTGATCCTGATACTAACACACACATACACACCTTCACACACACTTTCACTGAGAGGATGTTTCCATACATTTTCACTGTGGATGAAAGTGAAGATATCACCACTGAAGGTCTGTGTGACAGTGGAACAGAACAGTTAGAGATAAAGAGGATGATTATATTCATGATGTTTATTTCTTAAAGGGAAAAGTCACTGAATTGAAGCTGTTAAGCTGCACCTGTCCTCCTGCTGTCTCATTATTACAAACAGCTTTATTTTGGTCTCACTTCTTGTTTTTACTTTCTTTTTGCTGTTTTTTTTAAATTTAGTTTGACTATCAGCTTTTTGTTTCTATTGTCAAACTATTTATGTGTAGAAGTTCATGAATTTTACATTTAGTTCATTTAACTCTTTATTTTTCACCAATACTGTGTTTTTTTTTTATATAAAACACATCTTAAAAACATCTTAATTTGTACTTCTGATTTGTAACATGTATTTAAAGCTGTCAAATAAATGTGGGATGAAATGTGAAAGTGCCTCATATTTGTACGTAAGTGCAGTGTTTGAGTAAATGTATTAAGTTACTTCCCACCACTGCTTGTGAATAATAGTTAATCATTAAAATCAGAACATTTAATGATGGAAGTCAATTTCTGATGGTGACTAAGGTTTCTACTCACAACTGTATTTCCTGTTTTGTTTGTGTCCTTTTTTAAATGAACCTCCAACAGGAGCTCAGAAGAGGAGGAAGGGCTGCAGCAGTAACTGGATTATCACAACACAACATCATCTACACACACGCACTGCAGAACATATCACACGTTATATCACAGCTCATTTACTCATAATGCTGATGGTTAAATGAAATAAACTGATGATGAAATTAATTTTATGTGCTTTTTTTGTCACTGATTTTTTTTTCTTGTTTCTTTCAGCAGAGAGATTTTCTTTCTTTCTTCCTGTTGTGTTCCTTTAAATGAACAATATCACTCATTTTAAGCCTATACCAGCCCTGTTCCTGCACTTTTCGGTCTCTCCCAACTCCAACACACCTGATTCTGATAATTGATCAAGTATCTGAGGATTCATAACAAGTTCCTAATCATAATCAGGAGTGTTGGAGATTGCCGAGACCTAAAACATGCAGGGCAGCAGATCTCCAGGAACAGGCTGGTGACCTCTGGCCTTTCCTCTCGTTATTCTGCAGATTAATTGCTTCTATTCTGTCTAACTATCATGTTTTATTATAATGTTTTCTCATTTTATTTTATATTAAATATTGCTTTCACACTTTCGCAGTGGCGCCTTGTAAAAATGTCAAAGGTCAACTGCAGCTCTTGTGACATGTGTTTGCACACAGTTACTCCTCCTTTGTTTTTATGTTTGTCATGTTCGTGGATAGATTCAACAGTCACAATACAACATGTTAATTAGAGAGATTTAGAGGCGTTAGTAGGTGTGTTTTTAATCTGTGGCCGGGCTAACTGTTACATCCTGCACATCACCTGCTCCCACTTTTTGTGCTAAGCTAAGCTAATAACATCCAGACTACAGCTCTGTACTGAACACACACACGAGGTGCACGTCAACCTTCACATCTCCCTCTCAGAAAGAAACTAATCAGAAAAAAATGTTTGTTTATGAAAGAGTACATCATATTTTTATTCTGATGTTGTTTGTCTGTTGTGCTCTTTGTGGTGAAGGCTCAGCAGTCAGGAAACGCTTACTGGCCTTGATAACAGATAGAGACTGTTGGGTGTGTTTAGTTTGCATGTATCTGCTGTGTGTGTGTGTGTGTGTGTGTGTGTGTGTGAGAACTGGCTTTGTGGCTGACAGAGACACTTCCTGTCTTGGAGAGTCAGGTTCCTCTGTTTTCTGCAGAGTTCAGTCTCAGGTTTGTCTGCTGAGACAGAAACAACCTGACTGGTGAGTGTGTTTGTTCCACTTTCCTTCTCCTCTGGACTAAAATCTCATTTAGAGCGCTTGAACTGATGGTCTTTAGATACACTCATAATTTTTAGTTTCATTTTAAACCTGGAAAACTGTATTGTGGCTGTTTTCTGAGAGTTTGAAGAAAGTCAGCAGGACTTCTCATCCAAGAGACGTCTTCAGTTCATCAGAAGTGACGACGCCTCTTGGATGAGAGGAGAAACGTCTTTAATAACTTCAAGAAAGTCAAGTTGACTGAAAGAAAGTGAAGTGAAAGAAAGAGACTGAAAGAAAGTGAACTGGACTTTGCAGAAAGCAGAATAGTTTGAACTAGACATCGTCGGCTCAGCTGTATAACATGTACATACAGGTAGTGAAAGAAGGAGGAGCTGAGCATGTTTATGAGAACTATATCAAGCTTTTATGTTGTGGGAGTCCTGACAGTTATAAAATGTGTGAGCAATTCAATTAAATGATAACATACAATATATAGAAAAAGTTTTAAAAAGCCACAAAGGTTTCATTTGAAAAGGAACAGAACATTCATCAAGGGCTGAATCAACGTTTGAATGGTGTTTCTAAAGTGTAGTGGAGGAAATTAACAAAGGAAATTCACTGAAGTTCTGAACAAAATTCAGTTTTTAGATACTTGAACTTCAGAGTATTACAGTTTTCATCATTTGAAATCAAACAATGTTATAAAGTATGATTTTCACTGAGCTGCAGCATCAAACTTCTAACATTTTAATGCACGAATAATGAGAAAATGAGTCTAAAATATAAGATATCAACTAATATAAATCCCTGCAGGTTTATATGGGTCATTCTGCAGAGTGAGTACTTTTACTTTTGTTAATTTAAGTACATAAAAGTTAAAAAAAAGCTTTATAATAAATGAAATATGTTTCTAAATTGTCCTACAAAAGTGAAATATTTTAAAGTTTGAAGGAACAGACTTCTCATTATGTATAATACTTCAGTTTTTTTTTTTATTTAGGTTCATTATATAACAAATATTTAATTGTTTTCTGCTGCTTTTTCACTTCATATCAACTCACAGGCTGCACTCTAAAAGGACAGGAAGACATTTTCACTATCAACAAACCTCAGACAGTGTTTTTTTACTTCACTCATTTCTTGAGTTCCCACACTTCAATAACCTCAATTTCTTTTTTTCTTTTTTTTTCGTGTCTCTTACACGTTTGCTTCCTCTTTCCGTTTTGTTCTTTCTACAGTTTGAAGAGCAGAAACATTTTATTCCTACTTTAAAATGTTGTTAACCATCTGCAGTCACGATGAAGATAGCAGCCTTCAATGTTAAAAACCTGGGATGGAAGAAAGTCACAGACAAGACCGTCGTCCAACACCTCACCAAGGTGACTCCGTGATAATGAATTTATGGACAGGACCAATGATAATAACATTCCCAGTACATGCTGCAGTAAGTGCAGCATTTCAACAACATGTTGTGTTTCTTCCAGATCATGTCCCAGTACAGCGTGGTGGTGATACTGGAGGTGATAGATAAGAGCGGTACGGCCATGGGGAGGTTACTTCAAGAACTCAACAACAAGAGGTGAGTTCACTACATTAAAACCTGATATAAAGACCATTTTTAAAGGTTTTTCTTACATGTTAGACTTTCTGCAATATGATATTTAGGAGCTCTAAACAGTATAATGAAGATGGCTTACAAAAGAAGTAAAGTTTATCTGAGAGTCACAACTAACACCTGAAGTCATTAAAATAAAACTGGATTAGATTTATGAGATGAGATTAAAATTAGATTATGAGATGTGGATGATCACAAGATTTGTGATATCGTTTAAATTCAGAGATAACAGATCATATTTTCATACTGTCTCTCCTGTAAGGTATTCATTGTGCCAGAAATAGTTTGTGTTAATGAAAAAGAGAGATGTTCAACCTCTGCTGACTTTCTCACCTCACCACACTGATACACACACACACACACACACACACACACTTCTAAAGCCCATAAAGCTTCATAAATGAATTGTTATAAGAAAATAATCCTGTTAACTGCAGCTGTTAGTGTCACGCTCTTTTTCTGTGATCTAACTCTGTCTTTTCATTTTCATTCTTTCCCTTCAGGATGAATTGTGATTATTGTGGTGATCCTCTGGACTCTTTGACAGACTGCTGTCATGAGACTCTGCTGCCAGTGAAGAAAACCCAAAGAAAACTATCACAGCTCTCAAACTTCATGTAACTTTGTCTTTTTCTCTCGTCTCTGTTTCCTTCAGCTCCAAGCCAAACTGTCCCTACTCCATGATCGCCAGCGTCCAGCTGGGACGACACTCCTACAAGGAGCAGTTTGTTTGCTTCTACAGGTAGGAGAGTCCAGGTTCACGCTCATTTGTGATCCAACGTGTTTGCTGGACATGAAGAATCAGAGTTATTGGACAGTTATTTGCAATAATACAAAGTGAACACATGCCGACAGCACTCTGAGCTTGTATTACCACGCTTGGTCTCACTCAAGGCTGCTTTATGTATCATGCATACACACACATCAATGTCTTATTGTGTGTGTGTCTCAGAAAGCATGAGCTGACACTGGAAGCCTGTCACCAGTATGAAGATAATCAGGCTGGAGATGTGGACGCCTTCGCCAGAGAGCCCTTCATCCTGCGCTTTAGCTGTCCAGCTACAGGTCCGTGTTTCTACGAGCGTCACGTCTTTTTGTCTGAATGGGTGCACATGTGTTTAAGTTCCTCCACCTTTTGTATTCCAGTTGTGAGAGACCTGGTTCTGATCCCAGTCTACACCAAGCCAGAGGACTCTGAGAAGGAGCTGGATGAGCTGCATGACGTGGTCGACGCTGTCAAGAAGAAGTGGGGAACTGATGTGGGTTCGATGGTTTGACCCTGTAGGGCCCCGTGAAAGTGCCAGATAAATCAGATATGTGAAATAAATGTTTTAGTTGCCTTCCTAACGGGGAAGCTGTTACACCTTTTACATGATATGTAAATGAAGTTTAACTTTAACTGATAACAGCAACATTTTTAGCTCCTATATAATCACAAAATGTGACATAACAGTAAACACTTTGATTTAGATGATCTGTTGGGTGAGTTAAATAATCAATAGACCAGAACATAAAAATACAAAATGATTAGTCAAGAATTTCACTCTTTTTGTGGTATTGTTATTTATTATGTTCTGATAAACCTTCATTACTATGAGAAAGAAGCGTTTTCTCTCTTTACTGTTGATATTTAAATTTCGACATTCTGACATTTCAGCCTCTTGTCAGTTTGTGGCTTTTTTATATTTGAATGATCACACACATGTAAATCTGAGTGTGATTAAAAAGGCCAATTCGTTATGCACCTTTTCTGTTTAATTTATCTATAATGTTACACCTGAAGGCACATGATGACACACTAAATGAATCAAGAATATGACTGAGTTTTATCAAACATTATTGCAGTACAGTCTGTTCTTTTACTCAGCTGTGAGCAGACTTTAGTGATGAGCATTTTTACATCACTGGATACCTACAGTATGATTACAGTCAAAATGACTGAACACATAAAATGTTTTTTTTTTTCAATTGATTTTGTTTGTTTATTCATTCATTTTGCAGAATATTATGATTTTGGGGGACTTTAATGCAGATGGACGTTATCTCTCCAAGAAGAAGAAGGGAAAGATTCGCATCTGCTCTGCTCCCTACCATTGGCTGATAGATGACGATGTCGACAGAACGGCTAGTAACCATAACGACTACACCTACGACAGGTGACACGTTTGAGTCTGGACTGTGGTCTCGTTTAATGACCTGATTGTTTTTAAAGACTGAGGTGAATCTTCCACCGACAGGATCGTGGTGTACGGACAGACCATGCTGAACGCCATCGTCCCCAGCTCAGCCAAGTCTTTTAACTTCCATAGCAAGTTCAACCTGACTGATGAAGAGGTTTGACTCATGTTTGTGTTCATCAGCACAGCTGCACACATCTCTATCACTGATAGATCACCATATTTTAAAGGAGAAAACAGACTTTATTTGCTTTCCAAGGCTCTCAGAATCAGTGACCATTATCCTGTGGAGGTGGAGCTGAAGACCAAACAGAAACAAAAAGAACGAAGGAAGACGGATCTTCCCAGACCGACAAAGACATCGTCCACCAAACAACAAACTCAGAGGAAAGGTATCTTCTGTGTTATTGACATTATTGACACATACTGTATATACTCTGTTCATATTGTGCTTTTACTCTGTACCATTTTACACTGGACGTGAACTATTTTATCAAACACTGAATGCATCATAAATCTCACATTCAGACTACAATTCAGTTAAATTTGATTTGATCAATCATTATCTTTAACCATTTTAATCTATTTTATATAGATCTATTTTATCACATAAGGTACTTGATTAAATGTAATTTCCACCATGTTAATGGTAATAGACTTAACTTTATTGATCCCTTTGGGATGACTCCCTCAGGGAAATTTAAATTTTCCAGCAGCACATAAGAAAAGCAGCACACAGATAGAAAGAGCAGCACACAGATAAAAAATAAACAGTAAACACTTAACTTAATATACAAATATACACTTAGCTTAATATACAAAATATAAAAGAATAAGAATTAACTAATATAATGGTCATATTACTTTCACAAAGTTAAATGAATGGGAATAAAGACAACACCCACAAAATTCATAATACTCATGCATTTTAAAGTTAATAGCTGGTTCTTCATTTTTAATGATGTCTTTAAACAGTCCTCACATGTCTGTATGTACACTGAAAGAACTGTTGGGAGCTTTAATTGTTTCTCCTGTCTGGACTGGCCGCACAGCAGTTTTAATGAAAGTGTTGGAAGGAAAAAAATCCACAGTCCTCTCTATGTGCATAAATTAATTCCACCATGAAGCCAAAGCTAATGTGTCGCCTCACTGTTTTTAGTGTGACATTTCATGTTCAGCAAGGAGTGCAGACACAAAGAGGAAGTTTGGTACAAAAAAGACAATGATCTTGGAAGATACCTGTTTGATTTATCAGACGCTGCACAGCAGTTTGTAATGCTCACAGACAGGAGGAACGATTACAGCCACCATCAATGCTTTTCATGTACATACAGACACGTAAGTGTTGTTTAAACACTGAAATAAGATTAACCTACACATTTTAATGTGTTTCTGTCTGGGTCAACTGCACTTTTCACTTTTGTTCTGTTAATATGAATTGAACGCTAACAGGACCACAGAAGAAGACCACGACAAAAAGGAAGAGAGGACAGTCATCAGACACGCCATCCAAGAGAAGACGTTTGAACAAATGATGAACAAACAGACTTTAAAGATTATGCATCAATCAATCATTTAAAAGAAGTGTTATCAGAGTTACAGTCAGAAGTGATAAACATGATTATGTGGAAGGTGTTTCAGTTTCCTGATGATTTGAATCTGCCTCTGCTCAACTTGGGTACTTTATTTTGATACCTGACAGTACAAAGAGCCTCTGTTTTGAACTCACTTTATTGGATTTGTTACTCCACCATCAGCAGTGAGACTTTAGTAAAATATAAAAAAGTTAACTGCTTTAAATATCAATCAGAATACATACATTTATCATAGAATAATACTGGTATATAATCAGAGCTTGACATTGAGTCTAGTGGTTTTCCCAAAGTTACAGCCAATCAACATTTTCATAAGCCACAAATAATGTTGTTGGGAATTTACATTGAATTTGATTAAAGCTGACTGTGGTGTGCCACAATTTACAATTTACCCAGACTTACAACCCTTTTAAATGTAAATGACCACTGTAAACACCTAAACCAAGACTATATGAAATAACACTGCCATCATCAAACATTCAGCTCTGATCAGGTTGTGATTGTAAAACTCCTTTTATATGAAAACTTACAACTGATTAAGACAAAGACCTAAAATGAGCAGTTTCTAATTACATATAAATATGATGCAGAGCTGTATTTAATTTCTGTCTGATGTTGTGTAGCACTTTGGAAAATGTCTTATTGTATTTAAATGTGCTATATAAATAAACCAATTGATGACCTTTGACTTAATAAAAAGTCAGTAAAAATAGTCTTTGTCTGTGTCCTCATTTAGGATCCTATAGTGGTCGATGAATAGAAATGAAACACATCATAAAGAAGACTATATATATTTAGTGTTTGTCAGCTCTTTCAAGATTGCAGCTGATTGATCTTTTTTCTGCTGCAGTTGTTATACATTTACTCAAATACTGTACTCAGACAACAACCTGCTGCACACTGTCAGACTACATTATCAGCAATGACTCATTACTTTGGACTGAAATACCCCCCTGTGTAATATGTGAACCAACAACATTCATCAAATGAAGGTGTGACAAAGCTCCGCCCATCACCTGACTCACCTGAGACAAACCTGAAGAGACGCACAGACTGAAAAACAGACGATCAGATTCACCTTCAGACCAAACTAACAACTTCCTCTGAGTGAGTTCAGCTACAGGAGAGAAAAGTGGAAAACTACAACACTGCTGCTTCAACCTGCCGACACTCCACACACTGAAGGTGAGTTTGACTAAAAACTGGACTCAAAGTGAAAGTAAACTTCAGTGAAGTGAGTAGAGGAGGGAGGGGGAGCCATGACTGACTGTACTTTCTGTTTGCTGCTGTGTTTTCAGCTTCACTCACAGACTAAATGGCTTCCAGATCAGAGGAGGATCTCTGCTGTCCGGTCTGTCAAGATGTCTTTAGAGATCCTGTTGTTCTGTCATGTAGCCACAGCTTCTGTAAAGACTGTCTGAAGAGCTGGTGGAGAGAGAAACAAACACAAGAGTGTCCACTTTGTAAGAGAAGATCTTCAAAAGATAAACCACCTTGTAACCTGGTGTTAAAGAGGCTGTGTGAGGCCTTCTTACAGGAGAGAGATCAGAGAGCTTCAGAGGCTCTCTGCAGTCTGCACTCTGAGAAACTCAAACTCTTCTGTCTGGACCATCAGCAGCCAGTGTGTCTCGTCTGCAGAGATTCAAAAACACACAACAATCACAGATTCAGACCCATCGATGAAGCTGCACAGGATCACAAAGAAGAACTCCAGAAGGTCCCTGAAGCCCTTACAAGACAAACTGAAGCTGTTTGAAGAAGTTAAAGTGAAGTTTGATGAAACAGCAGAACACATGAAGGTCCAGGCCCGACACACAGAGAGGCAGATTAAGGAGCAGTTTAAGAAGCTTCACCAGTTTCTAGAAGAGGAAGAGGAGGCCAGGATGGCTGCACTGAGGGAGGAAGAGGAGCAGAAGAGTCAGATGATAAAGGAGAAGATGGAGGCTCTGAGCAGAGAGATATAGCAGCTCTTTCAGACACAGTCAGAGCCACAGAGGAGGAGCTGAGAGCTGAAGACGTCTCATTCCTGCACAACTACAAGGCTGCAGTGGAAAGAGTCCAGCAGCGCCCCCTGCTGGAGGATCCACAGCTGCTCTCAGGTGCTCTGATAGACCAGGCCAAACACCTGGGCAACCTGACCTTCAACATCTGGAACAAGATGAAGGAGATGGTCTCCTACACTCCTCTGATTCTGGACCCAAACACTGCTCATCCAAACCTCATCCTGTCTGAAGATCTGACCAGTGTGAGAGGAGGAGAGAGACAGCAGCTTCCTGATAATCCAGAGAGGTTTGATAAATATGGCTTTGTCCTGGGCTCTGAGGGCTTTAACTCAGGGACTCACAGCTGGGATGTCGAGGTTGGAGACAGTACATGGCTGGTTACTGGGTGTGTTAGCAGAGTCTGTCCAGAGGAAGGGACGCATACAGTCTGGATTATGGGTAATAGGGTTACATGAAGGTGAATACTCAGCAGGGTCACCACCAGCTCCAGTTACTGTTCTCACAGTGCAGAAGAAGCTCCAGAGGATCAGAGTGAATCTGGACTGGAACAGAGGAAAGCTGTCGTTCTCTGATCCTGATACTAACACACACACACATACACACCTTCACACACACTTTCACTGAGAGGATGTTTCCATACATAGAAACTTGGGATGAAGTGAAGATATCACCACTGAAGGTCTGTGTGACAGTGGAACAGAGCAGTTAGAGATAAAGAGGATGATTATATTCATGATGTTTATTTCTTAAAGGGAAAAGTCACTGAATTGAAGCTGTTAAGCTGCACCTGTCCTCCTGCTGTCTCATTATTACAAACATATGTTGTTGTTATTTGAAATTATCTCTTTGTTTCTGTTTGTAAAATAATTTCACTCTGATTTTTATTTGTGGTTCAATTAGTCTCTTCTTTTTTCATTGGCACTGTCTCATTTTAAATGGATCATTTTTTATTATTATTTTTGAGTTGTGTTTGTGGAGCCATGAAGACCATCAACCACTTTGTTAAGCTTGATGTGGACCGAAAAAAATAAAAAAAAATCAATAATTGCATGTTTTAGCATCCAATCATTGTTCTGATCTAACATTTTAATTTCTACTCCAGATTATAAAGTTTAAAACATTATAATACATTTTTCTGACATGTATCAAATGTTCATAATTTATTAAGCCAAGAAGTCTTTAAAAGTGTTTTCATTTGATGGCAAAGCTTCCTGTGATTTATATCCAGGTTTTAACTTCACAAACCTGATTGCACCCTGTTATTTACTCCCAGCAGTAAGTGGTGACTTTCTGGTGAACAAGTTTAATAAAAGTGCTTTGGTGTTTTGATTTCATCTTAAAAGAGACAGCTCTTCACTGTAAATCTTTAAAATCACTTCTTTTTTCTGCTTTTCTTTCACTTCCTGCAGGCCATGGGTTTATCACAATCAGGAGTACTCAGATCTCAGGGGCACTTCTGCACCTCTCAGGAGGCAGATATTTGAAAGATTGTAGTTATTTGAAGAAAGAAAACAAAAGAAATTGTGATTTTATTAAACAAAAATACTGGTACCATATTTGTGTAAAGCAGGAAAATAAAACCTCAAAACTGATGTTGGTTTTTATTTGTTTTTTGTTGTTTTGCTCCTTTGCTTTGGAAGCGATGCTCAGTTCTTACTGTAGGTAATAAACTAGTGCCCCGTGCAGACCACTGTAACATGTAGAGAAACTGAAGCTGATTGGACAGTTGTTGTGGTAAAAAACAAGACAAATGCTGATATAACAGGGATGATCAGTTTTATTTTTAAGTTTTAGCCTTTGACTAAGTTTTGAATAAATTGTATTCCTTATTTTTGTATTTTTAATAAACATGAGGCCTGTAAAAAGTCCAGGATGAGGCTCATCAGGTTATTTTCACACTGGAATAATTGATTTTTAAAGCTGCAGATCAACATTTGGGTCTGATGTGAACATCAGAACAGACTCCAGATTAAATAATCCTTTCTGAGTCTTTTGCAGTAAACTAGCTGTCCACTCCATCTGATGCTCCTGAAATAATAGAAAAAGGCTTTGGAAGCTCTGTAAGATCCATTAAGTGGCTTTTCTGGAACTTTTAATCAAATAACATGAATCTTAAATATAAAAATGATTCAGCATCTCTCAGCTTTAATCTCAGTGGAGAGAGGAGAGCTCTGAAACACCATTTAGAAAAAACATAAATCTACAAATAGAGTTTACAGAAAATTGTGCCTGCACGAGGAAAAGAAATAAAACATTAAGAAGTCAAAACCACAAAGTGCTCAAAGTAACTTTTATTGTACAAAAGATTTGACTCTTTGCAGAAAATACACATTTCCTTGAAGTGGGTTGAAAAGCACAATCAGAGTGACAGAAAATGTTCCTGCCAACAGATTATTTCATTTTTTAAGCTTTCAGGGAAGAAAAATCTTCACTTTCAATTTGCATTTTACAACAAACGGTTAGTTTTTCACTGACTCCTCTGCTCGTGTGCTTTTAACAAACCAGGTATGAACAAATCAGTAGATATCAAATCTTTTAAAGTCATAGTTTCCTAAAATGTTAAATTCAAATAAAGAAATGAAGTGTAGATACTACACACGCTGCCTCAATGGAGCACTCTCCTCTTTGACATTAAGCCTTTTATTACAGCGTCAAATTCACAAAAAGAAAAGACTAAACAAACAGTAAAACTAATAAGTGAGGAATATAATTAAGACACTTTCCCCTCAACAATAAAATCTCTACAAAAAGTAGAGACCTCTGGAAATATTGTGGTGGAAGACGAGTTTAATAAGAGAATGTAAAATAGAGCTTGATTTGTCACATCCTGTTAAAGAAAACTATCTACACGAGGTCAAAGGTCGACTACTTGGCTTTTTTTCTGATATATTTTGACCTGATGTGAAGAACGACGAGCTGCGACCTTCCTGAACGATCGGGTTAAATAACTCCACTCGTTCCTTCTCACTATTTTACATTTTTGTTAATGCTGTCATTTATTTGTGTGAGCAGGAAACCAGGAAGCAACACTGACCGTCGGTGAGAGGTTCGATTTTCCACAGAGTTGGTGTCACAGTCTCACCTGGTGCTCCTCCTACACCCTGGTGCTTCTGCTGTGGGGGTGTGGCTTTCCTCAGCTGCTACCTGCCTGAATCATCACCACCTGCTATCAGTTTGCAATCTGCTGATCTAGCCAGCCACACTAACTTTGGCCAGGAAGTGGCCAGCCTCAGTTTTTGCCTCTGCCTGTCCCCGTTATTGTGATAGGTTGTTTTCTAGTTAAAAGATGATCATGGGAATTGTAAGTACAAATGGTAATAAAATAGTGAAAAGGATATCTAAAAAAGGGAAATTCATACATTAACAGATTACAGCTGTAAATGTAAGAAAAGTCCATTAGAGTTATTGTGTAAAATGTTTAACATGCTTAAATAGTGTTTAAAAACATTTTTGCTGGTGTTTTGCAGACATGTTGACCGAGTTGAGTGTCTTTGAAATTTGATTTTATATTCAGATTCCATCCATCCATCCATCATCCATCTGAAAGTCTGAGCGGGAGAGATCCATCTTCAGAGATCCCAGACTACTGAACTTCCTCCAGAATTTGGAGCAGCTTCCCAGCAGCCTGGACTGGGAGGGACGCTCACTCCTCCCAGGGGGCATCCTGGCTCAGCTGACTCCTCTCGTGAAGGAGCAGCGGCTCTACTCCAGCTCCTCCCGAGGACCGATGACCGAGCTGGGAGCTAGGAGGAAACTTTTCGTCAAAGTGGGCCATTACCAAAGTCATACTAGGTGTGCATTTGAGCTTGTTTCACCACGATGCCGGTATCGAGCTCACTGTGTCAATCTCATGCATCATACAACAGACCCCAGATACTTAACCTCCTCCACTTCAACCGGGCAGGACCTCCCCAACCCCCCGGAGGAGGGCACGCCACCCTTTTTCGGTCGAAACCATGGCCTCGGATTTGGAGGCAGTGCATCCCATGCCGCTTCACACTCGGCTGCATCCCAGTTGAAGGACAACATCATCTGCAAAAAGCAGAAGAAATGAAATCCTGTGGTTCCCAAACTTCCCTTTGCCTGAAATCATTCCCTAGAAATCCATCCATAAGCAGGACCGGTGACAAGCCTGCGAGTCAACATGCTGAACAGGTCTGACTTACTGCAGGCAATGCCAAAATGCTCTTTCCGTGCGAACCAAGCTACAGAGACCGAACAGCCCTTTAATGCCCCCGGACCCCATTACTCCCCACAGAATAGAGGGACCACAATGCTGTCGAATCCAGATCCAGATCCACAAAGCACATGTGGACTGGTTGGGCAAATCCCAAAACCCTCAAGCACCCTGTGGAGGGTATAGAGCAGGTCCAGTGTTCCACGACCGGGACGAAACCCGCATTGTTCCTCCTGAATCCGAGGTTCGACTATCGGCCGATCCAGTACCCTGGCGTAGACCTTTCCGGGGAGGCTGAGAAGTGTGATCCCCTGTAGTTGAACACACTCTCCGGTCCCCCTTTTTAAAAAGAGGGACCACCACCCCAGTTTGCCACTCCAGAGGCACTGTCTCCAACCTCCATGTTGCAGAGGCGTGTCAGCCAAGACAGCCCTCCAGAGACTTGAGGTACTCAGGGCAGGATCTCATCCACCCCCGTTTTGCCACCGAGGAGCTTGCAAACTACCTCAGTGACTTCGGCTTGGGTGATGGACGAGTCCACCTCAGAGTCCCCAGCCTCTGCTTCCTCACTGGAAGGCAAGTCGGTGGGATTGCCTCGAAGTATTTCTTCATGTCCCTAAATACTTCAGTTGAGGTCAACAGCTTCCCACCCGCACTGTAATCAGTGTTGGCAGAGTACAGCTTCCCCTTCTGAGGCGCTAAAAAGGAAATGCCTCCTCCATGTGCCTCCTCCCAGACCCGAGTATTGCATCACTGCGTCAGGAGTCCCACAGGCCAACATTGGTCCGATAGGACCCTTCTTCCTGATGACGGCATTTTCCGGTGTCCACCAACTAAGACAGGCACCAGAGACCTTTTGAACCGCCGCGTTGTCAACTGCATTCCCCAGCCTCCCTCATGACTTGGTATTGAAGACCTTGAAAATAATACATTCTTCCAGCTCCAACTTCCTCCTGCCAGCGGATCCAACTCACCACCACGGGTGATTACAGCTCAAACAGGGCCGGAGATCAGATGAGGAGACCAATAACAGGGGACAGGTGAACACTAATCGTGAGGAGGCTTCGTCCTCCCGATCACGCCTCCTCCAGGTATCACTGTCGTGAAGTAAGGTGAGTCCCCAGAGTCCCCATCAACTCACAGAACCCAAGAAGGCTCTCTGTACTGCTGTTCAAGGAGGCACAAACAACAGAAACACCCCACAAGGGCAGGAAGCGACCTCAAACTCCAACACAGCTGGTGGCTGAGCTGGGAGCTATAAGCAAGCCCACACCAGTGCCGCTCACCCTGGGCAGAGGAAGGAATACCCCAAGCCCAATGAGCCCAACAGGAAGTCAGAGCAGGTGACCCAGAGTCCTCAGAGTTTTGAGCTTCCTGGAGGCCCACAGACCCAAACCACATAAACTCAAAGACAGGCCCCCTGCCAGACCAGAAACCCGGACCACTAGCCCCACACCTGGCTCCAGGGTGGGGCACGTCGCCAGGGAGCCCGGCCGGGTCCCGTGGAAGCCAATCCGGGCGACAGACAAGGAGTTGATTCTTTCTTCATGGTGGGCTTGTGAAAAAAGCACCTAGGACCTGTTTGCCATGGGAGGGGGCGTAACCCTACCAGGGGCGTACATGCTCCTAGGATCATTCACACTCCACCCCCTCCACAGTAAGGTGGCGGTTCAAGCTGAGGGGTATATTCAGATTGATTAAGTACTGAAAGAATTTGGAGCAGCTAGCAGACTGTAATCCTGGCTGTGAGAAAGCGACATGATGCTAGTTAAAGTGGAACACATACTGTGTGCATTTGGCTTGTTGAGCTCAGTAATATGCATATACAAAGTAAGGCTGCTAAAGCACATCTGTATATTTAAGTGTTATTCTTTGTGTTTGCTTAGTTGCTGATGTTTTCGTTTTTAATGCTTACTGTAGCCCAACTGTTTAAGATAGGAAATAAGGAGTTTAATACAAAATAAAATAAAATAATAAAATAAGTAATAAGTTTTTTTCTAGTTGTTTTTAGCTGTATGTATTGGTGTAGCACTTCATAAATACTTACCTGTACAGTTGAGTAAAAAGGAAATGTGTGATATTGCATCACAAGTATTGCATTTGTAACATAAGTGTAAATAAGTTTTGTTGTATGCATTTCTATGACTTGTATTTTGAAAATAATACATTCTCAGTCAGGGTGTTAAACTAATGAAACAGGGGAGGAGACAAAATAACAGGGGAAACAATGGGCAGGAAGTGAAACAATAAGGGAGGAGCAGGAGACCAGAAACAACTAATCAAGGAAGGGAAACACATCAAAGACAGGAGACCAGAAACAACTAAACAAAGACAGGAGACCAGAAACAACTGAAACAGACCTGAAACAGGAACACGAGGCTGCAGAGAAACACTAAAAACAGGACACAGGGAAAGACAGACAAGGAGGACACAAAAAACACAAGGAACAAACTCAAAGACAGGAGACCAGAAACAACTAACACAGGACACAGGGAAAGAGAGACAAGGAAGACACAAGAAACACAAGGAACAAACTGAACACAAGAAACACAGAAAACAATGACCACACTGAACAAACTATAATGCAAACCATAACAACCAGGCGGGGTTGAAAGTGCAGGCCGATCAAACCATAACAACCAGCAGCAAAGTGTACAGGACATACAAACCATAACAACCAGAGAATTGAAATTGACGGGTGGGTGGGGTCCCTCGTGATGCAGAGGGCTTTACTGGGTGAGGCATGAGATGTAAGTCTCTTGGAGGGAGGGGAGAGAGGCCCCGACGATCTTCTCAGCTGCTCTCACGATGAACTGGAGGGTCTTCCTGCAGGATGCGGAGCAGGCGCCGTACCACTGCACGGTGATGCTGCTGGTCAGGACGCTCTCGATGGTGCCTCTGTAAAAGGTGCACATGATGGTCGATGAGGTGGTAGAGAGGTTGCCTTGGTTTTGCTGAAGACTCGTCTGAAGTCGTAGTTCTCCACTGGCAGCCCCGAGAGGTCAGGTGGAGGACTGGAGCTGGGAGACGCCCAGGGAGCAGCAGCCTGTCAGAGGCAGACTTGTGGAAGGACGATCCTCCTGCACCTATCAGAAGGCAGATCATTTAAAGAGTCTAGTTATTGTAGAAAAACAAACAAAAGAAATGATGATTTTATTTTACAAAATACTGCATGATATTTGTGTTAAGCAGAGAAATAAAACTACAAAACTGATTTATTTACTATACTTTACTTTCATTTTGTTTTTGTCCTTTTTCTTGTTGGCTTTGAAATCAATACTCAATCATCACTGAAGGTGATAAGTTGGTGCCTCGTGCACACTACTGTAACATGTAGAGAAACTAAAACTTGAAGATCTCACATGCGCAGTTACTGTTTTTCAACTATGATTAGACAATTGTTGGGGTAAAAAACAAGACAGATACTGATGTAACAGGGATGATTTTTTTTAAAGAAAATAATTCTTTCAGTACTGGAAGGTTAAAGTTTTTAAAGAAAATACTTTTTTTTCAACACCTGACGGGCTGATTTTTTTTAAGGAAGGAATTGCTGCTGTTTTATCCATCCATCCATCTTCATCTGCTTTGGTCCGGGAACCGGGTCGCGGAGGCAGCAGTCTGAGCAGAGATGCCCAGACTTCCCTCACCCCAGACACTTCCTCCAGCTCTTCCGGGGGGATCCCCGAGGCGTTCCCAGGCCAGCCGAGAGACATAGTCTCTCCAGCGTGTCCTGGGTCTTCCCCGAGGCCTCCTCCCGGTGGGACACGCCTGGAACACCTCCCTAGGGAGGCGTCCAGGGGGCATCCGAAATAGATGCCCAAGCCACCTCAGCTGACTCCTCTCGATGCGAAGGAGCAGCGGCTCTACTCCGAGCTCCTCCCGAGAAGTGACCGAGCTTCTCACCCTATCTCTAAGGGAGCGCCCAGCCACCCTGCGGAGGAAACTCATTTTGGCCGCTTGTATCCGCATGATCTTGTCCTTTCGGTCATTACCCAAAGTTCATGACCAGTAGACCGTGAGTGAGGGTGGGAAACGATAGATTGACCGATGCGTAAATCGAGAGCTTCGGCCTTTCAGCTCCTTCTTCACCACGACGGTCCGGTACACCAACCGCATAACTGCGGATGCTGCACCAATCCGCCTGTCAATCTCACGCTCCATCTTTCCCTCACTCATGAACAAGATCCCGAGATACTTGAACTCCTCCACTTGAGGCAGGACCTCTCCACTCCACCCGGAGAGGGCACGCCACCCTTTTCCGGTCGAGAACCATGGCCTCGGATTTGGAGGTGCTGATTCTCATCCCAGCCGCTTCACACTCGGCTGCAAACCGCTCCAGTACATGCTGAAGGTCCTGGCTTGATGAAGCCAACAGGACAACATCATCTGCAAAAAGCAGAGATGAAATCCTGTGGTTCCCAAACCGGACTCCCTCCGGCCCCTGGCTACGCCTGCCTAGAAATCCTGTCCATAAAGATTATGAACAGGACCGGTGACAAAGGGCAGCCCTGCCGGAGTCCAACATGCACTGGGAACAGGTCTGACTTACTGCCGGCAATGCGAACCAAGCTCCTGCTCCGGTCGTACAGAGACCGAACAGCCCTTAGCAAAGGCCCCGGACCCCATACTCGCGGAGCACTCCCCACAGAATACCACGAGGGACACGGTCGAATGCCTTCTCCAGATCCACAAAGCACATGTGGACTGGTTGGGCAAACTCCCATAAACCCTCCAAGCACCCTGTGGAGGGTATAGAGCTGGTCCAGTGTTCCACGACCGGGACGAAAACCGCATTGTTCCTCCTGAATCCGAGGGTCGATTGGCTGCTATAGACTGCCAGGGGGCTCCCATGATGCATCGGGCATCTCTCCCTCTTCCTCTGCTTCCTTTACTCATATTATGGTAGTAGTGCAAACTGGAGTCACTTTTATAGAACTGGTTAAAAGTGGCTAAACTGGTTAAAGTAGTTAAATTGGCAAAAAAAGTGTCAAAACGGTTAATGTGAATACTCTTATGTCCTGTAAAGTGCATGTTACTGCCGGAGCCCCGGTCCTCTTTGTTCTCTCCAGTCTTGCAGGTTCCTCACTGATTCTGGTTGTGGTCCATCTGTCTGAGGTTCACTGGCCTGGTGGGGACATGATCTGTGTCTGTGCTGTGGAGAGAAGGTCGAGTGGCCCAGAGCTCCATATGAGGACATCTAGAGATGCACCTGGACTCACAGACTCATTTCCATTACCTGTGATACCTTCACACATGGACTAAACCAATGAACTCAGTATAGCTACAGCTTATTACGACTCATGTATAATTCCATAATATGATTGATGATGTTCTCTGTACATGTGGCATCTATTGCACGTCTGTCCGTCCCAGGGAGAGGGATCCCTCATCTGTGGCTCTTCCTCAGGTTTCTTCTTTTTCCCATAAAGGGTTTTTTGAAGTTTTTCCTGACTCGGTTCGAGGGTCTAAGGACAGAGGGTGTCACAACTGTACAGATTGTAAAGCCCTCCGAGGCAAACAATGTTTGTGATTTTGGGCTCTAAATAAATAAATTTGAATTTTGAAAAATTTGACTATAGGCCGAATTCTCCTCTCCAGTACCCTGGCGTGAGACCTTCCTGGGAGGCTGAGAAGTGTGATCCCCCTGTAGTTGGAACACACTCTCCGATCCCCCTTTTTAAAAAGAGGGACCACCACCCCAGTTTGCCACTCCAGAGGTACTGTCCCCAACCTCCGTGCAATGTTGGAGAGGCGTGTCAGCCAGAGAGTAGCAGAGTACTGCTTCCCCCTTCTGAGGCGCCGGACAGGTTTGCCAGAATCTCTTCTGAGGCCGACCGATAGTCCTCCTCCATGGCCTCACCAAACTCCTCCCAGACCCGAGTTTTTGCCTCCAGGACCGTCCCGGGCTGCGGCTTGCTTGGCCATTTGGCCTGCCGGTACCTGTCAACTGCGTCCAGGAGTCCCACAGGCCAACATGGTCCGATAGGACTCCTTCTTCAGCCTGACGGCATCCCTTACTTCCGGTGTCCACCACCGGGTTCGGGGATTGCCACCACAACAGGCACCAGAGACCTTGCGTCCACAACTTCGGAACTGCCGTGTCGAACAATGGAGGCAGAGAACATGGTCCACTCGGACTCAATGTCCCCAGCCTCCCTCGGAATCTGTGAGAAGCTCTTCCGGAGGTGGGAGTTGAAGACCTCCCTGACAGAGGGCTCGGCCAGACGTTCCCAACAGACCCTCACAATACGTTTGGGTCTGCCAAGTCTGTCCAACTTCCTCCTCTGCCAGCAGAGATCCAACTCACCACCAGGTGGTGATCGGTTGACAGCTCAGCCCCTCTCTTTACCCGAGTGTCCAAGACATACGGCCGGAGATCAGATGAAACGACAACAAAGTCGATCATCGACCTCCGGCCTAGGGTGTCCTGGTGCCACGTGCACTGATGGACACCCTTATGCTCGAACATGGTGTTCGTTATGGACAAACTGTGACTAGCACAGAAGTCCAATAACAGAACACCGCTTCTAGGGTTCAGATTGGGGAGGCCGTTCCTCCCGATCACGCCCCTCCAGGTATCACTGTCGTTACCCACGTGAGCATTGAAGTCCCCAGTAGTAGGACAATGGAGTCCCCAGTCGGAGCACTATCAAGTACCCTCCCAGGGACTCCAAGAAGGCCGGGACTCTGTACTGTACTGCTGTTCCCGTGCCCATGAGGCACAAACAACAGCAAGAGACCCATATCCCCAACCCGAAGGCGCAGGGAAGCGACCCTCTCGTTCACCGGGGTGAACTCCAACATGTGGCGGCTGAGCTGGGGAGCTATAAGCAAGCCCACACCAGCTCGCCGCCGCTCACCCTGGGCAACTCCAGAGTAGTGGAGGGTCCAGCCCCTCTCAAGGAGCTGGGTTCCAGAGCCCAAGCTATGCGTGGAGGTGAGCCCGACTATCTCTAGCCGGTACCTCTCAACCTCCCGCACAAGCTCAGGCTCCTTCCCCCCCAGCGAGGTGACATTCCATGTCCCTATTGCCAGAGTTTTGTTCCAGGAGATTGGGTCGTCGAGGCTTGTCCCCCCTGCCACGACTGCTACCCAAACCACATTGCACCGGCCCCTCATGGACCTTCCTGCATGGTGGTGAGCCTACTGGAAGGCGGGCCCACGTCGCCATTTCGGGTTGAGCCCGGCCGGGTCCCGTGGGCAAAGACCCGGCCACCAGGCGCTCGCCTGCGAGCCCCAACCCCAGGCCTGGCTCCAGGGTGGGGCCCCGGTAACGCCAATCCGGGCGACGTAACGGTCCTTGATGTTCTTCTTTTCATGATGGGCTTGTGAACCGCTCTTAGTCTGGCCCGTCACCTAGGACCTGTTTGTCCATGGGAGACCCTACCAGGGGCATTAATGCCCCCAACAACATAGCTCCTAGGATCTGTTAGGCTGCTGTTTTATCTGAGCATATTTTCATTCTTTTTATAATCAAGGACTTACCTTCAACAAATGCACAGTAGAGAAAAATGAAAAAGTGAAATGTAAAATGACACAGCACACTATTAAATAAACAGCATTTTTCTTCTCACAGAGAGAAGGCATTAAGAAAAAATGTGAGGCAGATAAAAACTATGTGCTTTACTGCAACTAAACCATTATTTTAAAAATCCTGACTTAAAATTAAGTTCAACTTAATTAGAATAAACTTTACTGTGCTCACAACTGTTTGTTGTCTAAATAGCTGTGTAAGTTACTCTGCCAATAAACCTGGTAAGACTAAGTGGTGAAATCTGATCCAGGAAGTCCACTTTGAGTTATGTCTTATTTGCAGCCCCTTGCTGGGTGATATTGTGTTGCAGCAAAAGTTGGATGTTGTTTGTTTTTCTGCTGTTGGCTCCTCACTGAAGCTAAAACTAACTACGTGTTCATTGTGAAAAGCACTCTGTGATTTGTGAAATATGTGTAATGTTCCTTTAAAGTGCCCCTTTTGAATCATTACACCACAGTCTTCAGTCAAGTCTGCAGGTGAAAACAGACTGTAGTGAAAAAGAAAAACAGCATTGACTCATCTGTACATGTGGGTCGAAAGGTCAAAGGTTATGATTTAGGAGGTCACAGCCACACCTGGAGTAGCATCACATCTGATTTCATGATGACACATGACTGAACTTTCAGACGATGTTCATCATGTTCATCCTGCTGTCCTGCATCCTTTATGTCAGTGATGAACAGAAGATCACAACATTTCCAGTACACAGAGGGAGATCAGTTTTTATTTCTTCTCAAACTGGACAAATTAAACATTTTTTTGTTTTTTACTTCAAAGCAGAGTACAGCTCTGTTTTAATCTGAATAATTAATCTACTGAGCACATTCATGCTGTTACAATCAGTCTTCATTTTCCTGGTTATATACAGTCCAGAGGATGATGGTGATGAATTTTTGTTAGTCTCTCTCATTAACATCTTTTTTCCTAATTTTTCTTACAGAGTATAGAGACAATTTGTTTACCTAAGTAAAAGCTACAAATGAGGAAACGTGAGTGCACAGTCAGGCATATTGTACATTTACTCAAATACTGTACTCAGACAACAACCTGCTGCACACTGTCAGTCTACATTATCAACAATGAATCAGTACTTTGGACTGAAACACACCCCTGTGTAATATGTGAACCAACAGCATTCATCAGAGGAGGTCTGACAAAGCTCCGCCCATCACCTGACTCACCTGAGACAAACCAGGAAACAGTTTGTTCTTCTTCCTCACTAAAGAGACGCCCAGACTGAAAAACAGACGATCAGATTCACCTTCAGACCAAACTAACAACTGAGTGAGTTTGACTAAAAACTGGACTCAAAGTGAAAGTAAACTTAAGTGAAGTGAGTAGAGGAGGGAGGGGAGCCATGACTGACTGTACTTTCTGTCTGCTGTGTTTTCAGCTTCACTCACAGACTAAATGGCTTCCAGATCAGAGGAGGATCTCTGCTGTCCGGTCTGTCATGACGTCTTTAGAGATCCTGTTGTTCTGTCATGTAGCCACAGCTTCTGTAAAGACTGTCTGAAGAGCTGGTGGAGAGAGAAACAAGCACAAGAGTGTCCACTTTGTAAGAGAAGATCTTCAAAGGGAGACCCACCTTGTAACCTGGTGTTAAAGAAGCTGTGTGAGGCCTTCTTACAGGAGAGAGATCAGAGAGCTTCAGAGGCTCTCTGCAGTCTGCACTCTGAGAAACTCAAACTCTTCTGTCTGGACCATCAGCAGCCAGTGTGTGTCATCTGCAGATTCAAAAACACACAACAATCACAGATTCAGACCCATCAACGAAGCTGCACGACAACACAAGAAGAAACTTGAGGAAACTCTGGATCCCCTAAAGGAGAAGTTAAAGGTTTTTGAAGAAGTCAAAGTGAAGTTTGATGAAACAGCAGAATACACATGAAGGTCCAGGCCCGACACACAGAGAGGCAGATTAAGGAGCAGTTTAAGAAGCTTCACCAGTTTCTAGAAGAGGAAGAGGAGGCCAGGATGGCTGCACTGAGGGAGGAAGAGGAGCAGAAGAGTCAGATGATGAAGGAGAAGATGGAGGCTCTGAGCAGAGAGATAGCAGCTCTTTCAGACACAGTCAGAGCCACAGAGGAGGAGCTGAGAGCTGAAGACGTCTCATTCCTGCACAACTACAAGGCTGCAGTGGAAAGAGTCCAGCAGCGCCCCCTGCTGGAGGATCCACAGCTGCTCTCAGGAGCTCTGATAGACCAGGCCAAACACCTGGGCAACCTGACCTTCAACATCTGGAACAAGATGAAGGAGATGGTCTCCTACACTCCTCTGATTCTGGACCCAAACACTGCTCATCCAGAAACTCATCCTGTCTGAAGATCTGACCAGTGTGAGACGGAGGAGAGGAACAGCAGCTTCCTGATAATTCCAGAGAGGTTTGATAAATACTGCACTGTCCTGGGCTCTGAGGGCTTTAACTCAGGGACTCACAGCTGGGATGTCGAGGTTGGAGACAGTACATACTGGTTTCTGGGTGTGTTAGCAGAGTCTGTCCAGAGGAAGGGAGACGGAGACATACAGTCTGGATTATGGGTAACATGGTTCAATAATGGTAAATACTCAGCACGGTCACCATCAGCTCCAGCGACTGCTCTCACAGTGCAGAAGAAGCTCCAGAGGATCAGAGTGAATCTGGACTGGAACAGAGGAAAGCTGTCGTTCTCTGATCCTGATACTAACACACACATACACACCTTCACACACACTTTCACTGAGAGGATGTTTCCATTCATTTGCACTGTTGGTGAAGTGAAGATATCACCACTGAAGGTCTGTGTGACAGTGGAACAGAGCAGTTAGAGATAAAGAGGATGATTATATTCATGATGTTTATTTCTTAAAGGGAAAAGTCACTGAATTGAAGCTGTTAAGCTGCACCTGTCCTCCTGCTGTCTCATTATTACAAACAGCTTTATTTTGGTCTCACTTCTTGTTTTTACTTTCTTTTTTGCTGTTATTTAGTTTGACTATCAGCTTTTTGTTTCTACTGTCGAACTCTTCATGTGTAAAATAAATTAACTTCTGATCCTTGTTTGGCTCATGTAGTTCATCTTTTTATCATACTGTGTCATTTTAAATTCAGTAATAGATTTCTATTTTTGATTTGTGTGTATGTGGAGCCATGAAGACCATCAAACTCTTAATTGAAGCTGATGTGGATCCAAATTAAAAAAATCAATAATTTCATGTTTTAGCACCCAATCATTGTTCTGATATAAGATTTTAATTTCTACTCCAGATTATAAAGTTTAAAACATTATAATACAATGTTTATAATTTATTAAGCCAAGAAGTCTGTAAAAGTGTTTTCATTTGATGGCAAAGCTTCCTGTGATTCATATCCAGGTTTTGTCTTCACAAACCTGATTGTACCCTGTTATTTACTCCCAGCAGTAAGTGGTGACTTTCTGGTGAACAACTTTAATAAAAGTGTTTTGGTGTTTTGATTTCATCTTAAAAGAGACAGCTCTTCACTGTAAATCTTTAAAATCACTTCTTTTTTCTGCTTTTCTTTCACTTCCTGCATGTCATGGGTTTATCACAATCAGGAGTACTCAGATCTCAGGGGCACTTCTGCACCTATCAGGAGGCAGATATTTGAAAGATTGTAGTTATTTGAAGAAAGAAAAAAAAAGAAATTGTGATTTTATTTTAAAAAAAAATACTGCACCATATTTGTGTAAAGCAGAAAAATAAAACCTCAAAACTGATGTTGGTTTTTATTTGTTTTTTGTTGTTTTGCTCCTTTGCTTTGGAAGCGATGCTCAGTTCTTACTGTAGGTAATAAACTAGTGCCCCGTGCAGACCACTGTAACATGTAGAGAAACTGAAGCTGGTTGGACAGTTGTTGTGGTAAAAAACAAGACAAATGCTGATATAACAGGGATGATCAGTTTTATTTAGTTTTAGCCTTTGACTGAGTTTTGAATAAACTGTATTCCATATTTTCGTATTTTTAATAAACATAATATAATTTAATAAACATGAGGCCTGTGAAAGTCCAGGATGAGGCTCATCAGGTTATTTTCACACTGGAATAATTGATTTTTAAAGCTGCAGATCAACATTTGGGTCTGATGTAACATCAGAACAGACTCCAGATTAAATAATCCTTTCTCAGTCTTTTGCAGTAAACTAGCTGTCTGCTCCATCTGATGCTCCTGAAATAACAGAAAAAGGCTTTGGAAGCTCTGTAAGATCCATTAAGTGGCTTTTCTGGAACTTTTAATCAAATAACATGAATCTTAAATATAAAAATGATTCAGCATCTCTCAGCTTTAATCTCAGTGGAGAGAGGAGGGCTCTGAAACACCATTTAGAAAAAACATAAATCTACAAATAGAGTTTACAGAAAATTGTGCCTGCACGAGGAAAAGAAATAAAACATTAAGAAGGTCAAAACCACAAAGTGCTCAAAGTAACTTTTATTGTACAAAAGATTTGACTGTTTGTAGAAAATACACATTTCCTTGAAGTGGGTTGAAAATCACAAAAACAGAGTGACACAAAATGTTTCCTGCCAACAGATTATTTAATTTTTTAAGCTTTCAGGGAGAAAAATCTTCACTTTCAATTTGCATTTTACAACAAATGGTTAGTTTTTCACTGACTCCTCTGCTCATGTGCTTTTAACAAACCAGGTATGAACAAAACAGTATATATCAAATCCTTTAAAGTCATAGTTTCCTAAAATGTCCTCTTTGACATTAAGTCTTTTATTACAGTGTCAAATTCACAAAAAGAAAAGACTAAACAAATAGTAAAACTAATAAGTGAGGAATATAATTAAGACACTTTCCACTCAGCAATAAAAACTCTACAAAAAGTAGAGACCTCTGGAAATATTGTGGTGGAAGACGAGTTTAATAAGAGAGAATGTAAAATAGAGCTTGATTTGTCATTTCCTGTGTTATGTGCCAAGCATGGCCATGTGCTTTGTCCCCTCCCCCTTTCATTCTCTCTCTCTCTCTCTCTCTCTCTATTTTCTCTCAGGTGTGCAGGTTTGCTGCCTGGTTGATGGCCAGCTGGGAAATCGAGGACAGGCTGCTTATTGGTCCATTAAACCAGGAACTGGCAAATCAACTCACAGGAGGCAGCTTTTAAAAGGAGGAAGCTGAGTTGTGCTCACTCTCTCCTTTTTGGTCAACACATGTTGAATGTTGAATGGATGAGGGTAAGTGGTGGGGAGTTTGGCACTAGGTGAGTTGGAGTACCCTCTACACTTCACACACGTAGTGGAAGTTTTGTCTAGAGACACTAGGTTATGTGTTGTTGCCACTCGTGTATTGTTTTTGGAGCCTTTTCTTTTTAGCTAGACAGGAAGGACTTTTGTTTGACTTGTTGTGATGATGAATGATAGTTTAGGCCCAGTTTTGTTATCTTTTATTTCTTTGGTTTGGCTCAACCCCTTTACCATCTCCCCTCACCTGTTAAGTACCTTTGTTGTACACTGAGGAGAGCTTTGAATTTATATAAATAAAACCATTTCTTTTTGCACCACAACTAAAGTACATGGTGTCAGGTTATTTCCTTCTATTCCCTTCATTCCCCTAAAAAGGGGATGTAACAAATGGGGGGCTCGTCCGGCATCTTTTTTCTGAACTAAGATAACCAAACTTGATCAAGTTTCTGTAGTTGTATATAATGGTATAAAATGGTATATAATGTAAAAATGCAAAACTTTATTGACCACCGAAGTGTTGAGGGTATTGACTATATATATGTATATATATGTGTATATATATATATATGTGTATATATATGTGGCATATTATAGCTATTCCATTAGGTCGAGAAGACAAACACTTTATGGGTTAAAACAAACTGATCAGCCAAGACAGCTGCCTCTGACAGTGAGTTAACAGACAGTTTTTGTTCATTTAAGAACGTCACCATTTGCTCTGGAAGAGCACTCTTAAAATCTTCCAGCAACATCAGCTGTCGTAGAGATTCAAAACTTCTTTAACCTGACTTCTTTGTCCGCCTCTATCTCTAGCCTGCTTATCTCCGATTGGAGGTCTTTGGCTTTTTTTTTTGGCACTTTTTCCTTCTCTAGTGCATCTAGTTGAAAGTGGGCCAAACGTACCCTCAGCCTGGCATTCAGACTGGACTCATGGGACCCTGGGGAAAATAGTTAGAAACGAGGCAAGGTTGCCGGCGGAGTCTCACGTTCCATCCCTTCACCCTGGGGTGTGGCCACTATGGCTTTTTCCTGCTTGCCATTTAGACCAGAGGAAACACCTGGTGCAATAGGAGGAACATCACTAGTAGCTCCCTCAGCCCATATCTGAGGCAGAGTAACAAGAACATTTAGTTCAAATACATTTTCCAGAATCTTACTTTGGATCTCCTTAATACCATATTTAGGCACAGGAATATCAAAATGTACCACAATGGATAATGGACAGTCGGTGATGGACTACAAGCCACACACCGACAGTCATGAATGTGTCCTTCCTCAACGAGCTGAATGACTTTTACGCCCGTTTTGACAAAGGACAACAAGGAAAAGACTATCAAACCCAAACCCTCTGATGATCACCAGACCCTCACACTCTCCCCCACAGACGTTCAAAATGCACTGAGCCAAATCAACGCACGCAAGGCTGCTGGCCCTGATGGCATTCCCGGGACGTGTGCTCAGAGCTTGTGCTGAGCAGCTTGCAGGGGTCTTTACAGACATCTTCAACTTGTCACTTGCCCAGACAGCAATACCAGCGTGCTTCAAGACCACCTCCATTGTGCCAGTGCCGAAACATTCCTCTCCGACATGCCTGAA